>JARHVA010000224.1:5197500-5515000 GCA_037957365.1 Torreya grandis | reverse complement strand
ATATATTAAAAATGATTGGTTGATGATATGACTAAGTTTGACTTGAATTGGAGGCCCTATTGAGATATTCAATATCAACAGCTAGAGAATATAGTATATGTTTTACATGAATACTCCTTGATACATTGTGGGTTTATATTGGTATACTATTGAGTGCTATAGGCTATAAAAGATAAAAATATTATTTGAATTATGGTAGGATGTACCACCAATTCCTCATCAGTTTGCACATGCTACGATAGCGATAAATCAGTGGGGAATAAACCCTGATTGGGTTGAGGCTAGAGCTAGTTTTAGATTGGTACTTAAGGTGGCCTGGGTGTATATAAGTACACTAATAGGTTCAAGATTTATGAAGGCATACATTGCATAGTAGGCTCAACATCAACCTATGAGACTAATTATTCCATAGGATGGAGATGATGGGCATGATTCGGGAGTTCCTTTAGTTAGGGAAATAGGTAGGGGAACAACACAAGAGGGTCTATAGGATAAGGGATAAGAGGAGGGAGAGGATATAGAGATAGAGGAGGGAGATGATGTAGATATTGAATATGTGGAGGAGGGGGATATAGGCACTGATAAGGAGATGATGGAGATAGATGTGACATAAGTTATTCAAAGTACACAAGGGACATGGGACATGGGGTAGGTAGGACCATCTATAGAATCCATAGATTTGAAGACATATGAAACCATTAACAGATTGAGACAGGAGATCAGTTTTAATGAGCCCCAAAAATGGCTCATTATATATAGCATATGGTATTCTTCCTCGCATAATAAGTGGATCTAAATATAATTTCAGAACTTATGGTTTATTTAGAATAAAATAGAAAGTATATATCATGATTATTTATTTACAATTTTTTATTGTCTCTTTTCTAGTTATTTAAAATGATTATTGGGAAAAAGATGTCAATATGTGCATATGTCGTTCATACTAAGCTAGAAAGGATTTCATGTATGAAGAGTAACCATTCAAGAACAATATTGGAGTAGTTTTGGAGTCTCCTATATTAGCTCCTAAAGAAGATCTAGCATTTTGGCTGAGTTACGAACTTCCATAGCTGAATTATGGACTTCTAAAACTGAGCTACAGACTACCGTAAATGAGCTACAAATTTACATAGGTAAGCTATGGACTTTCAAAGCTGAGCTACGGATTTACATATCCAAGCTACAAACTTCCAAAAGCATTTTAGGGACTTACAGAGGTGAGATATGGAATTTCATAAGTGAGATACAGACCTCCACAGGCGACTTACAGACCTTGACCGACTTACTATGGACTTTGACAGGCTTGCTATAGACTTCAATAGAAATGATACAAACTTGTTTTGAAATTATTTATAATTCATTATAATTATTTCCTAGTCCATTTTAAGATAATCATGATCATTTCCATCTATCACATAAATGCTTTCTATTTATAGTCTTTTTATATATAGATTTATATAAATAGACATTCCATTTATATATTGTATATAAATGTAGATTTGATAATTTAATCATAATAAAATATATCTCTCCATAGTTTATGGTGATTGAGGCTATGTTTTAATATATTTCCTATAATAATTCTCCCTCCATATTTTGTGGATATTTAGATAGGCTAGAATATCTAAGTTGTTACTCTTGAATAAGGCATTGGTTGGAAGCATGAGATTATAAATGCAACCTCCCACAACTAAATAAAATCAATATATATAATTTTTCTCTCCATTATTCTAAATAATCTATTTTGATGTTTGTGATAGAAAAACTTGTGTTCTGAATAAAATCATTTTCCAAGGAATGAGCTGAGCAGTAATTCTAAGGAAGATAGATCAATGTGTTTTTGTGTATTTCTTTAAAATATAATTATCATTTTATTGTAAATTTTTATTTTTTTATTTGTGTTTTTAACCATTCCTTTTTACATTTTGTTATGAACCTACATGGGTTTTATTTATTTATTATTTCCTTTCAATTCATTAATCTACTTTCTGCAAGTGTGATTTAATTTCATGCATGTGTGATTTAATTTTTCCAGGAGTTTTTTTCAATTTTTGTAAGTGTGGAGTGTGGTATAAGAGACCATTTACAAGAGATCTCTTTCTCCTATTTCATAGTACCTTTGGACACCAACCCTGAATTGACATTATTAAATGAAGGGGATGGATGAGCCTCATCATTTTTGGCATTGTTTCCAAGGAACATGGTGTTATTAGTAGATTCAGAATTTTCTAAGAGAATTGTCTAGTGGCATTAGATAAACAAAGTTTTTAGTGAGAGGGAATGTCTCTTTGAAAATTTTGTGATAGTAGATACTTAGTTGATGTTTTATTTAGAATTTATTTTCTTGTAAACATAGATTAGAACTTATTTTTCTATAATTAGGAATTTAGATTAAAAGTCAAAAAAATAAAAACCCTAATCTCATACTAATAGTATCACTACTATGTAGAAAAAATATAACTTCTAAAATCATGAAGGAAGATTTAGTTGTTTATGTAGGTTGGAAATGAAATTCTAAGACAATTAAATTTTGTGAAGAGTTGGCTGAATTTACAAGGAGATGACATTAAAATAATCAAAAATATAAAACTGCATGATTTTTCAAAAGAGAGTCACACTATTAATCTCTACTAAAATAAATGGAAAATAAGAACATAAACAAAAAAGGTCTGCAATCTAGTTCGTGTAGTTTCTAAAGAAAGCACCTGAGCTAAAACAATGTTGGGTATTCATTCTTCAATTTTTTTGGAAAGAATCATGTGATATTGAAAGGAGTGCACAAATAAATCATTCTAAAAGATTGAATTAAAATATATCACCATGCATAAAGTTAGTTATTTTAGATGAATTTTAGGTGGGTCAAATAAATTTGACAAGTTCAAAATAATAAAAAAATCACATGTAATGCAAACCATGGCAGAAGTGGATTTTGTTGAAAAGAAGAGATCTTATTTTTAATAGAAGAAGAGCGTAATTAGTTTGCACAATTATTAGAGTATGCCATACAACAGATTTGACATCATGCACCAAAATAAAGATATTTCTCCAAATTTTACATGGGCAAAATAACAACATCCCAACATTGATGGTAAGTCTTACATAGTTTTTGATTTTATTATAAAATCACTAATTTTTATCACGTACAAATTTTGAGGTTGTTGAGTTAATATAAATATTTTTTATTTGTTTGAAAAGTGTTTATTTTTTTATAATAGATTACAACTCAAGATACTCATAAAATCTAACCAATTTGGTCTCAATGTTAGTTGTTTATTTTATTTTCTATGATTACTGTTAGCCTGCATGGATGTTAAAGTTTGTGATTTAAAAAAAAAAGATGATAGTCTTAAAAAAATCAGACTTAAATTTTGGGAAAGATCAACATACAAATAAAAACACCAAATTTTCATATAGTGATATGGGGCCAAGTATTTAATCATTTCTGAGTGATGCAAATACTGAAAAATAGTAGGAATTATATGTTATCATCAATATTTATAAAAGAACATGAAATCATAGAAATATCTTGGATGATAAATAAATTTATGGTTACAAAATTGGTAAACTAGGTTTGGATCCAATGGGCTCCACCCATCGACCCCTCCCTATATCATGATAGGGAGCAAGAAAGGGGTGTTTCCCCTTAACCCCATTGGGAACTACCACCCCTAGACCCCTAATTTTTGATATCCCAGCAAAGAAGAAGGTAGTGAAGAGTTTGTATGGTATTATGAATATCTAGACCAAGTTGTTGACAAAGAACACATAGACTTGTTTGCTACAAGAGGAGCCTTGCAAAATTTGTTTGTAGCTCAAGGAAAATAGTGACCTCCAAAATTTAATTATCTAGGTATGTTTTTCAGCTGCTAGAATTTTAATAATTTTTCACAAATTTCTTAGATATCTAGCTTTATCTTCCTTGTAAAATTAACATTTAATATTTTCTACATGGTTCGTAAATAAAAAACAATTAATGACTTCTATTCCATCCATATTCAGAAATTAGTTGAAATCATATCCACTTTCCTAATTAGAGACTTATATAAGGGAGTTCTTATTTTCCATAACAAAATTCCATTATAAATAATTTTAATTCCTAAATCGTCAATCATTTTTATGTAGGCTAACATACATTCCTCCATATATATTTAAATTTTCATCTTTATTTTCTTATTGTTGACATTTATAATTTTATGATACTGTTGATATTATGCTTGTATGGAAAGGTTTTCTTTATTTTAGATTTTGTAGGATAATATAATCACAGGGAGTATTTTAGAGATTGTAATATATAATTTTTGTCCATAACTTCATCAAGTATTTAACACCTAATCCTGAGTTATCTATGACAAAAGTGAGCAAAATAATCATCAAGTATCCATCATTAGTTATTGGTCGTCACTACATAGACCAATGGTGAATAAATGTCAATAATTTCACTCCACATAAAGAAAATTCCATGATATATTTGAAATTAGTATGAGGATGTATGTATCCAATGGCTAACATTTTCCATGTCATCAATATTTAGAAAAATAGTAATAGTAATAGTAATAGTAATAGTAATAGTAATAGTAATAGTAATAGTAATAGTAATAGTAATAGTAATAGTAATAGTAATAGTAATAGTAATAGTAATAGTAATAGTAATAGTAATAGTAATAGAAATAGAAATAGAAATAGAAATAGCAATAGCAATAGCAATAGCAATAACAATAACAATAGTAATAGTGTAGTCATATAAAAATGTACAACTGGTAACTTGAGTGTGGCTTATGAATCCCAATCCACAGATCTCTCTTGTTTGCTCTCATGACCCTTCTAGGCTTCTTTTCATTGATTCCTAGTCATCTGTAGGCTTTCAAGACCTCATTCTAGCTTAGCCGAGACCCATTTTCCATGCTCTTTCCATCCCCCTAGGTCTCAAACCTCTAAGACAATAGGGCCCAGGTTGGACTACAACACTATAACCTAGGGTGTCCCCTTTCCAATGATTCTGTCTAATCACCTTTTGAGCCAAAATGACCTTTTTCCCCTAAATCAACTTTATCATTATGTCAGTCTAGCATGATTGCATTTAACCCATGACCAATATATTCCTATAAGATCGCATTCAAAGATCATTTGGAGAGGGTTAGAAAATATCATAAAGCAAACAAAGAATATAAGAAAGACTACTCAAGTGCACTTCCCTATTTTGTACATACAACCATCTAATACTATTTCTAGATTATTCAAACCCTTACACCAGTCCTTAGTCATATTAAACACACCCAGTTTAATAATTCCTTGCATTCTCATATCACAATTGCACCAAGCACTTTCAAAGGGAGAGATATGTATGACTTGATCCCTCTTTAGAGTATTGGTATTTAGGTAGTGTACCCATATATGGGGTGTGAAACATGGCCACTACAAATTACACATACTAACCCCCCCCCTCTTGCTCAAAATTGGTCAAAGCACAATGGAATATAGGATTTGAATAAATAATATACTCTACAGGGAGATATACTAACTTTCAACTACTAAAATTTTAAAGACAAGGTCACACAGACCTATTGAAAAAAACCCAAAAATCTCATATCCTCAAGATAAAAACATTGGACAATGACTATAGTGCTAGTGCCACTCCTATCCACTTTCAGTGCTCCTATCCAATTAGAAAATGAAAGTACGAATCATGTTTATGATAGTGTCTCAGGCATGCATAATGAATATCATATCTTGTCTCAGTTAGATAAACATAGTTTAAGCTAAGTTATATTTTTCTCTATTAATTTTCTACTTTTAGAAAGTCTAAACAATAATTAGAATTAACAAATCAGTAAGTAAATTATGGAATAATTATTGATTGATTTTACTACTCAAACTTTTAATTGAATAGGAATAAAACCCCCAATTATTCCCAAAATTGTTAAATCATTTGGTGAACTCGACGTGAATTGAACACACAAGGGGAAAAATCTAATTAAAGGTAGTAAACTAGAGGTTTTAATTAATTTAATTGAATCAATTACATATGAAGAGGAATTAACTTATCTTGAAAAATTAGGCTAATATAATTGTTGTAGAAGCTAAAAATTGAGGTGCAGGGCTTGGAGAGTGTTTGAAATCTAAATCTAGAATTTGTTTTCTAATTGGATAGGAGCATCAAAAATAGGACACCTTGGTGTCCGACACTATATTATACCTCTACCACTATTGTTTTGAGGATCTAAGCTTTTTGGGTTTTGTTTTCCAGGTTAGTGTGAGCCTATGTACCAAATTTTAGACGTTGGAAGCTAACAAAGCTTACTTTAAGTCCATTTTAATCTCCAAAATCCTATATTCATCTACACACATGCAAACAACAAATGAATCAATAGTAAAAGGGGGGAAATCTAGGTTAGGGGAAGAATGATCACATGATCTAAAACCCCTACTATCTTGATTGTTTCCTACATTAACCCTCAAGCTAGGGTCTCAGATCAAATGTAGTTCTCCCTTAGGGAATGTACATAATCAACATGCATGATAGATTCAAGAATGAATTTTCCTTAGGCCCTTCCTTGATAAAGCATGCAAGTCTATGTGTGATGCAAAATGATGAGCTATACTATTGACTAATTTTTATTATGTCTAATGTGCTAAAGTAGTAAGTGCTAGATATAAAATGCCTTGTGAAGTCCTTTATATAGGAGACTCATTATTTTAAATATGAAATCTTTATTTGCATTTAGTTGACATGGGAAAAATTAATAATGAAACTAAGAACGGGACTAATACCCATCTATCAAAAGAAACTAATCGTTAAATCTCAAATTGACATTGGATAGGAACACTAAAAACTAGACACCTTGGGTTTCCCAATCCTAGTGCTCCTATCCTACATGTTAGGGATCAAGGGGCATGGAAAAAACATAGAAAATATGACTTGGCTAAGGTGGAATGATCATATGAAAGGTTTGGGATGATTAGGAATAGGAAAAAAGGTGGCTCAAGCCTGAAACAAGACCAAGATCACTAAATGTGAACAAAGCTCATATTCTTCAGTCAGAGTCTCCTATAAAAGGATTGTGAAAAGACATGATATGTGTGGTTTATTAACCAATTAGGGTGTATAAATTCACCCCCCACCTTTAATCTATTGATGCAATAAAATGAAGTACTAGATTAAAAAAAAGAAAATAAAATGCATACCTGAACCTATCTATGTGGAGATAAGGGTGTTGAAAAAGGGTCCAACTTCCTCTAGTCAAGGAAGTGGATGAAGAGTTGAATAGTGCCTGAAGAAAGAAGGAATCCCTAAAATAAATGCACCCTATACTAAATTTAAATATATAATCCATGTAATCATGGAGAAGGATGGAAACTCTTTCCCCCTGTGTTGAATCTGGCTAGAAATGAGAAATGCTCAAAGGCCTAAGACCAATGTTTGTCCTCTGTCCTACATAAACTCATGTAATATGGAATGTGTGTATAAAATATTTATACTATAATGAGAAAAATTTGTCATGCCCTCACTCTGGATAATCTAAACTAGAACTAAAAATTACTTAGAGGTGTAGACACCGAAATCATGTCTACTCCTTGGTCGTCCTCCCCCCTTGGTCCCTTTCTAACTTCTAACCATCCCTAACCCACCTATGTCTTATTAATTTAAAATAATTATCTATTTTGAATTAATAATTCCCTTGCCACCTCACCACCCTTGGATACCTCTCTTTGGATCCCTTCACTACCCCATGCCAAGTCTTAAATGACTTAAGACCCCATTTCATTCTCCCACTCATCCTCTCGTCTCATTTAACCCACCTTCGACCGTTTCTTACCACGACCAGCTGACCTTGGCAGAAGGAAGAATGGAAAAAAGGATATTTTTAGCCCTTTTTCCTATTCTTTGGCTACTGATGTCAGTCGACATCGGTGGTATTGTTGGCATTGGTTGCCTTCAAAACTGCGTTATGCATCTGGAATGCAGATCTGCCAATATGTAATCTTTTCCCATCCTTCCAACCAGCTAGCCTTCCAGTCTTCAGACCTATCTTGTGACCTCTCTCCCAAACACATAACAAACATCATAGGGTACAGCTACTCTGCACCAGTCACTCCACCTTGCAGGAAGTCTTCTACACCAGCAGCATCAGTAACAAGTTTTCTACACCAACAACATCAGCAACCAGGGCTCCTACACTTCTTCTTCAATAGGCAAGAGGTAAGTATTCTTCTTTTGTGTCATTTTAGTAGCTTAGAATGTCTCTGTAATCAATTTTATATTTATTTATTCTAAGCCACATTACCACCCAGACCCGGATATCAACCAGACCAGACTCGAATCTTTATCCTCCCTTTTCACCCCAATCCTTTGCCTACCCCCTTTTTCAGACCATACACTCTGTCCATTGTCCCGCAACCCTGCACAGACTCTCACACCATCCAAACAAAGTTTTAGACCATAGACCCATCCAGACCTTGTTCAAGACCATTGCCCCGCTCGACGCTGGCCACCAGGCCCACTTCCCCTACTGACGTCAGCAGACTAACTGACGTCAGTGACCTTGACAACCAACACTGACAGACTAACTGACATTGGCGACTATGGCAGACCGACAGCACACAGTAGGTACGCATTATCTAGTTTCCTCTTTGCTAGTCATTTATCATTTCTTTATTATCGACACTTTTATTTATTAATAGTGGACTGTCATCCCACAAGGAAGTCTTTGCACTTTCGAGACTGAGCTTTTGCTTGGCAGTCCACCTTACATCCATCTAACAATTTTCTTGTTCAAGTCTCTTTCTTCTACAGGTGTCATCCTCCACAGCCAAAGAGGAGTCCCTACAACGTCTGGATAATGATGCGCAGACCTCATCTGGGTAACATCTAACCCTAGACCATTTCTTTTAGTTTCTTACTTCTTTTGAATGTGAAAGTGAAAAACTAGATAGAACCATTCTGGCACGCCTGGTGGGACCCTAAGAATTCTCCTTGGGTTCATACTTTTTTTCTTCTAAACAAACTTTTCATAAAGGTGCATTAGGTCTCTCCTTGCATCTCTTTCTTCTATCTCTTCTGAAAAGACACTATTAGCAAGGTTAAAAAGAATCATTCTTTTTCCTTCTTTCTTGCATCTTAGACTAATCAAAGTCATACTCTTCAACCTCTTCTCACTTGTCTGCATACGAAATCACATTTCAATTTGGGCTTAAAATCTTTTTGCATTTCATCTCTGTTTGAATGCATTTTTAGTTCTCACATCTAGTAATTAAAAACACATCATGAATAAAGTGTAGTCCACTTATGTTACACATCCAAACCACTTGCACAAAATCAAACATCTAAACTCACCTGAGACTAGGTCCGACTAGGATTTCATCACCTAGCGGATACCTTACCCGTCCCGGCAATCCCACTTGGACTTCACTACCAAGGGGAAATCCCACTCTGTTCTCTAGAAGAGGATAATCTCTAAGGGAAGTATATACTAGCTAAGCAAGACCAGCTTATCACTGGGCTCATGAAGTGAGGGGAGCTTGCTCCTTAGCACCAGGCTGCGTATGGAACCTAACACAGACTCTTGACCACCGAAACTAACTTGAAACCAACTTTAGACTACCTCTTCTAGGACCCATTCTAACAGCCAACTTCCCAAACACACTCTAAGGCATAAGCCAACATGATTCTAAAAGTTGATTCTTAGGATTTAACATTTAGGGTCTGCCTGTCTCTATTTTATTTTCTGTCTTTATCTAGTTTTTTGAGCTAGTGAGGACGTTTTCTTCTTTTTTTCCAAAAACTTTCAAATTTTTTGAGTTTTTGGAAAACACAGTAACTGACATCAGTTTTACCACTGACATCGGCAACCTTTCTTCACCGGCATCAGTTATCTGACTGACATCAATAATCTATTTCACCGACATCAGTTTTTCAACTAACATCGGTCACTGTCCAATTTTTTCTTCTCAAAATAGCAGCCTTAAAACCCGACCCTTTTTCTACCAAAACCACAGTCTGGTTTTTTGAGACTGAAAAACATAGTTTCTAAAACCTGAACCTTTTTGCCTTGAATGGTTTTGACACATAGTCAAACCAAGACTTTTGTTGACCACACGAGGTAATAATTGCTTCCACCTTCGCCTTCCATAACTAGTCCTCTAATAGAGTATCATTTAGAGACCAAACATACTCCTGCCAGACTAACCCTGACTCAGCCATTTATTGTTCTCAAAGGGGACCAAAACTTTGAAAGGTTCCTTGACCTCAATGTCAAGGCCCTTCACCATTATCTCGTGAGAAGCCAAACATGAGACTCTTTAGGCAACCCAGTCTATGGGATGCCAACCTCCTTAACTGAAGTGGCAACGATATCGACAGCGTCCACTACCCAACCCATGACCACTCTGGCCTTTGCTTCAACCATCAACCTAACCATGACTAATCTTCAAAGTGTGGCTTCTCCTTCTATCTCTGGGCCCACTTCCATCGGGGTTTTGGCCCCCCATCAACCATAGACTATTCAACAAAATTCTAACCCTTTCCAAAATCTAGTTGTTTCCATCCCGCCTACTCTTGCCCCTATCAACACAAGAGTAACTACCTACCCTTTAACCAGTGCTGCCACCCCTCAACCACCTTTGGTGGCCCCTATTCAATTTGTGCCCTCTAACTCCATGGCACAACCACCCCTGGCTTCCACATCTATCCCAATGACTAGTTATCAATATGTTGCGCCTATACAAGCGCAATCGACTACGTCATATGCCCCTTCTAGCACCTTCCAAGTACCTTACAACCTAAGGGGTGCCCCATCTACCAATCCGTCAGCTGATCTCATCAAGATCCTGATGGACAAAATGTCTAATCTTGAGGCTTCCATTTCTGGTTTGAGCAATGTCCTTTCATATGACCAAATTTGCAATGAACCCATCCATCCCTCCATCCCAATCTGACCGTATCCCTGTCAGTGGAAACTTCTTAAGTTTACTCACTTCTAGAGTAAGGAAGATCCACAACAGCACCTATGAGCATTCAGACATGCTTGTTATCTGATAGCACATGATGATGCGTTACTACTACGCATGTTCCCCATGTCACTTTCTGGCCCTACCCTCGATTGGTATATCTCTCTTACCAGTCACTCCCTCTTTTCCTTCACTCAACTTGCCCAATTATTTTTTGACCATTTTTTAATCAATATCACCTAAAAAGTCTCAATCATAGACCTATACTCTATTAGGCAGTTTGATGACGAATCCATAGCCGATTTCATCGCCCGTTGGAGAGGCTTAATCAACCAACTCTCCTTCCCTTTACGTCAACCCGAGCTCATTGAGCTCTTCTCTCGAGCATGTGCCATGCACATCTCATCCACCTTGTGGGTTCAAACATTCTGCACTTTTGACGAAGCTTTCACCATGGCCCGAAAGCTTGAACTCTGTGCTATTGAAGAAAATAGGGTCAAATTGCGTAATACCAATGCAAAAACTGATGACCCTTCTTCTTCTAGACCTTCTTCTTCCCACTCCAAGACCAAAGGAGTGGCCAACACTATGGTCGTTAGATCACCATCCTTGACAATGACTGACCAATCTCAACCTTCAACATCTCAAAGCATCACAAAATAATTCCAACAACACTACATACATCGTCAATACACTCCAATTGGAGAGTCATACGCTTCCGTGTTAGAAAAACTCGTCAAGCAGGGGGTCCTCAATCTCCCTCCAATCCGACCACCTCAATTCAACTGTTCAAAAGCCCTCCCTACATGGTATAGGGAGAATGACTTATGTCACTATCACCGTGTCCAAGGCCATGACATCAACAACTGCCAAACCTTCAAGAACATTGTCCAAGACATGATAGATAAAGGTGACTTGTCTTGGACAACCCAAACCCGCCACCCAACCAAAACATCGATATCTTCAAAAAACCTTTTCCTAACCATCCCCCTAGCCAAAACAATGTCCATACCATGGTCGATAGCTCCCAAGAGCGTGATATACGCATGGTCAACACGGTCTTGCCTCTTGTCCCTAACCAACCTCCTCCACAGGTAGAAGAGCTTTCTTCTCCTATTAGTTCTCCATTGACCTCTCTTATATTGGAGAATGCTTCGACCATACCAATGCCATTAGCCCCACCATCATCCTTCCTCCTACCAATGGAGGACCCTACCTTGCCTACTCCTCAACCACAAGTAGAGGGCATGATCATCCCTGCCCTCTACCCTCTTGAGGAGTCACATTCTCCAATTTCTTCTCCACCAAGAGAAGACCCTATCTCTTCACCCACTTTGACTGAGGAAGACCTAGTGACGGTTTTCTCTTGCCTTTTGCCTGAGATCGCTACATCTCACTCACCTCCATCCACATTTGAACCCAAACCCATGCAGGCGTCCACCATGCCAAAAGAGATTAAATCTCTTGGTGTTCGCCCTATATCTAATCTTGCCTCACACAATAGTGACCCTCAAACCAAATCAAAGAAGGCCACTAAACCACACCAGAGAATTCCTCCCCCACCTTCATCATTACCCTCTATTTTGGGCCCACATCCATCCACCTTAATAGGAGTGCTTCCTACTCCAAAAACTCACAAAGGAAAATTGCCTCCATTATCCCCTCTACCCATTAAACATATATTTCCTCCAAAATGACCAATGCCTCTTACGCCTGCAAAACAAAAGTCATCAACCCCTACTGCAACAAAACACACAAACCCATTGGCAGGTTCTTATGCCTTGCTGTTACGACAATTGTTGTAGTCTTCTCGCATCAGTCTTCCACCTCTTAAACCATACCAATCTCTCAGACCAAAACCACCCTAGTTTGATGACACTAAAGTTTGTGCATACCATCGCACACCAAGACATGACACTAAGCATTGTTGTGCCCTCAAGGTTGTCATTCGCCAATGCTTGGAGAAAGACACCCTTCTTCTTGACCATATTATCAACAAACCTTCAACATCATCCCATGCTTCCCATACCTCCTCACCTTCACACTCATCAACTCTTAGATCAAGGCCATCTTGGTTTGACACCACTAAATTTTGTCACTATCATCACACACCGGGACATGACACTGAGCGTCGTTGCACTCTTAAAACTGTCATTCATCAACATCAAAAAAAGGATACCCTTCTCATCAAGGATCCTCTTGACTACCCCTTTGACTCACAAACATCATCACCTAAATTAGGATATCAACACCAGACTATGGTCCCTCCACTGCCTTTAACCCTATTATTTGAAATCAACACAGTCAACTTGACCACCATCCCACCAATCCAAAAGGATAAAGGGAAAAGACATGGTTTTATCCCTTGGACATCCCCATCTACCAAGCCTTCACCACAACCAAAACCCAAGATTATTATCTTGGGCACATCTCGACCAGCATCTCCAAAGACAATCCCTAACTCCATGGCGAAACAACCTCACCACACGACCCCTGTGAAGATGTCTTTGTATGATCTCATACAAAACTCTCCACAACATCATCAAACTTTGATCCAAGTCTTACAATCAATGGAGGTCCAACCTAATGACCCCCAACCACTGGCCACTTTGGTCACATCATTACCTACCATTACCGCCATCACTTTCAGTCATTCTGAGATTCCAACCTCCAACATGGAAGATCAGGATCTCACCCTCTCAAACTAAGTCTACCAGACATTCTCCCTATCACATAAATGACTAGGGGAATTTGAATCTATATTGACTATCATGACCTCAACCGACATCAAACATCAAACAACCAAATATCAACCAAACCTCGACCAAACATTCAACTGACCATTGACCAAGCCTCGACCAAGCCTCAACCAAACATCAACTGACCAAGCTTTGACCAAACATTGACCAAATATCAACTGACCTCGACCAAGCATCAAACAACCTTTTAATCATAACCCCAACCAAACCTTTTCATCATGACCCCAACCAAGCCATCGACCAAACATCAACCAAGCCTCAACCAAGTCTCAACCAAGCCTCGACCAAGCCTCAACCAATCGACCAAGCCATCGACCAGACATCAACCAAGCCTCAACCAAGTCTCAACTAAGCCTTGACCAAGCCTCGACCAATTGACCAAGCCTTGACCAAAAACATCGACCAAGCCTCAACCAAACATCAATCAACCAACTTCATGTCCAACATCAACCAACACGTGACCAATTTGGAAAGGAGTAAATGACGCAAATTTGCTCCTAATTGGCTCGGACCTTACATCATCACACACAAGCATGGACTAGGGACTTATCAAAACCTTAGCCCCTTAATGCCTTGCATCTGCGACCATTCTATTGTTAGTCAAGTACTCATTCACTTGACATTTAACTTGAGCTCATCCCTTGAGCAATCCCTGTCCTCTTAATCCTCATTCCTTTCAACCCTACTCCCCTAAAACAAACCGTATGTAACCCTTTTATAAAGTATGAATGCTTTGTCTTAATAAAAGGGAGCCCTTACACTTCTATAGTCTTGTCCATGACTCAAAATTCTGTCAAAAATAAATTGCTGTCAAAATATCCAAGGTCACGAAATCAAAAGACAGACTACTCCCTCAAAGGATAGCTGTACTATCATTGTTGTAGCTAATAGACTGCTCCCTCAAAGGACAACTATTCAAAGACCTCAAAAATATATAAAGAAAAAATATAGACCACTCCCTCGAAGGATGGCTATGACTAAACTCTTGCTACAAACAACACTCTTTTGTAGAAGCTTCTCGCATCAATCAGCTTCACAACATGACCACAAAGCAAAATGACATCTCTATGTAGACTTCCCACATTGATCAGTCTACTCTCAAAAAAAAAGGTCATGGACTTGACTTGTAGTCATCTCAGGGTCTCTTATAAAAAGGGGAAAAGTTGTCCCTACTAAAAAGGGTTATCCTATCCTACCATATCATATCACCTGCTCAAGGGATTTTGAGCTCATTTTAATTTCAAGTGACTCGATTATCTCTCTAACACAACCACTGGTCAACAACTTAATGCATGAACGGGGCTTTTGTTTCTAAAAACCCCTGCCTATGCTATCATTATGCTCCGTGTCAATGAAAGAGCAAAATGCCTTTCACTTCCTCCTTACCTTTGGTCACATTCAACCAATTCATTTGCCAACCCAACCAAACCAACCCAAACATTTTTAGACCACTCACATAGCCTATTCACACCAATTTTTATGGAAACCAATACACATGGAAACTATCAACCACACAATTTATGCCAAGCATAAACCATTACTTGCTGAAGCATAAACATACTCAATTCATTTTTAGCATACATCCATCATGAATATGGAAAATTGCTAGGGATGAAAGACCCCTTAACCAATGTTACAGAATACACCATCACACAATATGGAAAAGGTTGTAACATCATCTTACCCTCATCATTTTGAGCACGTACCCTCAAACATATGGGAAGTGCTAAACCTTTGACCATGACCAAAACCAATCTATCAACCATTTTGACTCCTAGCCTAAACTACATTGGTCTGAGGCCCTTACACATAGGGGCTATGTAGGCAGCACTCAGTTGACATGACATCTTTTGAGGTTAGCTCGACCACCCCCATTTTTTTATTTATCTGATGGACAAACCCTTTTACCCTTTGACCATGACTTAACCTAGTCCAACCCATCCACAACTGACCCTCTTCCTCCCTTTTAGGGAGAACTACATTGGTTTGAGGCCCTAATAATAGGGGCTATGTAGGCAACACTCAGTTGACACGACGTCTTCTGAGGTTAGCTCGGCCATTCCTTCATCCATCCATCTAATGGACCAACTCTCATCTCGACTCGACCAATAACCTTGGAGATCGTGCCTATCTCTTTCGACCATGACCACTTCCAAGACAACATTGCCTTGGTTGTTTTTGCATGTATGATACCTCACGAATGGTTAGCAAAATTGTCCACACCCATATTTCAACCCTCACAAGTATAGGATCACGAGCAAGTTGATCCACACTACTTGTGACATTTTCATGTTTCCAAGAGCACTTCCTCAGCTCGAGATACCTAGAACACGATGACCATTAGAGCTATAGCTTGGATCAAATAATCTAATCAGCTACGACTAAATGCTAGGGCCCAATTGTTTCAATTTTGGCACTCCTCGACCCTTGACCTGTGACAATTTGACCTGACCATCTCGTGAAGTGGTATGCATGCAATCTCAACTATTGCAGCATTCACACTCCATCTTCACCATATGACATCCTCTATCTATCAAATCAGCACCTGATATCAGGTTCCCTTCCCTCGACTCCTACTTTGAGGGGGAATACCTCATCCCATGATTGGAGTAGCCTATATTCATTTTTGTCTTGCAGTTCATCAGAACAACCAACAAGACAAAAATAACCTTATCCCATACCTGGGGCAATCAACTCCTATTTTTGTCTTACAGTTCATCCAAAACAACCAACAAGACAAAAAGGGGCAAATTTAGACACCAAAATTGTGTCTACTCCTTGGTCGTCCTCCCCCCTTGGTCCCTTTCTAACTTCTAACCATCCCTAACCCACCTATGTCTTATTAATTTAAAATAATTATCTATTTTGAATTAATAATTCCCTTGCCACCTCACCACCCTTGGATACCTCTCTTTGGATCCCTTCACTACCCCATGCCAAGTCTTAAATGACTTAAGACCCCACTTCATTCTCCCACTCATCCTCTCATCTCATTTAACCCACCTTCGACCATTTCTTACCACGACCAGCTGACCTCGACAGAAGGAAGAACAGACAAAAGGCTATTTTTAGCCCTTTTTCCTATTCTTTGACTGCCAACGTTGGTCAGTAGTCAGCTGACATCAGTGGTATTGCTAGCTTCGGTTACCTTCAAAACTGCATTCTACATCTGGAATGCAGATCTGCCAATCTACAATCTTTTCCCATCCTTCCAACCAACCAGCCTTCCAGTCTTCAGACCTCTCTCGCGCCCTCTCTCCCAAACACACAACAAACATCACAGGGTACAGCTACTCTGCACCAGTCACTCCACATTTCAAGAAGTCTTTTACACCAATAGCATCAGCAATAGGTTTTCTATACCAACAGCATCAGCAACCAAGGCTCCTACACTTCTTCAGCAAGCAAGAGGTAAGTATTCTTCTTTTGTGTCATTTCAGTAGCTTAGAATGTCTCTGTAATCAATTTTATGTTTATTGATTCTAAGCCACATTACCACCTAGACCCAGCTATCAACCAAACCAAACCCAAATCCTTATCCTCCCTTTTCACCCCAATCCTTTACCTGCCCCCTTTTTCAAACCATACACTCTGTCCATTGTCCCGCAACCCTGCATAGATTCTCAGACCATCCAAATAGAGTTTCAGACCATAGACCCATCCAAACCCTGTTCAAGACCACTTCCTCAATCGACGCCGGCCACCAGGCCCACTTCCCCTACTGACGTCGGTAGACTAACTGACGTCGGCGACCTTGACAACTGATGCCGACAGACTAACTGATGTCGGTGAATGTGGCAGACCGACAACACAACAGGTACGCATTATCTAGTTTCCTCTTTGCTAGTCATTTGTCATTTCTTTATTACCGATACTTTTATTTATTAACAGTGGACTATCATCCCACAAGGAAGTCTTTACACTTCCAGGACTGAGCTTTTGCTTGGCAGTCCACCTTACATCCATCTAACAATTTTCTTGTTAAAGTCTCTTTTTTCTATAGGTGTCATCCTCCACAGCCAAAGAGGAGTCCCTACAACGTCTGGATAACGGTGCGCAGACATCATTCGAGTAACATCTAACCCTAGACCACTTATTTTAGTTTCTTACTTCTTTTGAATGTGAAAGCAAAAACTTGTTTGGAAATAAGAGGCTCAAAACTAATGTCTAGCCTTTGTCCTGCACAAACTCGTATAGTCTAAGTCTAGGTAATGCTATGAACTAACCACTAAAGATGGCCATATGGTCCAATATGGTGATAATCTAAGTATAGCTGGGTGTAATCTAAAAACTTTGGTAATTTTTTAAGAAAAGGATGGCATGTCTTGCCATTCAAGTCTGTATAATCTTGGATGTTAAAGAACATGATCATCTGTGTCATGCCCCTAAGTCTAGTATATAAGTGATACATCTATATACTTGAGAAATATATATAACCACATGTGATATGAGCTATCATTTCATATTCCATGTGAAAAACTAATATCAAAATAATGTGCTCTATACTATGCCTATAATCTGCTGTCTGATCTATAACTATGTCATACTATATGAAGCTGTATATGTGAGACATGTAGTAATATACATGCCCCCAAATTTTGTATCTGGTTTGAATCTATATCAAGTCACTATGAATCCATATAATCTAAACCACTATATATCTAACTAATTCATGTATTTATAAATTGAATGTATGTCCCTCTAAATGTCTTAAGTAATGATAAATGACCCATGTAGTCTAAATCACTATATATTTTAACCAATCTGAGTTGAATCTGATAATCTAAATACTAGAGGTGTAAAAACCATGTTGAGTGACCCATGTAGTCTTAATCATTATATATTTTGACCAATCTGAGCTAAATATTAGAGGTGTAAAAACCATGTTAAGTGATCCATGTCGTTTGAATCATTGTATATTTCAATCAATTTGAGCTGAATCTGATAATCTAACTGTTGGATGTGTAAGAATCATGGTGTATCCATTTATGAGAGTGGATAGGCATGCTAGATAAGTGTAGGAATAGAAATAGTAGGAATGATGCCCCCAATTTGGGGAGAGGGATGAGATTTATGATAGAGGAGGTTGAGCCAAAAGTGATGACTAGTTGCATAATGATAGAAGCAAGGTTGGTATATTTTTAATTGATTGAAAATTTGCTTGATTGATTAGACTGAGTTGATTTGAAATTTGAATGATTTGTTGATTGGTTAGGATGAATTGTTTGATAGTTAAACAAGTTTTTGATTGGTTAGGACCAAAGTGTATGTCTGGGTAAAATGTGGTATAGATATGTGTGTGCCATAATAGGCAGATGATGTAGTAAGGGAGCAAGGTTCATGTGATATCAAAGGTATCATTGTTATGATTTTGTTGAACAAAATGGTGTGTAAAATGGAGATACAAGGTTGAATTTATAGGAAAAATGGTATTTTGCTTTGAATGAGAGAGTGTGTTTGATATAAGAGAATTGGATTGATTCTCAATTCATTTGTGCACTAACTAGGTTGATATTTAAAGCTCTATAATAGGAGATATATCGAGGACATGAGGACCTATCATGACCTAATTTGAGTAGTTGACAACCTTGATTGAGGCTGGTGGGGAGATTGCCCTGGTAAGTAGTTGAAACATGTGATTTTTGCCTATTTAGAAGTCTATTTTTGATGTTTTTGAGTTATTTTAAGTAGCCTAAGAAATTATTGACTAGTTATATCACTCCTATCCCTCCTCTAGTGCTATTGTCTAGGTTCCAGTGATGTTGTCTAGGTTACAACACTCTTATCCAACACTGTTGTCCTGTACCCAACATTATTGTCCTAAAAGCTTGATTTTTTTGAGCTATTCCTTATTTTAGTTGATGCATTTTTGTTTAGTTATTGATTTGGCATGTTTAACTGATGTATATGTCTTTTTTTGGTGTTTTTCCAAGGTAAGGTATGGATGAGGGAGTTTTGTAGAGACTAGGTGATGGAGACACTGAGATTGTTACCTTTGTTAGCTTATGTAAGGGCTATGATGGATAGGGTAGGGCTAGGTCATGTGTGTGACCTAAGCACTATGCAGTGGGATATTTGATTATCACCTTATGTGAGAGGTGGAATGAAGACACCTATACTTTTTAGCATTTAATGGGAGAGATTACTATTACACTTATGGATGCGTACCATATTTTGTACTTATCAATTAATGAACAACATGTGACTTTGTAGGATGACATGGGTGTAGATGTTGTTGATCGTGAATCCTTGTAATTTACAAGTGTGCCCTTAGGCATACATAAGAGATATAGTGATAGCGATGTATTATTGCCAATTATTTTATAGTTGAATGGTTTGCATTTACTGAAGTGGTTGGCCATGTTGTTGGCTTCATTTATTATTATAGATAGGAATGGGGTATCAATTCCATATAGGATGCATAAGATTTTACGTAGTGTAGAGGTGTATGGTATTATGTTCTCATGGGGTAGGACTATGCTTGCCCACTTACATAGGGATTTGTACCAATTTACTCAGGAGGCCATTAGTGGTGTTTTGAGTGTGTTGGGTGAATATTTTGTCACTAGCTAACTGATGAGAAAAATAGGTCTCTTCAACCATAGCATAAGGAGATTGGTCAGCCAAATGTGTAGGTTTACCACATCAAAGGTGGAAAAATCTCTCCTCTCATCAAGGGGAGGTTCCCTATAAATATGAGGAGCTATATACTATATAAATAAGTAGAAAATAACACTCAAGGGTAGGACTACACCATCCATCTCTCTTTTTTTAGAGATGATGTTCACAGACAAAAGAGAAATCCTAGTGATAATACTAAAGGCACTTCTCTTCTTTTAGAAGTGGTCTTGCAGTAGGGTGCATGAGTTCTTTCTAGTGGGTAACCAATAGGTAACAAGGGTGCAGTAACTAGCAGAATGAGGTGTAACACAAAGTCTCTACCTCAACTACCCAATGAGTGAAATATGAAGGATAATGGGGGCATAAATTCATCCCAAAATCCTTTACATAGATAGAAACTAGAAACATATTGAAGACAATTTTGATAGCACAAAGTCTTTCCATAATTGGCTTTAGGACACCTTCCTAATTACTTCCACTAGTTCTACTTGTTAATTTAAATAAACAAGAATGTTCTTAGGAAATGGACATAAGAACAATTTCCTAAAATAACACAAGCTATAATAGCACAAAGTCTGAAAGTAACTTGCTTTCTCATTCAGATAAAGAAATATGATCAACAATCTGAGCTCAAAGTCTCAGTAATCAGCTTTCAATTTGGGTAGAGTTTTGCTTCTATAATAGAGAGATCTCCTTTACATAAAATAAGACATCACAATATATGGCAACCAAGAAAGGCTTGGTGCTTTGTTCCATGGAATGGCCCATGCTACATTCAATGCCTTGAATACACTTTCAGTTGTATTAAGGGGCCATGCTTGGAATAGTGCATTATCCTTAACTGTGGCATGCCCATTCATCTCATATGTCTCCTCCAAAGTATAGGTCACCTAGTCCTTTCCTTCTTATTTGCACAGTTGTCCACTTTGCCTTTAATTCATGGAAGAAAAATAAGCCGCATCCTTGATTTGGTGTGCTCAGATGACTACTTGGTGAACTATTTCACCTACTAAAAATAACTCTCTCATAGATATTTCAATATCTCCTATAGCCTTCTCTTCTTTCCTATTTAAATTAGATCTCTCAAGCTATCTTCTTTAGTTGGTCACTTGGTTCATCCTTCAATTTCTACTCTATATTTGAAAATTAATGGATAATCCATTACCTTAAATTTGACATCCACAGGGACATCAATGGTCACTGGTTGTTTGAACCATATTGAACCATGAACCTTTTAAGCTTTGAAATTTAATTAGTTCAATAGTTCAATGGTTTAGGTGGTCTTTATTGGTTCCTTGGTTCAATTGCTTCCTTAGTTCAATTGCTTCCTTGCTCTTTGGTTGAACCATCCCTTTGAATTGGTCTCTACAATCTTTAGCTTCCTTCCTTTTCTTGGAGCTTTCTTTGAACCTTTGAACCTTTAAACCTTTAAACCATTTTAGTTTAAGGTTCAATAGTTCAATCACTTTCTGAGAATCCTTTGTTTTGGCTATGTCTTTTGAAGCCTCAAAATTCCTTTGGCTTTACGTCTTTGGAACACCCCGAAGGGAAGGTGTCCCTTTGGGTCTTTGAGAAAGGTCTATTTTCTTGGTGTCGAGAGCCCCCTGTAAGGGTACCTACCCTTTACGATTCTTTAGGTGACTTTTTCCTTCAAATCTTTCAGATAAAATGTTTGAAGGAATTTCTTTAGACATTTTGTTCGAAGGAAATCTTTCTTTGCCTTGGCCACTTTTCCACTGGGCTTTTGATCATTCCAAGATTTTTTGCAGAAGAATTTCATAAAGGCAAATCCTTTGGAAAAAATGTCTGAAGGAATTCCTTCAGACATTTTGTCCAAAGGATTTTCCTTTGTTAAATTCTTCTGCAAAAAATCTTTTCGAAGGAATTCTTTCAATTCCTTTACTTGGTAATTTCTTCAGGCAAAAAGTCTGAAGGAAACCTTACCTTTTTAGCCTTCTCTTTGATCTTTTGAGAAAATGTTCCCTACCCTCCACAAGGACACGTGCCTTTTGTTCACTACCCTATACAAGGGCACTTGCCCTTTTGGCTTTGGGGGACCCCTTTGAACCGACTGATTGAATTGACCTATTGAACCAACTTTGGTTCAATGGTTCAACGGTTCAATCTTTTGTTCCATTCATTCAATTGACTGCTTAAACCAATATTTTTGAACCAACTACATTAAATCCTTGAACCTTTTTTGGTTCAAGGTTCAATGGTTCAACGGTTCAATCTTCCTTCTTTTTGCTAAGTATTTTGAAGCCATTGAACTTGCCGATGCGGTTAAACTTTGAACTTTTAGTGAAGCGCTTAACTCTTTAAGATTACTAACATCATTGAAACTTTTAACCTTTTAGAAGTGGGTTTCAATGGTTCAATGGTTCAATCCTTTGTTTAAAGCTTGCTGATGAACATTTTTGGTTAAATCAAGGCATTGAACCAATCTTGAAATTGCCTAAGTGTTGGGAGCTTGTTCCTTTGTGAGAACTCACCTATTGAAGTCATTGAACCTGTTGAACCTATTAGCCCCTTAACAAAAAAATCTTGAATAATGAAGAATTTGAAAGCTTAGAACAATTTTTTGAGAAGGGAAGAGATAATTTTGGCCTGCATGACCAAAATAGTTTAAATGTTGTCCCAAAAATGAGTGATAGATTTTTGAGAACAATAGCTGGCTCCAATTGGAAAACTTCCTTCAGTTTGAATTTTTAAAATAGTTGAGGGGAGAGCAACTAGAATATCTAGTGCCTTTAAGTATGCCATTGGGCTATGGAGTCATGCTACCCAAAAAAGAAAGGTACCAAAAATGAAAATGAATAACACAAAATAGAACCAAAGACTATACACATATACATATGTACAGGTAAACTTATCTGATACTTTAAGAATTGAAGTGCTTCAGATGCTACCCATTATGAGGTAGAGAAAATGGCATGCCATCTTGATACTTCAACAAAAAACTATTTCCACCATTGAGCTAATGGATAGTAAACAGGCCTCTCCAAAGGGAGTCAAATTTCTGATGCATTCCTTTTGGTTCTCTTCTCTTGTCTCACAATAGGACTTGATCTCCAATCTGGAAATCATAATTTTTTGCTTTTTGGTTGAAGAGCTTCTTCACCAAACTTTGATGCATAGCAATTCAGTCCACCACCATAGTTCGCTACTCATCTAGCTCAGTCAAGCACATGATCCTCTTATCGATGGAGCTCTCATATAACTGATCTTCTACTACCTTAACCAATTTCAATGTTGGCAATTTTAGAGTGATTGGTATCTCAGCATTGAGACCATAAAGAATTTGGAAAGGTGACATACCAATTGCCCTCTTGGGTGTAATTCTATGTGCCCATAAAGCATTAACCAATGCTTTATGCCAAGTTTATTGGTTGTCATCCACCAGCTTCCTAATGATAGTCACCAGGTTCTTGTTTCTTATTTCAGCTTGGCCATTCCCTTGTGAAAAATAATCAAAAGAGTGGGAGAGGGTAATCCCATAGTAAAAATAGAACTGAGTAATCTCCTGAGAAGAGAAACAAGCTGCATTGTTTGTGATAATCTTGGTTGGGACCCCAAACTTGGAAATGATGTTCTCTCTGAAGAAATTGCACACCACTCGTAAAGTAGCATGCTTGGTTGGAATAGCTTCCACCCACTTGGTGAAGTAATCTATAGCTGTGAGGACATAATCATGTCTAGCACTTGAAGATGGGTTTACCACATTAATAAAATTGATTACCCATTGCTAAAATGGCTCTTCTATCACCACCAGCTTAAGAGGAAAAGTAGCTAATTTAGGTCTTCCAATGAACTGTTGGCATAGTTCACATCTTCGTACCCATTTGTATGCATCTTGAAATAGAGTAGGCCAATAATACCTGGCTCACAAAATCTTATGGGTAATTATGAGTGCAAAAAAATGTCCTTCACATGCCAGATTATGGAAGGACTTCAAAAATTGGTCTGGCTGCCCTTTGTCCATGTAGTGAAGGAAAACTCCATCAAGGCTCCTCTTATACAAACTATTGTCCCATAGGATAAAATTGGCAGCTTCCCACTTGACAGTCCTCCTTTCTTTATGAGATAGGTGAGCAAGACACTCACCATAAGGAAATGATCAATACTTGAATACCACTCATTCATGGTAGAGGCAAAGAGGACTGTTAGTGTGTCTTCAATTTCTTCTTCTCCATGCTCTGTTTCTTCTAGTCTATTGTCAGCAATCAATTGGCATAGGCTTTTTCCTTGCACCAACTTCATTGGTTTGATGACTAGATCAAACTCTAGGATTTTAGAAATCTAATTTCCCCTTTTCATTCCAAACTCCTACTAAGTTAATATGGATTTGATTGTGGTGTGAGGAACCAGGGAAGTAGTATGTGAATTCAGGATGTAAAATCAGAAATGCTTCATTGCCTTTACCACTACATAAGCATGCTTCTCCACATTTGAGTATTTTAGCTCATGAGATTTGAAAGGACAACTCATAAAAGAAATGGAAGATTCCATACCTTCTTTATTCTGTTGAACCAAAATTGTTAAAAGTGTGTGCTCAGAAGCATAACTATACACTGTGAAATCTTTGGTATAATCTGGACAAACCATAATTAGTGCATGGGCAATCACTTTTTTGATGTCTTCAAATGCTAACTTTCCTTCTGCAATCCACCAGAAAGTAGCTTTGCCCTTCATCATGTCCACAATGTGGCAAGTCTTTTTAGTGAACTTGGGGATGAACCTTCATAAAAATTTCACCTTTCCAAAGAAAGAGTGAACTGCAGTCTTACTTGTGGGCAGAGTAAGTTCTTGGATGGACTTGACTCTATCTGAGTCAATCTTTATGCCTTCTTAGGAAATAATGTGTCTAAAAAGTTTTCCTTTTGTTACTCCAAAAATAGATTTCTTTGGATTTAGAGAAATGCCATTCTGGTGGTAGCATTCTAGCACTTGTTGCAAATGATGCACATGATTAGGGCGATGCTTGGAAAAGACTGTTAAATCATCTAGGTATATTACAATGAACTTACCCATTTTATCTTTGAAAACAAGGTCCATTGCTCTCTAAAAAGTGGTGCCATCATTTATCAGGCCAAATGGCAATCTTTGATAGGCAAAGGTGCCCCAAGGTGTGGTGAAGGCAGTCTTATGCTAGTCTGCTTTACCAACTTCAACTTGACTATACCCTGAGAAGCCATCCAACATTGATAACATTTTTGAACAAGTAACTATCTGAAGGACTTGATCCATGATGGGAAGAGGATAGTTATCCTTTAAGGATGATTGATTTAAATTTTTGAAGTCCACACAGAGGTGAATTTTGCCATTCTTCTTCCTCACAGATACTAAATTGGCAATCCATGTGGAATGATGGATTGAGAAAATTATCCTAGCATTAAACATTTTTTGTATTTCAGATAGAATGGTACCTAATATCTTTAGATTGTACTACCTAGATTTTTGCTTGTAAGGCACCATGTCACTCTTGAGAGGGATTTCATGGTGAATTTCTTTAGGCCTGAGCGACTTCAGATCATCATAAGAGTATGCTAGGACATCCATGTACTGGATGAGTAGAGTAGTGAAGTTGAACTTTTCTTCCTGAGTGTAGCACTTCCCAATGTTCACCATCTTGGGGTTTTCTTTGGTACCCAAATTTATTTGATCAAACTCTTGGGAGGAGCTTGAATCTATTTGTTGTTGTTTGATGAACCTGTCATGTTTATCAAATAGCTTCTTAAGGAAAACTAGGCCTTTTGGGATTTTATTTCCTTTAAGTTGCAAAGATTCTTCACCTGCATCTGTACTTGATTCAGGGGCTAGTTTAAGCTTTTGAGGCTCACTGCCTTCAAAATGAAGCTATTCAAAGCTATTTTTTTGCTCTAGGAAGGTAATGATTTGGTTGTCACCATTGAACACTTGCTAATGATTCACATTGTTAGGCACACTTGGTCAAAAGACCAATTCAATAGTGTACCTATCTCCCTTAAAATCAAGGTGAGGAACCAAGAGAGTTGCTAAAACAGCTAGTGCATCAACTCAGTCATTGAATTCCCTAAGTATGGTAGAGATGCTGAAAGCATCAAAGCTTTCAATTTGATCCCAGACTAGATTACAGTAGTGGTACAATCTCTCATTTTTGGTTTGATACAGGTTCTTTACCTGACAAACCACCAGTTTAGCATCTCCTTTGGCATGAAAGAGTTTGATGCCTTTGTCTCGAGCAGCCTTCAATCTAAGCAATAGAGATTCATACTCAGCTGTGTTATTGGTGTTGCTAAACTACAACTTGTATGATAAAGAAAAAATATCTCCTTTAGGAGATATCAACACAATTTTGACTCCTAAACTGTTAGAGGAGTAGCTGCCATCAAATTCCAAAATCCATACCTCATTAGACATTGATTTTTTTTTAGATTCTTCTTTGTTTGGAGGGGGAGATTCTTATACAATTGCACTACGCTCCACCAATCTTTTTACTATTCCATTTGAATCAATTTTTAGGTTGACACATTTGAGAATTTCATCAAACACCTCATGGACTTTCTCTATGGATAAAAAGTAATTACCCATGCTTGAAGACTCAAACAAAATTTGAGCTTTAGGAGCTGATGTTTGAGTGACCACATAGTTTGCTTCCTTCTCAGGGAGCACTCTCTACATAACACCTTTGACTAGGATCCTTGCCTTGGATAGGTCCATGCTTAATTTACCACCAACATCCTTACAGAACTTTTGCCCAAAAAGGATGTTGTATGATGTTAGGACGTCAGCCACCAAGATAGTCATCTTGATTCTCTTGTATGGGAATGCTGCAAATGTAAATTAGGCATCCTTGATTTGTCCTAGTAGTGGCACTTGTTAGTTCTCCATGGAGAAATATCTCCCAAATATCTTGGTAAGTGTGAGACCAAGGGATTCCACCACTTTAGCAGGCATGACATTGTCAGATGCACTAAAATCTATGATGCAATTGTTCAGTTGGTGTCCATTTATCAATAGGGAGACATAAAATGGTTCATTCCTCCTAGGAGTAGGAGGAGGAGTGATGATGAGGTTATTCTTGGTGGATGTGTTCTTTGGGGGATCATGAGTTACCTTCAAAATTGCTTGTCCTACAGGGATGGCTTGGTTCTTTACATATTGAACCAATTTATCTAACTACTCAAGGTTGGTCTATAGGAATTCAAATTCAAACATCTAAATTTTGGTTTTATTTATATGGTCAATTATGTCAAATGTCTGAAATGAACTAGGAACAGAGGATGGGAGTTCATCTTTTTGGTTTTTGGGAGGGGGAGGACTGGTCTATGAATTTAAAGTAGAAGGTGTAGGGATGTTTGATGTACTTACCTTTCTTGCAATCACTAGGTACTTTGACTGGAAAGGCAGAGTGGTTCCCTGCTTAGCAATTAAAATTGTTGGTTGAGGTCATTCCTCTATTTTTTATTTATCAGCTTGTTGGGTTGACTGGTTCTTGGACTGGGTGAATACAACATATGTTCCATCAACTGTTTTACCTTCACTTTTGGGTTCATCCTAGTAATTCAAGAAACCAATGTTAGAGTCACCAACTAATTCTTCTTCTCCCTCTATGAAGAGATTATCATCATCTTCTATGTTCAGCTTAGGCTAGAAGGAAAAATTTGATTCTACTTCAAGATATCCAACTACTGAATTGGTTAGAAGTGATTTAATGGCAAGGTTCCCTCATGGGGGAGGAAGATGATTTGGCTACCCTTGATTCCTGGTAGCATTGCCTTGATATGACTGATTGGGGAATGTCCTCCTTGGTATATTTCTATATGAAGGAGCAGATGACATCCCTTACACCATTTGCTTTCTAAGAGCTAGTAATTCATTTTCTAGCTTCTGCACCATTAGATCAGTGGTGACTATAGGTGAGTATTTAGAAGATGAAAAGGATTTACCTCTATTAGGATCTCTCCTTATCTTTCTTGCCAAGATAAGGTCATTTTCTACCTCAATAGCCAAATCCTGAGCAACAACAAGGTCTATGTGGCTAGCCCATCTCAGTAGAAAACTCACTTCATGCAGTTGTGAGTTGATGAAGAAACATTTAAGGTTTTTAAGTGTTGGCTGAGCAATTGTAAGAATCCAGTTCCTCAACTTGTCAAACTTGGCAATGAAGTCCTTCATAGGTTCATGAGGTTCCTTATTCATCTATGTGAGTTGGGCCAACAAGGCATGTGCATCTTCTGTAGGCTTGAACTTGGCTTCAAATTTATCTTTAAGAGTGTCATAGTCAGTCACTGACCTAGCCTATAGATGGTAGAACTAGTTTGCAGCAATGCTTTATAGTGTTTCTATAAATTACCTGACTGCTATGTCTTCATATTCCACACCTATCATACCACAGGCTATGCTAAAAGTTGTAATGTGTTCATCAGGATGAACTCTACCATCACCAAAGAATTTAGGGAAATTCTTCCTTAAACTGCATGGTAGCTCATGTAAAGGTGGAGTTAAATTGAGTGGCCCAAAAGAGTTATCCCACGGGCCTTGAGTCACCATGATTTGATTATGGATAGTGGGGATGACAAATCTAAGTGGAGTATGTATAGGCAAAGATCTACTAATAGTAGAAAAAGAAGCTCTACCTTGTGTTGGTGATCTGGTATGGGTAGGAGGAACACTCTTGGATCATTGAACTTGAAGTTGTGGAGGAAACAAATTGAAATTGCTGCACCAACTCAGAAACTGAATCAACAACACCTTAAACTCTCTAGCTTCTAGTATAGCATGGAATTGCCAGATTGTAGAATAAAAATGGAAAAGAACTGGCCCTGCTTCAGCTCAAATCTTGAGGCTTCAAACTACGCACTCTTTCCCTAGTGGAGTCACCAAAAAACTATTGGGTGAATATTTTGTCACTAGTTAACTGATGAGCAAAATAGATCTCTTCAACCACAACATAGGGAGATTGGTCAGCCAAATGTGCAGGTTTACCACATCAAAGGTGGACAAATATCTCCTCTCATCAAGGGGAGGTTTCTTATAAATATGAGGAACTATATACTATATAAATAAGCAAAAAATAACACTTAGGGGTAGGACTACAACATCCATCTCTCTTTTTTTAGAGATGATGTTCACAGACAAAGGAGAAATCTTGGTGATAATACTGAAGGCACTTCTCTTCATTTAGAAATGGTCTTGCAGCAAGGCACATGAGTTCTTTTTGGTGGGTAACCAATAGGTAACAAGGACATAGTAACCAACAGAATGAGGTGTAACACAAAGTCTCCACCTCAACTACCTAAAGAGTGAAATACAAAGGATAATGGGGGTATAAATTCATCCCAAAATCCTTTACATAGATAGAAAATAAAAACACATTGAAGACAATTTTGATAGCACAAAGTCTTTCCATAATTAGCTTCAGGACACCTTCTTGATTACTTACACTAGTTCTTATTGTTAAATTAAATAAACAAGAATTCTCCTAGGAAATGGACATAAGAACAATTTCTTAAAATAACACAAGCTATAACAGCACAAAGTGTAAAAGTAACTTGCTTTATCATTTAGATAAAGAAATATGATCAACAATCTGAGCTCAAAGTCTCAGTAATTGCCTTTCGATTTGGGCAAAGTTTTGCTTCTATAATGGAGAGATCTCCTTTGCATAAAACAAGAGATCAAAATATATGGCAGACAAGAAAGGTTTGGCACTTTGTTCCATGGAACGACCCATGCTGCATTCAATGCCTTGAATGCACTTTTAGTTCTATCAAGGGGCCATGCTTGGAATAGTGCATCGGCCTTAACTATGGCATTCCCATTCATCTCATATGTCTCCTCCAAAGTATAGGTCGCCTAGTCCTTTCCTTCTTATTTGCATAGCTGTCCACTTTGCCTTTAATTCATGGAAGAAAAATAGGTCACATCCTTGATTTGGTGTGCTTAGATGACTACTTGGTGAACTATTTCACCTACTAAAAATAGCTCTCTCATAGATATTTCAATATCTCCTGTAGCCTTCTCTTCTTTCCTATTGCAATTAGAGATCTCGGGCTATCTTTTTTAGTTGGTTGCTTGGTTCATCCTTCAATTTTTGCTCTATATTTGAAAATTAATGGATAATCCATTACCTTAAATTTGACATCCACAGGGATGTCAATGGTCGCTAGTTGTTTGAACCATATTGAACCATGAACCTTTGAACCTTTAATATTTCATTGGTTCAATAGTTTAATGGTTCAGGTGGTCTTTATCAGTTCCTTTGTTTAATCGCTTCCTTGCTCTTTGGTTGAACCATCCCTTTGAACTAGTCTCTGGAATCTTCTGCTTCCTTCCTTTGCTTGGAGATTCTTTGAACCTTTGAACCATCTTGATTCAAGGTTCAATGATTCAATATCTTTCTGAGAATCCTTTGTTTTGGCTAAGTCTTTTGAAGCCTTGAAATTCCTTTAGCTTTATGTCTTTGGAACACCTCGAAGGGAAGGTGTCCCTTTGGGTCTTTGAGAAAGGTCCATTTTCTTGGTGCCAAGAGCCCCCCGCAAGGGTACCTACCCTTCAAGATTCTTTGGGTAGCCTTTTCCTTCAAATCCTTTAGACATTTTGTCTAAAGGAAATCTTTCTTTTCCTTGGCCACTTTTCTGCCAGGCTTTTGATCGTTCCTTCGAGCAAAATGTCTGAAGGAATTCCTTCAGACATTTTGTCTAAAGGATTTGCCTTTGTGAAATTCTTCTACAAAAAATCTTTCTGAAGGAATTATTTTAGTTCCTTTACTTGGTAATTTATTTGGGCAAAAAGTCCAAGGGAAACCTTACCTTTTTGGCCTTCTCTTTGATCTTTTGAACAAATGTTCCCTACCCTCTACAAGGGCACATGCCTTTTGTTCACTACCCTCTGCAAGGGCACTTGCCCTTTCAGCTTTGGGGGACCCCTTTGAACCGACCAATTGAACCAACTTTGGTTCAATGGTTCAAAAATTCAATCTTTTGTTCCATTCATTCAATTGACCGCTTGAACCAATCTTTTTGAACCAACTATGTTGAACCTTTGAACCTTTTTTGGTTCAAGGTTTAATGGTTCAATCTTCCTTCTTTTCGCTAAGTCTTTTGAAGCTATTGAACTTGCCAATGCGGTTGAACTTTGAACTTTTGGTGAAGCACTTAACTCTTTAAGCTTGTTGACGTTATTGAACCTTTGAACTCGTTGAACCTTTGAACCTTTTGGAAATGGGGTTCAATGGTTCAATCTTTTATTTGAAGCTTGCTGATGAACATTTTTGGTTGAACCGAGGTGTTGAACCAATCTTGAAATTGCTTAAGTGTTGGGAACTTGTTCCTTTGTGAGAACTTGCCTGTTGAAGTTGTTGAACCTGTTGAACCTGCTAGCCCCTTAACTGAAAAAGATTGAATAATGAAGAATTTGAAAGCTCAAAATAATTTTTTGAGAAGGGAAGGGATAATTTTGGCTTGCAAGATCAAAATAGTTCAAATGTTGTCCCAAAAATGAGTGACAAGTTTTTGGGAACAACAGAGTGTAGCTACTTTATTACATTATTTGGCTTATGAGCACATAGTAGTTGTGTGGCTAGTTGGATTACCAAGTGAGAGGTGGGTACCTCCATATCTGTTTGGAGAGTGGTGGATGAGTTCATTGGCTATTTGATCTCCTAGGATAGATCATTATAAACAAGTTTTAGACATATCAGTGGTTTATAATATCATATGGAAGCCCTATAAGGGATTCCCTAGGTACTCAAGGATGGAGTGCAGTTACGATGTATGAGGGTAAATTGTTAGTTGCATGACCGCTATATTAGGGTGTATGACTGATTTTAGTATGGGAACATGACAAAATAGTTTAGGGTAACCAAAGATGTGCCCCTAGTAGTATGGGTATGGATGAGGAGTGCACAGGCACCAGTAGGAGTAGGAGCTCATGGTAGGCCTACTAAGGCTGAGTTAACATCACTACCTTTGGATGCATGAGATGCAGCTATAGATATTCCTAATTTAGATTATGTTGGATGAATAGAGGCATATACCACATAGTGGATGAGGTATCGATGGGCTTCATTATATCCTATTGGTAGAGGGGGTGCCCCTAAATATGAGGATTCTTCATTGATCCATATGATGAGAGGTAACCATTGATTATATGTGAATTGTGTACAATTTTTTGATTATTTTATCTTATTTTTGAAAGCATATGGATAACATAATGTTTGTAATTTTTCATGTGGGTGGAGTAGGAGGTGGTCAGGATTAAGTACCTACCAGGGTAGGTGGTGGAGATGATGGGTTCTAGGAGACCATCACTAAGTCTACACTTTATGAGCTTACATGACATGTACCTAATGATGTTGTGGAGGAGGGTTTGATAGAATGAGTGACTATTGTGACTAGAGTTTATGATCATTTATTTATTAAGGTAGTAGGAGAGAGAGATGAGCTAAGAGTAGAGCTAGATAGGCATAATATGCCTCCACCTGATTATGGATCAGTGAGTACGTAGATCATGGATGAGTAAACAGATCTTTAGAGATGGTATACAGGCTTATGTGAGGATCATGGTCATTTTTTGGAGTGATATAGTCATCTTAAGAGGCATTTGATAGCTCAAGGAGGTGTAGGGTCATCGAGTGCTAGGCTAGATTATGGGACTAGTACTGGAGGAGAGAGTGAAACTTAGAGTGAGGCAATGATGCCCATCCATGATTGATTATATCTTGATATGATGTATTTTTTTTGAAATATTCATTATATATATATATATATATATATATATATATATATATATATATGTGGAGATTATTTTGATTTTGACTCGTGTGTACTATGTTATGGGATTTGAAATATATTTTTATATTCGTTGCATATGGTTGTTTTAAAAGTAATTGATTTGGTATTGATGTTGAGTTTGCATATGTTTGGTAATATGGTACTTAGGATATATTATTTGATTGTTTTGATAAGTGTGATACTAGGTTTGTATTTCAATTTTTATTTACGTAAATAATTTTATTTGGTTTATAATTATATGTGAGCAAAAAATTTGTTGGTTTTGTAATTGGGAAATTGTTGGGATAAATTGAGCCATTTTTAGGTTGGGAAAGTAGGATTTATATAAGTGGATTTGGTAAGATCTAGAATTTAATAGGCTAGTTTTGGCTATGGATAGTTATTGGGAATTTGGAATATTAGTTGTTAGATATATATATATATATATATATATATATATATATATATATATATATATATATATATATATATATATATATATATATATATATATATATATATATATATAACCAAACATACACAACCTCAACACCAATACCAAATCAACTAATTTTAAAACAACCATATGCAATGAATATAACAATATATTTCAAATCCCATAACATAGTACACATGAGTCAAAATCAAAATAGTCTCCATATATATATATATATATATATATATATATATATATATATATATATATATATATATATATATATATATGGAGACTATTTTGATTTTGACTCATGTGTACTATGTTATGGGATTTGAAATATATTGTTATATTCATTGCATATGGTTGTTTTAAAATTAGCTGATTTGGTATTGATGTTGAGGTTGCATATGTTTGGTAATATGGTACTTAAGATATATGATTTAATTATTTTTATAAGTATGATACTAGGTTTGTATTTCAATTTGTATTTATGTAAATAATTTTATTTGGTTTGTAATTATATGTGAGCAAAAAAATTGTTGGGTATATAATTGGGAAATTACTGGGATAAATTGAGCCAGTTTGAGGTTGGTAAAATAGGATTTAGATAAGTGGATTTGGTAAGATCTAGACTTTGATAGGCTATTTTTGGCTATGGATAGTCATTGGGAATTTGGAATATTAGTTGTTAGTATGTGGGGATGTAAGATATGACATTGTGTGTATTACTTCCTTGATAGTGGCTCAAGAATATAAAGGCTAGCTAGACTTTTGGCTCTATCATAGCATTGATAAGTTAAGCTATGAACCAATGTTGGTATGGATGTGAATTATATCACTCTATGTTGTATCACTATCTAAATCCTGTTGGTTAACTGAAAAAGTGTCCATACTGCTCATGTTGTTAGGAATATGCTTTGTATCTAATACTATTTATTATGTAGTAACTGTAACTAGACATGGAGATTCTATAAACTGTAACTTTATTAGATGTATAATAGGAACTATGTGATATGAAGAAGACTCATATATCCATAATCATATACTATATGTCCTTTGTTGTGATGTGTATGACTGAGCCATAGATCAAGTTGGAGCTGAAACCTATGATGTAGGCTCATTTAATTTCAACTATAGTGGATTGCTATGTGAGATAAGACCTAAAAAATATGACCATAATGAATATTTCTCATGATCAGTACTCTATGTTATGGATTCATTTAATCTTAACTATAGTGTATTACTACATGAGATAGAACCCAAAATTTTTGGCTATAGTGAATATTTCTCGTGAGTAATACTCTATTGTAGTGCCTATGATTCTATTGGATATGTATATGGAACTACACCATGTACTCCTCAAGATACACTTCTATGTGTAGGATATTCTCACTGTACTATTTTTTGAACCTTTTGAATAGGTGGAATAGGAGATCTCTTATGAGGCTCTATCCTAGAACCCTCATTTCTCTGATGATGAGTGACTGATGATTCTTGTGAAGGAATGTTCTAAAATGACTCAATCATGAGTGAATGAGGTCTATGGTTCTATGATAAAGGAGATCTTGGTACCCCCTATGTGAATGCTATGATTCCATTATCAACATATCTATTAATACAATACTTGAGTCTATAACAATCATTATCTATGTGTCCATGAATGCGATGATAGTTGCAAAAGGGCTGATGTGGTTGTTTTTATAGGAGATGTGGATCTCATCAATGAATAGAAGGTAATGTGATTAACCTCCTATCTAAGAGTGTTTATAATATGATAGATGGGCTCTAAATCAAACTATAGTGGTGCCTTGATATTTTTATTTATAGTGCATACTATAGGTTGTACTCTGGAGACTAGCTCTCTAATTTTAAATAGTTGCTTTTCTAGTTATGGTCTCTTATCTTATTTAGGACATTGTGGATGTTAGATGTTAGGAACTATAGATACTATTATGAAATCTAGACTAATCTAATCTATTGAATCTACCTCAATCAATCCCAATTTCTTTTCCAAAGCTAGAAATATATAGGATAATTGCCTAAAAAAGACTCTATCTGATATAGTAGATGTTCGAGGAGAGGTTAGCGAAGCCCCTTAATAAATATATGTTAAATATATAAATCTAATAGTTTTTATATCAATTTTAACATGTGATTCTTGAACCATAAGATGCAATCACTAACTAGCTTTGAAGTATCTTGATGTAAACTTGCAAGTTTATCATTTGTGCACAAAAACCCTAGAAACCTTAGGGTAAAATTCCTACTAATTTTTACTATAATTTTTTGAATTTTCACTTGAATATTTAAATTAGAAATTCATTTAAAATTTAAAAATTAAGTAGTAAATTTTAAAATAATTTTCTTTCAAACCTTAGTTGCCCATACTAGGTCCCAATTTTTTTCTAGTAATTTTCCAATAATTTTTTGAAATTTTTCTAGCATATTAAAACCAAAAAAAACCCTTTAAAATTCAAAATTAAATAGTAATTTCAAAAAAAATTTATGAAAACCCTAGTTACACATACTAGGTCCTATTCAATCCAACATTTTCCAATAATTTTCTAAAATTTTAGTTGCATAATTAAATCATAAATCCAATTTCATTTTCAAAATTCTATAGTATCTTTCAAAAATATCATTATCAAAACCCTAGTTCCATGTACTAGCTCCTATTCACTTCTTAAGGTATCACCTTACATGTTTGTGAGCTTCATATCCTTTTTGCGTAATTTCCAAATTAACAATGGTCCAATACACTGGTTTTGATGAAACCAATAAAATGGAACTTCAAGAACTCCTAACCAAACACCCTAACATGAAACATGAAATGTTCAAAATACTCCAAGAAGAATAACAAAGAGTAAACAATGGTCAATCTTCTCAAACCACAGAGCAACTAGTTGCAAATGACACTACAAGAACAAATTTATCTCAATAACCCCTATAACATCCCCACCTTCTTCTATTCCACCATCTATAACTAGTATATATTTATTTCTTGATGTGGTAGACCTTATGTAAGAGATAAGATCTCTTCAATCCAAGGTGCTACATCATAAGCAAGGTGTCTCTAGACCTACACAGGCTTTGGACTCTTTTTCTATACTACATACACCATTCACACATCACATTGCTTCCACACCCTTGTCACAAGGTTTTGTTCAACCCAAGCTTACTATTAATGATGGAAAGGATGATCTAGAGACACATTTGAGAGATTTTCATTTAGCATGCTTGGAATATGTACCAAATGACTGGCTACTTACCAATCTCTCTCTATGGAGCCTAAAGGATTATACTTTACAATGGTTCTATAATTTATCAAATTAGTCATTCAATGCATTCAATCCTTTAGCCAACATGTTCCTAGCTCATTTCAGTATTAACATTGGTGATAAGGTTTTATATGCCCAAGTTGCACAACAAAAAAAGGTCAAATAAGCATTTCATAGATTATGTTCTTGGATATAAGACTATCTTGGCTAATATGACAAGCCCTACAAGTGATCAAGAGTTACAAGATCTCTTCAAATAGATTCTTCTACCAGCTTTGCATGAATAAATTATGTTCAAAAGATTCTCTTCCTTCACTGAATTATGTCACACACTAAAGGAAAGAGAACTCAAGTTAATTTCAATGGGTAAACTCAAGTACACAAGTATCTCAGACACGATAAATAAGAATAACAATAAAGTCCCATATAAAGTAAAGGTCAATGATAACAAGATCCAAAATCAACCTATAGTTATTGTGGATTTAGTGCCCCTTCAACATGTGGTTTTATCAATACCTCCTCAATGTACATTTACCAATCTACCAGTTTCTCTAACCAGATTTTTATATTAGTTATTAGAATGTAACATCATATCTCTCCCTCTTATTTGAGAAGTTGACCCAATAAAGCCTCTTTTACAGAGATATGATAATCATGCATTTTTTGAGTTTCATAGGGCACGAGGCCATATAATAAATAGATGCATTAGTTTGAGACACAAGATACAATATTTAATAGATGTCAATCATATTAATATTTGCACTTCAATTGAGCCTCCTCAAGCAAAGAAAACACATGGTAAATCTTTTAAAATATTCTTGGATCCCTTTCTATAACATTCAAAATATAAAATAAGGGACACATCAGGGGTTCACCATGCATATCATGCACATCCACCTTCAGATATATATAGGGAACCTTCAGTTGAGACACATCCTTTAAGTAACATGATTGGTGTATACAATTCCATAGTTCTAGCTAGACCTTCCATCTCCTTCTCAGAGTAATATATCATCAAGGATGATTCAAATTATCATGCACTCTTTATTAGGGATTATATTCATAATCATCTTATTCATAGTGTTCTCATAGACAATGTATCTAGTGTGAACATGTGTACTATGACATTATTATAGCATTTAGGATATTTAGAGAAGGATATTACCTTGATGGACATAGTTATCAATGGATTCAGTGGGTACATATAGAGTTCATTGGGTGAGATTGTACTTCCTCTATAGGTTGGTCCAACACATGTGATCACACCATTAACTATTGTTCCCAGTGTAAGAGTTTTTGATATGTTACTTGATCGAATATGGATCCAAAAACTTTAAATAGTACCTTCTATAGTTCATAGATGAATGAAATTCATTCATCCTAATCAGGTTATTACAATTGGTGGAGTTTCATATGAATTACCACTCCCCACTTCAGATCCATCTACTATTCCATAGTCACTAGTTTCAACTTTACCACTAGTTATAATTTCTCCATCAGTTCTAGTTCTTCCTTCAGTATAAATTTAGACATAGTTGAGGCATCCATCACCAACACAGAGGGTTCATAAACCTCTATAACTTTAGGATTCTAAATAAATTCTAACTATAGTAATCACACCCAAGGCAATATCATTGAGATCTGATGTATCTACTCATAGAGCACAAGTTCAGAGAGCTTCTCCTACTACTAGATGGGTCCCTAAGTGCCCTACACTTGCATCAACTTATTATAGTTATATGGGTACCCCACACATGGTTTCTACTTCAAATATTTTAGAGCACTTACAACATATACAACTTTTCAAGCCATAGTCTCAGCATCTCCACCATGATTCTTGATCATGCACGATTCCTCTCCCTGATACAGGACACCATGATAAGGATTACTGCATGAAAATCATTGGTTATTATCATCCTTTCCCTACTTACCTATACATAGTTTCTTATGCTCGACTATACATATCTCAAATACATTAAAATTACCAAAAACAATACAAAAATTCAAAATCTAAAAATAATACAAAATATCAAAAATTGCCAAAAACAATATAAAATATCAATAACATTCAAATATTTCAAAATATAAAAACATGTAAATAATTCAAAAAAACACCAAAAATATTTTGATTGTATGCATCATCCATGATTTACATTTTTAACATCATGATAGATGTACATTTTTTATTCTATGCTATTGTTGTCAATTTATCTATATTACCATGCTTCACTTGATATCCTTTGAGTGTATGTAGTGACATCTAGCTCCTTGATTGCTTCACTCTACCCATTGAGGGGGCATCCTAATTATAATTTTGAGATACACATCGATATAGATACCTACTGAAGACATTTTCTATGACTACACCATCCAGGTTATGTCATTCCTACACCACACACTCTAGTTATCATGTTGATGTACATTATTTAATAGCTTACACAGATTAATCTATCAACATTTATCTTGTATTTAGTACTTTTGTATTTCTTAGCATATACCTAATATTGTATTACCATGTCTTGCATAGTTTCACATTCTTACTTTGATTAATTAGATGTGATTGTATTTCTAATTTTTACATGCTTTCCTTTCTTGCTTTGCATATCTAGATTGATTACATTTCTCAATTCCCATTTGTTTCCTGTATATGCCTTAATATATTTGCCAATGTCCTTTAATTTTTTTCATGTGTGTGCCTTTTGACATTTTCCAATGTCCCTTGCCTATACTCTTCTATGTTATTATGGATTTGACACTAAATTGCTTTTTTCAACTGTATGTGTATGTGGCATTTGAACATGCCTTGTATGCTTGTTCTCTAGTTTGAGTGACATGTGCCCATGTCCCTTGTTTTCTTTGCCCCTTAGCCACTCTTATACACTTTTTTCTTCTTTCCTTGTGTGGTTATTTATTAATTACTTTTGATTGTCTGCAATACCATGATCTAAATCATGCATTATCTTACTTCTTAAATGACATGATGGACATCATACTCCATCCCTCCATGACAACTAACAACTCAAACTTAAAATTCTAGTTCATTAAATTGCACATGCTTTTACATTGTTATATCTATCTAGGCATACCCCTGTTGATCTAACAATCTCTTAATACAAACCATATTGTATCTTGAGATATCTTTTCAATTATCATTGCTATATCATATATTTTTTAGCATAACACACTTGTAGGGATCTTTATTCTGAGGGTAATCATTTCAAGGTCTCGATTCCTACCCTCAAAAGAGGGGGTAAAAAATAAAGGTTTTATCATAGAGATCAGAGCTCTTATCAGCCAAAAAATCTAGTTTTAGAACACTCAAAATAGCAACTAGATATTAAACCAATCAAAATAAACTAGGTAAATAGTCAAGAATCTCAAATAGTCATCAGATTTGGCCTAGGACAATAATGCTACAATTGGAATACAACACTAGTGGTGCTACTATCCATTTCTAGTGCTCCTATCTAGATAGTAGAAAAACTAAAAATTTTAGAAGCAAGCAAAAAAGTAGGTTCAACTGTAGATTTGCACAGCCAGACTAGTTTAAAATTAGTAGTTTCAATACACAATTTTCTCAAAAAATATAGATATAGGGGGCATCATACATGGCATGATAACTCTCACTTCTATTTTTAGATACGACAATTGGTATAACTTACAAATAAAAATCCATGTTCTAGACACCAGTGATTGAGGGCACTATGTGTAACATATTTGTTTCTTTTCTTTCCTAGTTCAATATTACCTAGGTATTCTTAGAAGTTGCATGCCTTATTTAATCTACAGGTGTTTGGCATCATTTCATAGTGGTTTTCATACAAGTATACCCTCTACATTTTTTATTTCTTGAGTGGCTTCCACATAATCTAGATTGTTAGTTTTGGAGTGGCTTTCATATAAGCCTAATCTCCATCTTTCAAAGTGGCCAAGAGTGGCCTAGTTTCTAGCATACATTTGGCTATCTATGCCAACATTATTAGATCATATTACATTCATGGGATTCAGGAGTCATTTCATACAACATACATTTCATACTGATATCATTTCATAGCTTCACTTCATGAGGCAATGGTGGAGCCCAAGGTCTAGCTAGCCTTTGTATTCTTGAGCTACCTACTCAGAGGGATTGGACACACATTCGAAACATCAATCAACACATGTAAGATCATCTAGCTTCACTTAGTAGGCAATGATGGAGATAAAAGGATAGCCTTTGCATTCTTGAACTACTTTTTAGGGAATTGAGCACTTAACTCCATTCACAATATTACTCTTGGTACAGCATCATCCAACATTACTTAGCATTAATCAACATTACTTATCATCACAATAGGTTTTGTATTAGTACACATACTTGGTGAGGTATATTTAGTCCTTTCTCTTTCTCTCTTTTATCTAGCTATGCATGTTCTTATTTTAGATATAGTGTATCTAGTAAGAACTGATCTACTCTTATTTTTTCTTGCAGACTCAGACTTCATAACATGCTCTCGCTATGCATAGCCCAGCATCACAATAGCATTATGAGCTTCACCCTTATAGGTAAGTTCAGGTATGCTTTCTCTTTTTCCTTTATCTTAGTATTTTGTTTTGTTACATCATTAAAATAAAGGGGGGAAATTGTAGTCATATAAAACTACAAAACTAGTAACTTGAGTGTGGATTATGACTCCTAATCCATAGATCCCTCTTGTTTCTCTCATGACCCTTCTAGGCTTATTTTCACTAATTCCCAATCATCCATAGGCTTTCAAGACCTCATTCCAACTTAGCCAGGACCCATTTTCCATGTTCTTTCTATCCCCCCAAGTCTTGAACCTCTAGGACAATAGTGCCCAGGGTAGATTAAAATACTAGAACCTAGGGTGTCCCCTTTCTAGTGCTCTTGTCTAATCACCTTTCGAGCCAAAATAACCATTTTTTATTGAATCCTCTTTGTCATTATGTTAGCCTAACATGATTGCATTTAACCCATGATCAATATATCCCTATAAAATCTCATTCAAAGATCATTTAGAAAGAGTTGACAAATATCACAAAACAAGAAAGAATACAAGCAATACTACTCAAGCACATTTCCCTATTCTCTACATATAGCCATCCAATACTATTTCCAACTTATTCAAATCCTTACACCAATCCTTAGTCATCTCAAGCACACCTAGTTTAGCATTTCCTTACATTCTCATATCACAATTGTACCAAGCACTTTCAAGGGGAGAAATACATATAGTTTGATCCCTCTTCAGAGTATTGGTATTTAGGCAGCATGCCCACACATGGGGTGTGAAACACGTCCAATGCATCTTACACACACTAACCCCCCCTCTTGCTCAAAATTGGTCAAAGCACAACAAAAGATAGATTTTGAAGAAAGAATCTATTTTAAAGAGATTTATACTAACTTTTGACTATCAAAACTTTAGAGACAAGGTCACATAGACCTACTGAATAAAACCCAAAAATATTAGATCCTCAAGACAACAATGTCAAATAAGGACTACAACACCAGTGCCACTCCTATCAAATTTCAATGCTCTTATCCAATCAAAAAATGAAAGTCAAAATCCTATTTGTGATAGTGTCCCAGGCCTATATAATGAATATTAGATCTTATCTCAGTCAAATCAGCACAATTTAAACTAAGTCTAATTTTCTCCCTCTTATTACTATTTTTAAAAAATCTCTAATTGCAAATAAATTTCACAAATCAATAGCTTATTTATCATATATTATTTATTGATCTATCAATCTAAAACCTTTAAATAAATTAGGAATAAAAACCCTAATTATTTCCAAAATTGTTAAATAATTTTTTATGGGAAACTAGTGTTTAGTTCCTAAAAAATAAGGGATTTGGAAAAGGGGGAAAATCTAATCAAAGGTAGTAAACTAGAGGTTTTGATTAATTTAATTGAATCAATTGCATATGAAGAAGAATTAACTTATCTTAAAAAAGTAGACTAATACAACTATTGTAGGAGATGAAAATTAAGGTGCAAAGCCAGGAGAGTGTTTGAAATCTGAATCTAGATTTTGTTTTTTGATTGGATAGGAGAATTACAAATAGGACACCTTAGTATATGATGTTATAGTCCATCTCTATTGTTTTTGTCTTGAGGATCTAGGATTTTTGGGTTTTGTTTGCCAAGTTAGTATTATAGACACCTAAATCTGGCCATTGATAACCTCCAATCAGTCTTTTGGCCAATTTCCACCTAAAATGCACAATTTGGCTAGCTATGCAATTTATGGGCTAGCTAACTTTGATTAGATCATTTCAAGTCAAAATGCCAATTTTGCACCTGAGTGCTCTGGATTGCTCTTTCCTATCAAATATCTTACACAAGACATGTGCCTTTGTTATTTATTATCATTAACATCCTAAATGGGATAATAGATCCAACACATCTAACACGGACTTCTAATTCTAATCCAGTCAAATTTTAGACCAATAACAAGGCATTCTAATCAATTTGAGTAATTTGTGCATAAAGTGCTTAAACATGCTTAAGAGCTAATTAATCCAAGTTAGAGCCTAATCAAGAATTCCATGGAAACTTATTGAATAATTTGTTTTGGAAATGAATATTGAATATCTGCATCATCAAGTGATCTCATTTCTTGGGAAGACATTCTTAGGCCATAAATGCCACAAATATTAGGATTCATGCCTTCCATGCCTTATCAATGCCTTCCATGCTGCCCTCCATGCCTCTTAATTCCCCCTTCTTCTAATGTCATGATGAGGATAATTACAAACTTAATTATAAAAATTGAGTTAATCCTCAATGACACATCTCAGTATTGAGATGAATGGTGCAGGTTGATTTTAGACATTCTAAAAAATATATAAATAGAGAGGCAATAAACATTATTTCTAAGATATTTTGGTGGAAATTTATAATTCAAAAATATCTTCAAGAATCCATTACAATTATTGTTATCATGCCAAATTGATTCCAAGCCAAGCCAAGCCAAGCCACAAGCCAAAGGTGCCAAGGAGAGATGGACGTGGCCAAGCTTCCATTGCCAATGACTTCATGAGCACAAACCAAGCAAGCCACCACTACAAAGACATTTGGAGCATCCAAATAAGGTGAAGTAATTATTATTTTTTATTCCTTACTTTTTAGTTGTGTTTGTCATTTATTTATTTTAAACTAAGCTCTCCCTAGTGTCTAGGCCTAGATATGTTATGCTAGTTAGTATGTTCCTTTCATTTTGTTTTCATTTTGGAACTAACACCATACTAACCATCCTCTCTTAAGTCAAATTCCTAGATCACATAATAGCATTCTTGGTGGGACTAGACACATCTCACACCTAAAGAAGATCATTTTGTAGCTTTAAAATATTCATTTGGACCCTTAAAACTCTTGAAAATTGATTTTCTAACTTTATTTTTCCATTTTTGTTTGCCACAGTTTTACACAATAACCAACGTCAGCTATTAAGATCAACATCAGTTGGATAGCTTAAATGATGTTAGTTAGTGAAACTAACATCAGTTGAATACCTGTCGTTGGTCACATTGGTATAACTGATGTCAGTTAGATAACTGATATCGGTTAGAAAATATAACCATCATCGGTTGTATATAACCAACATTGGTCATTATGTTTTTCTCAAAACACAGACCCAAGAGCTCTTTTTCTAAATTTTATTATTTCAAACTCAAAAGAGCTTCAAGGCCAAAGGATATGCTAATATTTTTCCTATAGGACTAAGCTTGACATTTGCTAAAAACATGTTTTGAATCACCTTTTGCATGCTTAAAAATCAATTAGGAACCTTGATTTGGTGTTTAACAAAAATTGAGATGTTTATGGTGAATGTTTTCAAAGTTTGAAACTAAGATCAAGGGGTCAAATGAACACCACCTCATTTTCATTTGGGCTAAAAAATAAACTCATCTTTCCAAGCTTTTTGTCTTCAATAGTTTCTTGATCTAATTTTTTTTGGCAAGAAGAGGGATGTTGCGTATATGCTCTTCTATTTGTCCCCTTTAGGGAACCCTTGCAATCAAAATCACCATTTTTATTGAAAAAATATTAGTCCAAGGCTTAGAATTAAATTCATCTAAAGCACTCTCCAAAAACTTGTCAAAGTTTGGGTGACCTTGAAAATGACCCTAAAGTCTTTCTACTTTCATGCTTTCTTTATTTTTATGCAAACTTTGCTTACGAAGGGGATTTCATCACCTCTCATGAGTTATTTAAATAAGATTTGACATAGGGTTTCATCTCCTACCATTGAATTCACTTACTCATTTGGAGTTTCACATGGGACATATGTACATTTATACATCATACTACATTAAGTGAACAACAGGATGTAGTGATTGTAAAAAGGACTAGACCTTTTTACAATTAGCCAATGCCATGATCACCTGATTTCTATGCTTGTATTTGTATTGTTTGACGTAAAAGTCATTATGAAATTGATTCCCCTAGAAACATTTGAAAGCTTGTTATTTTTATTCAACCCCATTTTTTCATACCCTTGCTAGGATTTGGACAATTATACTTAGTGTATTTTGGTCATTTTTGCTTGGTATGTTTTGAGACTAAAACTTGTTTATTTATTCATAAAGCCATGTCATAACCAATTTGTCTATACATCACTCTTTTGTCTAAAGAGGCATTATGCTGGCCATTTTACACCACACTTATGCCTTGAAATTTTTGTTAAACTTTTTTGTGTGTATGTCATTTGAGTTTTGAAGGGTAGTGTTATGCTACCCAAATCATGTCAAAACATTTTGCCTTTGAGTCTTTGAAACATAACATTGATCACATCATTCAAGCATGCTTACATTGTTAGGTTACTTAATTTTTTTAAGACTTGTTTCACCTTGTACCAAAAACCATGTCATGTATACCATTTGGACCTTTGTCTTGTGTTGTCATGCTATCCAATCTTGTATAGCTTGTTTGGTCAAATCCTAGTTTTCACCGTTGAGTTTTCAATTAACCTTATCAAGTTTGGATTCAAACATTGATTGATTTCTATTTAGGTCTCAATTCATGGGGCTAATACATAGATCTTTCTCTTTTGGGTTACATAATTTTGGTTAATCAATTACTTAAATTTGAAAACTATTGATAGTTTGTTTGTTCAGCACCTATCCTCATCATTGTTTGTGCCTTTATTTGGGAGAACACAACCTTTCTAAAAGATTATTTTGTCTTATTCCTTATGCCAAATTATCATGTTTGTTTTTGATTCCATGTGTCGGGTCTATGTCAAAGTTACTTCCAAACTTGTTAGATTAAATCAAATCACATCAGCCTTTGTTTCAAGTCTAGCTTTTGACGTTGTTTGGCCAAAAGTCCTAGCATATGCTTATTTTTTTTAGCCTAACTTTTGACTCCACATTTGGAAAAAATACCTAGAAACTCAAATTTTCCCTTTCTTAGTTTAGACCTTATTTGGAACACTTTGATCTAGACCTTTGACATGCCAACTTTTATTTAGATGCTTAACCTTTTATGTGTATTTCATTTGACATTAGACATTTTTTTTTAGACTATTCTATGCCAAGTTTTATCACAAATAATTTTGGAGATACATCTCCACTTTTAGACCATACTGGAGATACAACTCCACCTTCAACCGAGTTAAACCAAGTTTGAACCATTTATCTTTGGGACATAGTTTTTTAGAGTTTGCAAAATGCTAAGCCTTTTTGTTTCAGAGCTTTCATCATTTATGTGGATATGTCTAGCTACACTTATGGTGGAGTCACATAAAATCAAACTTATGATATAATGGTCACACAAAATCCTGTTAGGAATTCCTATAGAGAAAGATTTTCTAAGGAGTTTTATTATTCTCCCTACAATAATCCATATGGGGAACATAGTCAAAATCCACAAAATCTAAATCAAAACCTTGATTGGTATGAAGAGGATTGTGAGGAGGAATTTGAAGACCCAACTATAGATAATGTTTTTTAGGATATGAATCCATACCCTCTTTGTAATAATTAGTACATAGAACATAGTAAAGAACCAGCTTATGAGACAACTCACAACTAAGATGATATGCTTTATGAGGAAGACTTGGATGCTTTGGCTTATGTGAGTAATCAGGCTCTACCACATCATACTATTTCTATTCCAAGATCATAATGTCATACCATTTCTATACCAAGACCTCATCCTTTGGTTTGTGTGAGTAATCAAGCTCCATAATGCCCCTTCATCATTCTAAGAACTAGTACTTTGGCTTGTGTGAGAAATCATGCTTCACACCACCCTATCATTATCATCTCAAGACTTTGTCCTTTAGCTCACAAAATAAATCATTCTATCCAAGGTCCTACCATTATCCAACCATGAGCCATTCCTCATCTAGAACCAATCCCATCCAAACCTCAATCGATCCAATCTTTCAAAGACCAAGCTGTGTTCAAAACTAATATTTTCCAACTCATTAGAAACCAAGACCAAGAGAAACAACCAATCCAATATGTTTCTATTGAATCAATCATTTGTGATAATTCAACCTATGATAAATTACCTATTGATCCTATACTAGTTGTCAAGGAGTCTCACTCTGATGAGCCAGTCTTTGCTAAGTCACTTATTAATGATTATAACCATCTTCAAGTAAATTATTACCTTGACCATGTGCCTATTTTTCAAGATCCTCCTATTGATAAGCTAGTCTTTGAGGAGTTGTCTCTTGACCTATTTCCTATCCTAGAGGAGTCTCACTTTGACAAACCAATTTTTGTAGAGCCCATTATGCCATCACAGGCTATTACTTGTCTAATACCAAATATTCAGCAAGACATCATTGTAACAAAGTACCTATCATATGAAGAATAAAAATTAGATTTAGGTTCTATTCTTGAATTGACATTAGATTTAGCATCAGAATCAAAATCAACATTAGTCTCAACTTTGAATTTAGAGTCCCTTGAGTTAGAATTAGATTCATAAGAAGAATATGTTCATGGTTATTACAACATTGGTTACAAATGCCTTGTAGATCAATTTGAATACATTTTTGATCCTTTTATGATTTTTGAGGATGATTACTTCAGATTTGACACAAGTTTTCCTAGTATGTTCTATGAGGATTTTACAACCTTTCCCCAGTCCATTACCATTCCACATGCCATTACCATCAGCCAAAATAGCCATATCATTGGCATTCTATCTCCCACAAGTGTTGATTGGGATCTACAGAATCACACTTTGTTAAGCTAAATCCATGGTGACATAGAGGTTGAAGAAGATCAAGGAGGCTAGGACAACATTCATGTAGCAAAAGAACACTCTCCTAGTGAAACCTTTTTGGAGGCACTAGGGGACAATCAAAGTTAGAACTCAACATCTTCAAGTGAAACTTTTTTGAAAGCACTATAAGATAATTAAAGTCAAAATACAATGTTCATTAGTGAAACTTTTTCAGAGTTGCTATCGGAAAATCAAGACAAATTTATTGGTGAAAACCTCATTCAAGCACAAATAGTTGAGCATAAAAGTTCTTCATTGATTGATGAAGATAAAATCAAATATAAAATAAAAATAGCTTCTTATCTATAGCTTAATCATATGGTATCTACTCTCAAGATCAAACAATAGAAAATTTTGGTGGTCCTATTGAGATCACAAGTCTTTGGCCCCACCACAACTAAAATTATGTTGAATCCAACATTAACAACATTATGTGTGACTGAAATTCTTGATCTTCATTTTTTTCCCTACCATTCCACATTAACTTATCATCAACCATTCCATTTCATAATCAAATATACCAACCATTATTTATCCTTGTTTACCATCTATGGCTATACTTTCCTTTGTAGAGGCTACAAAGATACCTTGTCTCGACACTTGAAGGAATCATAATCAATGACCAACAAAGATCACAAAAGCATTCTCAGCAACCAAATCTACAAGCAATTTTTGATAGAGTAGCTACTCAAATAAGGTGTGGGATAATAATTAACATGATCAAGTATTTTATTTGTATCATTTTTTTATTAATATGTGCATCTCCCCATCAACATGAATAATAGAATCAAAAACCACACCCAGGCCAAAAACATGTACCATACCATTTCACATTGCCATGCCATTATCATTGTTACACATCCTTTTTCCATTATCATGTATCCTTTCATTTACCCCATCACTTGGGGGTAATCCTCTTACCATTTTATCCAATCTATCAAAAACCATCATTATCCTTAGTAAATCCATACCATCCTATCATTCCATTCCTATCCTGAGCAAAGCCCATTTTTACTCATCATACGTAATCCTAGTTTGATCTTGGTTACTTTGGTTCTTACCACACCTTTTATGGGATGATTCTAATCAAGTTTCAATAATCAATCCAATCCATGTTTACAATTACAGTCTATGAAAGTAGTGTGATAGTTGATCTGGCAAGATATCTTTCATCCTATCAAGTTTGTTTATGTGAGCCTAATTATAACCGCCTATGGGAAAATCAGTGTCTCATTAGTCTTGCTAATAATTATAACCACCTATATAAAAATTAGTATCATTTACATATTCTATTGTATCTTGGTTATAACCACCTATGGGAAAACTAGGGGCAACATTTATTTACCATGTATTGTTGCATCACCTTACCATCACTACTTTCATTTAACTGGCCATTTACCAAATTTGAGAACTTGTTGGGATCTAGTTGATTTTTCCTCACCATTTGTGTGGATGGAATTAATATGAATTGAGGTCATTTTAGGACTATGTGGGTTATGCTCAATTCATGTTGAGGTCACCTTAGACCCCCTTTCCATATGCTCTCACCATTTTATGAGAAACTTAAGCTAAATGCTCTCAGCATTTTGTGAGCAGGTATCTTTTCATTCTCTAATGAGTTAAGATACCTCAAAATTCCAAAAACATTTAAATATTTCAAAAATTTAAAATTATTTGTCCTGTCTAAGCCTAGTCAGTTATCCTCGATCCACCTTACTAGGGCATGGTCATTGTTAGGATGTTTTCTTTTGCATTTATTTTTTGGCTTTTTGTTTGTTTGTTAATTTTAGGTTATTTGTTTTTTTTTTAATTTATTCACTTGCTTGTTTTTTTGCTTTCAACACTATTGCCTTGACTCATTCTATATTCATTCATTGGTTGATTCCTAGAGCACATTATTCTTGAGTCCATCCATATTCATATGTCAACATTGTCATCATGGTTTTTATCATTGGTGCATTATTTTCGAGTGTTTATTTGATTTGGAGTCAGTTCTTACACATATTTTGGCCAAGTCTTCATGGTGTTCTATCATGAAGCCTACCATCACATTCTACAACAAAAAATTGCTTCAGGAAGGTCTATAATCAATGGAGTCATAGAATTTTCTCTTTGGCACCTTAGCAAATATTCACATCCCACCCTTAATCAAATTAGCTCATTTTATCATTATAGTTATATCATTGTTAATTAGGATGAGCATATCCTTATTGATAGGTACAATTGGATCATTTACACTGATCAATCTTATTCTTATATTCATCTATTTTATCACTTTGCACCCACTTATCTTTAATATATATTCTAGGTTATATCCTTAAGTTATGCTTGCTAATCAACCCTAACTAGGGCATAATCATCTTTAGCCAATCTAGGTCCTCTTAATGATTATAACCACCTATGGGCAAATCATTATTTTGACTTTTATTCCTGATTATAACTACCTTTAAGTAAATCAACATCTTTTTTACATCAATGCATGCAAGTATTTTCTCATTTGGATTAATCTTAACCATGGGTTAATTCCACCTTTCTTCTTGTTTATTTTCAAGGGACCATCCATCAATAAATGTGATGGCCACTCCCTCAAGGGGGCATCATCATAGGATTTCCAAAACCATTTGGAGCTTTGTTCTTCAACAATCATCTTTTTTTTTGCATACATGTCATCTCTTATTATTTGAGAAGACATTGTTTTGCCTATGGTTTGCAATATCTTCCCAAATAGGGGAAAACTATAAACACTTAAAATTGGCCATCGATAAGCTCCAACCAGGCTTTTGGCTAATTTCTACCCAAAATACACAATTTTGCCTAAAAACACTAAAACATGCTAAATGATGTGAAAATAACATATTCAAGTGCCAATTTTAGTCAGGGTATCATTAAATGGGGTAATGTAATTTATGGGCCAACTAACTTTGATCAGATCATTTTGAGTCAAAATTTCAATTTTGCACCTAGGTGCTCTGGATTGCTCTTTCCTATCAAATCCCTTACACAAGACATGTGCCTTCATTATTTTTTGTTAGTAACATCCTAAATCGGATAACAGATCCAACATATTGGATATGGACTTTTAATTCCAATCCAATCAAATTTTGGACCAATGACAAGGCATTTTGATCAATTTGAGTAATTTGTGCATAAAGTACTTAAACATGGTTAAGAGCTAACCAAGTTAGAGCCTAATCAAGAATTCCATCAAAACTTGTTGAATAATTTGTTTTGGAAATGAATATTAAATATCTACATCATCAGGTGACCTCATTTCTTGGGAAGACATCCCTAGGCTACAAATGCCACAAATATTAGAATTCATGCCCTCCATGCCTCTTAATTTCCCTTTTTTCTAATGTCATGATGAGGATAATTATAAACTTAATTCCAAAAATTGAATTAATCCTCAACCACACATCTCAATCTTGAGATGGATGGTTCAGGTTGATTCTAGACATTCTCAAAAATATATAAGTAGAGAGGCCATGAACATCATTTCTAATCTATTTTGGTGAAAAGTTATAATACACAAATATCTTCAAGAATCCATTACAATTACTGTTACCATGCCAAATTGATTCCAAGCCAAGCCAAGCCACAAGACAAAGGTGCCAAGGAGAGATGGAGGTAGACAAGCTTCCATTGCCAAGGACTTCATGAGCACAAGCCGAGCAAGCCACCACTATAAAGGCATTTGGAACATCTAAGGAAGGTAAAGGAATTTTTATGTTCTATTCCTTACTTGTTAGTTGTGTTTGTCATTTGTTTTTTTTAACTAAGCTCTCCCTAGTGTCTAGGCCTAGAGATGTTATGCTAGTTAGTATGTTATTTTCATTTTGTTTTCATTTTGGAACTAACATGATACTAACCATCCTCCCTTGAGTCAAATTCCTAGATCACAAGTGTGAACCTGTGTACCAAATTTTGGAGGTTGAAAGTCAATAGAGCTCGTTGCAAGTCCATTTTAATCTCCAAAACCATGTATTCATCTAAACACATACAAACAACAAATGCATCAAAAGTAAAAGAGGAAAAAATTAAGTTAGGGGAAGAATGATTGCATGATATAGAACCCCTACTGTCTTGATCACTACCTACATTAACCCTCAAGCTAGGGTCTCAAATCAAATGTATTTCTCCCTTAGGGAATGTGCACAATCAACATGCACAATAGATACAAGAATGAATTTCACCTAGGTCCTTCTTTGATCAAGCATGCAAGTCTATGTGTGATGCAGAATGCTAAGTTATATTATTGACTAATTTTTATTATGTCTAATGTACCAAAGTAGTAAGTGCTAGATATAAAATGCCTTGTGAAGTCCTTTATATAGGAGACTCATTCTTTCAAATTTGGGAGCTTTATTTACATTTGGATGATATGGGAAAACTTAAACACAAAGCTAAGAAAGGGGCTAGGACCCATCTAGCATAAGAAACTGACCATTAAGTCTCAAATTAACCTTGGATAAGAGTTCTGGAAATTGGACACCCTAAGTTTTAGAGTTGTTGTCCAATCCTAGTGCTCTTGTCTTATAGGCTAAGGATCAGGGGGGATGGAAAAAGCATAGAAAATATAACTTGGCTAAGGTGGAATGACTATTTGTGTTAGAGACCTATTACTCTCACCAAGACTAAATAGCTAAATCAACTCATATATTGACCAAAATGTAGATTACAAACACCAGTTCCTTTTATGGAAGGAACAACTCCATATCATGGGCCACTTTGAGGGTAATACCTCCTTTAGAGCAAGGCTTTATCACAATTCTTCTTGGATTCTCTACATCATCACCTACCCCTTTATTTATACTATAACTTACCTACCCATCTCCTTATTCTAATGCATGTGAGAATATTACATGCTACTATTTTTAGTATTTATTCCCCTATCTAGGTACATTACATTACATCGCCCTTAAATATGTTTCAACCTCAAAACATGATAATAAATAGGAGGAGGACCAAATGAAAGCCAAACCAAAAATAAGTTGAAGACTAAATGGAAGTTATACCATGTGTACATTTCTGCTTATACTTCTTTCGTCTATGTTGTGATATGAGCATGTATAAAAATAAGGAAAACATAGACACTAAAATAGGAGGTGGATGTGCATAAAGATGAAGTAGTGGACTAACCACAACAAAAATTTGGTAGTGAGAGGTGAGTAATGAAAGTTGAATCTCGATGATGAGCACCTAAAATCTAGAAGAGGGGTGCACAAAATAGTTATCCTTGTGAACTAACTAATGAGATATGCCATCCCCCTTAGAATTATTTCTTGAGGAAGGTGGATCCTTGATTCCCTACTTGGGATCTATGATTGTTATCTTGGGTTCATCTAGCATTTGCTCGAGTATGGTGGTTCCCTGAATGGACTCATTGGAGGAGTGTTCGAGAACATTTGGTGCTTGATCTGGTGCTTTTGCCATCTAAGGGAGAATTATGTAGAGACATTACCATTTGATGCGGTCTTTAATGAGCTTGGCTAAGCCCACTACTTCCATCATTATTTGAGGGTGCCACATTTAAACTTCTATTCAAATCTCTTTTTATAGTCTATTGATGAAGCAATGAATAAAGAATGCATTAGAGGTGCCATTGGTTTATGTCTCAAACTCTATCTAATATTCCTAAACTATGCCAATTTGTTGAACCTTAGTTAATGCATTAGTGGAAAATTGTATGAAAACTAGATGTTAAACATATAGACACATCAACTTCAATCAAAAATATGTCCTTTACAACATGATCAATTTTTTTTTTTTTGATTTTTTGATTTTTAAGCACTGACACATGACAAAATGACAAATATCTTACTCATGACAATACAACCACTATTTTTTTTAATTTTTTCAACATTGACATAAGACAAAATAACTAGACAATAATTATTATAAACAATGACTTAATACCTGACCAAAAACTTAATAGAACATAAAAGATTAAGATATTGCTAGGGCACTATTATAAATGTATCCTACACACTATGAAATGATAAAACTAATAAAAGGACACAATAAAAATGATATGGATTAATGGGAGATGGACATAAATATGGGAAAGCATGATAACCAATTTTAACATTAATTATACCAAGCTACTTTTCAACATAAATACCTATCACTACGTAATTCCCAAGAGACTAATACACAACCCTAAAATACAATTAATAACTAATGAAAAATAAATTAAATAACCTTTATTAAACCTAATACCACTATTAATGCCACAAAAAATCCATGGATGGTATGGAGAGACTTGTGGATGGTAGGGGTGAGTGGTTTTTTGAAATAACCAAGTGCCAAGAAGATTGTAGGGTTGAGGACATGGGAGCTGAGTGGGATCTGAGTAGAAAATGAATGTGGTAGTCAAAACCTTAGCATAGTGGAGTCTAGACAGCTACATTTTATGATGCAATCTTACAGTTGTAGTAGAGTAAAACCATAAGTTTGAGGACCCAAACAACAAGAACACTAGATTGATGATAGTTTGTGAGGTTATTTAGCAGAGAACAAGCCAATGAGCAGTCAAAAGAAAAGACCAAAAAATGAAAGATAAGAGGAAGAGTGTAGGGTTAGAAAATTTTCATCTCTTGAAAAAAATAATGCCATCACCTACATTCTCACACTGTAACACATCTGCTTCCCAATAAAAAAACACAATAGTCCCACAAAACTTCAAATGCAGACGACAACCCAGAAAGGACACTAGAAAGGATGCTAAGTAGTTAGGTGAAGGAAGAGGCAAGAAAAAGGATAGATGTCTCTGCAAATAGAAAAAAAGATCATTTCCTTATTATTAGATTTTTGACACTAAAAAAAGGCTATTAGTTCCCTTCCAATGTAGATGTTTCTCTCTAATGCAATCTCCACACAAGAAATTATAAAATTATGAAATAAACAAATCCTTCGTGAGTCAAGCTCATAGGTGATCCACCAACAGAAAGATAAGCATCTCCCAAAATATTCTCAGATTAGACATCTAATGATCAGATGTTGTATGCATAGTAGATCCATAGTACATAAAATAACTCTCACAAGTAACAATACTGAAAACTAAAATACTATAAATTACTGTAAACTCTCACTTGAATCTTAATTTGTTCTTGCAATGGAAAAAATGGGCACCTAGGAAAGTGCTCTAATACCAATGTCAGAGACCTGTTACTCTCACCAAGACTAAATAGCTGAATCAACTCATTTATTGACCAAAATGCAAATTACAAACACTAGTTCCTTTTGTTGAAGGAACAAATTCGTATCACGAGCCACTTCAAAGGGGCTACCTCCTTTAGAGAAAGGCTCTATTAAAATTATTCTTAGATGCTCTACAACATCACTTGCCCCTTTATTTATACTATCTATTACTTACCCATCTCCTTAGTCTAATACATGTGGGACTATTCCATGCTACTATTTCTACCAGTTATTCCCCTATCTAGGTACATTACATTTTGAAAGGTTCAAGATGACTAAGAATAGGAAAAAGGGTGATTCAAGCATGAAACAAGACCAAGATGACTAAAGTGAAAGACATGACTAAATGTGAACAAAGATCATATTCTCTAGTCAGAGTCTCCTATGAAAGGACTATGAATAGACATGATATATGTGGTTGCTTGACCAAATTAGGGTGTATACATTTTTCCCCTTTTAATCTAGTGATGCAATGAAATAAAGTACTAGAGTAAAAGAAAGAAAATAAAATATGTACCTAAATCTACCTATGTGGAGATAAGTGTGTTGAAAAAGGGTCTAACTTCCTAGCCAGAGAAGTGGATAGAGAGCTAAATAGTGCTTAGTGTAGACACCAAAATTGTGTCTAACCCTTGTCGTCCTCCCCTTAACCCACATTTTATTCTCCCACACCTATTAAACCCCTCTTGACCATTTTCCCATGAGCCTTAACCTTGGCAGCATGTAAGAATGAGCAGAAGGCTAAAATTAGCCTCTGTCCCCATTCTGCATCTACCGACGTCGGTCACTACTCGAACGACGTCGCCGACATCGGTCACTTCTCGGCTGATGTTAGCGGTTATGCTGGCATCGGTTATCCTTAAACTGTGTTCTCAACCTGAACATAGGATCCATTATCCGTTATCTGTTATTCAGTTCTCAATCAGTTTCTCGATTGGTTATCAGACCTTCTTTCAAAACATTCTTTCATTGGACCTTCGAGACAATTAGCCAAATTTTCATTCAATCAATTTGCAATCAAGTCTCTCTCACTCTCTATCTCAGGTACATGTATTCTGATTTAGTCATCTCGGTGGAGGTCTACTACATCAAACTTCTGCAACACACCGACAACAACAATCATGTCTTCTACTCTATCTTCAGCAAGTAACAGGTAAGCATTTGTTCTGTGTTTTTATTTTGTTTTTTGGTTATTGTTTTTAATTGATATCACCATCCAATTTAGATTCAGACCACAGACCCAACTTGACTTCCTCCCGTATCACCTCTATCCACCCTTTATAGAATATACAGTCTGTAACTCTGCCCAGATCCCTGCACAGACCCCCAAATAATCCCTTTGACTCCCAAACAGGCTCCCTAACCCTCAGATGAAACCTCAGACCATTCTGCAGTCTTGAAACCTGTCCAGACCCAATAAAACCCCATCCAAGAACTACTGCCCTAACCAACGCCGGTCATTACCCCTACCAACATCGGCATCTTAACCAACGTCGGTGACATTCCTTGACTGATGCCGGCACAGAGACCGATGCTGGCGACTGTGTAAAGCAGTTTGCTACATATCAAGTACGCATTTTGCTTTTTGTCTTTTATTTCTTTCATTCTATCTTTCATTATTTCTATTTCTATCAAATATTCTATTTTTAATCAGTGGGTTGATATCTCTCAAGGAAGTCCTCGTACTTCAGGGATCAAGCTTTTGCTTGACAGCCCACCATCTCCTCATCTAATGTTTTTCGTGTTTTAGTCTCTTTTTCTTTCAGATGTCATCCTCCACAACCAAATAAGAGTTCTTGCTATCGTCTAATTTTGGTGCGCATGACTTCATCCAAGTACATACAAGCCTCATACCATTCTTCTTAGTTTCTTATTTCTCTCTTTGAATGTAGAAAGCGAAATCTAGCATAAAAACATTCTGGCACGCCCGGTGGGACCTTAGGGTCTTCCTTGGGTTCCCTTTCTTTTTGTTCATATAGATGCATTAGGTTTATCCCTTTTCACCTTTTTCTTCTCTTCTAAACGACATCATAAGCGGGATTAAAAAGAACCTTTCTTTCTTTTCTTGCATTTCAAACTAGTCAAAAGTCATATTCTTCGACCCTTTCTCAACTTGTTTTCATTCAAACTCATATTTTGACTTGGGCTTAAAACACATTGCATGACATTTCTGCTTGCTTGCATTTCTTAGTCCACACTTAGTAATTAATAATTGCATATTGAATTAATCGTAGTCCACTTGATGTTACACAACCGAACCACTTGCACTAGTCAAACATCAAAACTCACATGAGACAAGGCCCGACTGGGATTTCATCCCCCAGCGGATACCTTATCCATCCTAGCAATCTTACTTGGATTTCATCACCAAGGGGAAATCCCACTCTATTCTCTGGCAGAGTCTAATCTCTAGGGGAAGTATATTTTGGCTAAGCGGGCCCAGCTTATCACTGGACTAGTGAAGTGAGGGGAACTTGCTCCTTAGCACCAGGCCAAGTACGGAACCTAACCTAGACTTTTGAGCGCCTAAACAAACCTGAAACCAGCTCTAAACTACTTCTTCTAAGACCCGTTTCAAAAGCCAATCTTCCTCACACATTCTAAGGCATAAGCCACCAAGATCCTAATAATTTATTCCTAGGGATTTAACGTTTAGGGTCTGCTTGTGTTCTTCATCTTTTTTTTGTTCTTATCTGCTTGTTTGAGCTTGTGAGGACATTCTTTCTTGCCTTGAATGGTTCTAAATCATAGTCAAACCAAGGCTCTTGTCAACCACGTGAGGCGTCAACCTCTTCCGTCTTCCCCATCCATAACCAGTCTTATAATGGAGTTCCACTCGGAGACTGAAAGAACTCCTACTAGACCTACCCCAACCCAGTCTCCCATTGTCCCTGAAGGGGACCAAGATTTTAAAAGATTCTTGGACCTCAATGGCAGAGCCCTTCAACATTATCTCACGCGAAGCCGAACATGAGACTCCTTAGGCAACCCAATATATGGGATGTTGACTTCCTTAGTCGAGACAATGATCACATCAACAACATCTACAATTCAACCTATAGACAATCAAGCCAACACCTCGACTAATAACTCAACCATGTCCTATCTTCAAAATTTAGCCTCTCCTTCTAGATCTACCTCCATAGGGGTTCTGGCACCCCCTCAACCTCAAATTACTCAACCAAATCCTACACCTTTCCAAAACCTAGTGGTCTCTATCCCCCCTACTCTTACACCTATCAACACAAGAGTAACTGTCTACCCTTTAACAAGTGTGGCCACTCCTCAACCATCTTTGATAGCCCCTATCCAATTTGTGCCTACCAACCCCATAACACAAGTGCCCTTGGCTTCAACTTTCACCCCGATAACTAGCTACCCATATGTTGCGTCTACACAAGTGCAACCAACCATGTCATACGCCCCTCTCAATATCTTCCAAGCACCTTATAATCTAAGGGGTGCTCCACCCACCAATCCATCAGTAGACATCATCAAAATGTTGATGGACAAAATGTCCAGTCTCGAGACCTCTATTTCTGGTTCACGCAATGCCCTCTCATACGACCAAATTTTCAACGAACTCATCCATCCTTTTGTCCCGATCTGACCATACCCCAACCAGTGGGAACTTCCTGAATTCTCTCATTTCTAGAGCAAGGAAGACCCATAACAGCACCTACGAGCATTCAGACATACCTGTTATCTCATTGCCCACGATGATGCATTGCTTTTATGCACATTTCCTATGTCTCTCTCTAGCGCTGCTCATGACTGGTATATCTCCCTTGCTAGCCATTCTCTCTTCACATTCACTCAGCTGGCCCAACTCTTCCTTGACTATTTCTCTATCAACATCACCAAAAAGGTCTCAATCATAGACCTCTATTCTATCTGGCAGTTTGAGGATGAATCCATCGCTGATTTCATTGCTCACGGGAGAAGCCTTATCAATCAGTTCTCATTTTTCTTACCCTAACCTGAACTTATTGAACTTTTCTCCCAAGCTTGCGCCAAGCATATTTCTTCTACCTTACGGGTTTAGACCTTCCGCACCTTTGACAAAGCCTTCACGATGGCCCACAAACTTGAATTACGTGTCATCAAAGAGAACAAAGTCAAGTTGCAGAGTAAGAATCCCAACTCCAAGACCAATGACTCCTCTTCTTTTAAGCCTTCTTCATCTAACCCCAGGTCTAAGGCATCAACAAACATTATGGTCATTAGACCTTCATCCTCTTCACCTTCAACCAACCAACCTGAGCCATCCACGTCCCAAAGCATCACCCGCCAATTCCAACAGAGATACGTACAACGATAGTATACTCCACTTGGAGAATCATATGTGTCTGTGCTGGAAAAACTTGTCAAACAGGGGGTTCTCAATCTCCCCCAAATCTGACCACCTCCATAATTTGATCCCTCACACGCCATCCCTGCCTGGTATAGGGAAAATGACTTCTATAACTACCACCATGTTAAAGGCCATGACACAGGCAACTGTAAGACCCTTAAAAACATCATCCAAGACATGCTGGAAAAGGGTGACCTTGTCCTCGATAATCCCAATGTACCATCCAACCAGGGCATCGACATCTTCAAGCAACCATTCCCCAATCATCTTCCAACCCAAAATAATGTCCAGACCATGATTGACAACATTCACGAACATAATATACGAACAGTCAATATGGTCTCGCCCTTCATCCCCGACCAGACTCTTTCACAAACTCAAGAAGTTAGTCTACCCCTTAGTCCATTGCATGTGGATGAACCTCCTTCTCTGATTAGTTCTTCGTCAACTTCTCTTATATTAGAGGATGCCTTGACCATACTAGCTCCACCGGTCTCACCATCCTCCTTCCTGCTACCTATGGAGGACCTGACCCTTCCTACTCCTTGACCGCAAGTGGAGGGCACCATCATTCCTGCCCTTTACCCTCTTGAGGAGCCTCATTCTCTGGTTGCTTCTCCACCCAGGGAAGAACCTGTCTCCCCTCTGTCTCTAACCAAAGATGAACCTGTCACGACTTCATCATGCCTTGGGTCTGAGATCGCTACACCAATCTCATCTTCAACCTCACAATCATCCACATCCTCTCAAAGACCCAAACCTCATCCAACATCTTCTCAGCCATTTTCCCAATTAGTGGAGAAACTCAAACTTCTCCCTTTAAGGAAAGTGGAGCATCAGGTATTGTGGGAGCATCTCACAGCTCTTCAACATGCCCGTGCCCTCTCATCTCATGCTACTAATCCTCCCATGGCAGAATCTCCCAAGACTCTCAACAAAAACCAAACTTCCACTTCTAGACCGTCTACACCTCAACTAACTGCATCAAGACTGAAACCCTCATCTACCCCGTCTAAACCAATTACGTCACTCGATGTTTGCCCTGTCTCCAACCTCACTCATCCACAAGTGAAGGTGGACTTAGACCAGACCTCGATCGATAGTAGTCTTCAAATCAAATCCAAGAAGACTGTTAAACCACAAAGGCGAACTCCTCTTCCCCTGTCACCATTGCCCTCCATTTTGGGCCCTCATCCTTTGACCTTGACCAAAGTCCTCCCCACTCCTACCTCTAATCAAAACCAGTTGCCTCCTCTGCTTCCTTTGCCTACCACCAGCCTATCCTCTCCTAAAAATTTGTCACCTCTCACGAAGAAGGTGTCATCTTCATCTGTCACCGCACCATCAACCCAAAAGGTGGTACGAAAGTCTCCTCCAACACCGCCCAAGAAAAAGTCACCAGCATCGCACACATCAATGAGCACGGACCCTTTTTTGGGCTCATACTCTTTGATATTGCACTAACTTTTGCAGACTTCTAGCATAACCCTTCTGCCCATCAAGCCCTTCCAACCTCTCAGGTCTAAGCCCTCCTGGTTCGATGATACGAAGATTTGCTTATACCATCATACGCCAGGACATGATATCGAGACTTGTTGTGCCCTCAAGGCCGTCATTCACTGCTACATGGAGAAGGACATTCTTCTTCTTGAGGACACTGTCAACCGACCCCCAACACCTTCTCATATTCCTCCAACCTCTTCAACCACATCAACATCCCATCAGTAGGCCATGACCCCTCCATCTCCTTCACCCCCTATATTCGAAATCAATGCCATTCACATAACCACTAGGTCACAAAAGGACAAGGCAAAAGAAAAAGCTGCCATTCCTTGGACCTATCCTTTCATCCAGCCACCTCAACCGCCCAAACCTAAGATTTCTATCCTTGGCGCGCCTCAACCCTCTTCTTCTTCTTCTTCAGGGGTGATTCATGACTCCATGTTAAAACAGCTTCACCAGATGCTCGTGAAGATGTCCCTTTATGACCTCATCCAAACCTCACCCCAGCATCGTTAGGCCCTCATCTGAGCCTTGCAAGCAGTGGAGGTCTAACCCGAAGACCCCCAACCACTCACTGCCCTGGTCCACTCTTTATCCCCTATCGCCTCCATCACTTTTAGCGATTCTAAGATTCCTACATCTAACACGAAAGATCAGGATGCCACGCTCTTCATCACTACCTATGTTGATCAGACACGTATTAAGTGCATTATGATTGATGGAGGTGCTAGCATCAATATTATCTCCACCCATGCCTTTGATCAATTAACCCTCCCTAAGATTTACATATCCAAAACTAACGCAATCTTGCGATCCTTCAATGACACCACTGCCATGACCATTGGCACCGTCATCCTTCACATTTGCGTTGGTCCACGCACAGTCCCAGAGCTCTTCTATATCATCGAAGGAGAGTTTTAATATAACATCTTGCTAGGCCAACCCTGGATACATGCCATGGCTTGTGTCCCCTCTACCCTGCACTGTTGTGTGAAATTTGAGCACGACAGGCAAATCCACACTATTCCTGTTGACCCATCACCTTTCAAAACTTGTAACACAACCTATCGGCCAAATGACTTTCTTATTCCTATCAATCCATCAACCCCAGCGCCACCTCCATCCTTAAAAGCTTCGACCAGTTCACAATCGATGATCGACCTCACCCCTCCTCTTCAAGCAGTATTCAAAGACCCCATGGAAGACATCTTCTAATGACTTTCACTTGGGGAATATCACTTACTAGCCTTAGACATGTTTCAAACTCCATAAGAGTATGGATGCCTTTACCACAACCCCAGTTATGATCACCAGATCGAGATGGTCGTGCCTTATGGTCCTCCTCACCTCTGAACCAATCTTGTCTATGGGGGGCTCAATCAAGCTCCTACTGATGGCAATCCTCTTTCTTCACCGTAACCATTCACATCAAACTTCTCATTTCTTGGCAACCCTGCCTTTGCACACACCTACCTTTACAGGTGTGCATGGAAGGGTTTTGGCTTCAGACCCTATGAGCAAGGCTCCCATCAACCCATCAAACCACTCAACAATGACGATGCCAAGAAATGGTATGGCTTGGGATACCATGACCCCACTCAGGCCCCTACAGACCTTTGCCCCGAACCCACCATTGATCAACCTCTTCATAGCTCGCCCATTCTTCCCTCTTCACCTACGGAATCGATGGTTTCCATCCCTCCTAGTTTTTTTTTTGCATAAACACCATCTGCCTAGAACCCCTGACCTATCAGTTAAATGGGGTGTCTAGGTCTCTCCCTCTCATTTATCATAGCATGATAGAAGATGAGTCAACAACCATTCACACTATCCACTGCATTGATGACGATGCCATTCTTTCCTACATGGGCACCGATGACTCTTTCATCCAGTGCTCTCTCCCTTCTGAGACCCAAGTTATGTTAAATGAATCAACCATTGACATCAACCTCCCTTCTTTCGATTTTCCTCATGTCTTAAATATTGGCCAATCTCTAGACGCCCAAGAGCAGCTAGACTACACCCAATTCCTCTCAAACCATAGCAAGGCCTTTGCCTGGACCTATCGTGACATGCCTAGCATCGACCCCACCATCACTACCCATAACATCGTCACCAAACCAGAGGCTAAACCTGTTAGGCAAAATCTTTGAAAGATACATCCTCACGTTGCACTCCTTGTCAAAGAGGAGCTTCAGCACCTCCTTTCTATCTCCTTCATCCAGCCCATCTATTACCCGCAGTGGGTCTCTAACATCGTCCCTATCACTAAAGTGACTAGGGGGATCCAGATCTGCATGGACTATTGCAACCTTAACCTAGCCTATCCCAAAAATGACTTTCCTCTTCCCAACATTGACCAACTTGTTGATCTTATGGCCAGCCATGAGATGCTATCTCTCATGGATGGGTTTTCAAGATACAACCAGATCTTGATTGCACTAGAAGATCAGCACAAGACTACCTTTATCTCCCCATGGGGGACTTTCTGCTATCGGGTCATGCCTTTCGGCTTGAAGAACGTAGGCACCACATATCAGAGTGCCATGACTTACATTTTCCATGATCTCCTCCACAAAATCATGGAGGACTATGTGGATGACCTGCTCGGCAAGTCCAAGCTTCACCGTGACCATTTGACCATTCTCAAAATCATCTTCTCTCACCTTCTTCAATATAATGTCCACCTTAACCCCAATAAATGTGTCTTTGGGGTCCTCTCCGTCAAGCTCTTAGGCTTTATCATCTCTTTCTATGGCATCAAGATAGATCCCACCAAGATCTGCACTATCCTCGAGATGCCACCCCCGACCAATCTCAAGTAGCTTCACAGTCTGCAAGGGAAGCTCCAGTCCATTTGCCATTTCATCTCGTAGCTCTCTGACCACTACCAACCTTTCCATCATCTCCTTAAGAAGGATGTCTCCTTTAAATGGGATAAGGACTGTCAAGAGGCTTTTGAAGCCCTCAAACGCTATCTAGTCTCTCCACCAGTCCTCATTCCACCTAAAGATGATCAACCCTTCTACCTTTACATCTCTGTCACCAACCATTCGTTAGGTGCCATGATCACGCACCAAGATGAGCATCACCGTGAGCAAGCGATCTACTATATCAGCCAAACACTGGTTGACTATGAAACTCGGTATACTCATACCGAGAAACTCTATTTGGCATTAGTCTTTGCCGCTACCAAGCTCTGCCACTATCTTCTTAATCACAAAACCTTTATCATCACTCACACCAACCCTCTTAAGTTTATGCACTCCAAGCCATATCAACATCAACGTATGGCTCGGTGGCTCATGCTTCTTGTTGAGTTTGACCTCGAATTCATCCAACAGAAATCCATCAAGGGGTAAACCATCGCTGATCAACTGGTAGATGCCCCTCTTCCTGACAATCAACCTTTGTAGTGCGAGTTCCTTGATGAGTCTATCACCACACTTTCCTCTAATGACACTGTCTACCAAATGACCATGTTCTTCGATGGCTCTAAATGTCAACTTGGTGGGGGTGCGGGAGTTATTCTCATCCCACTCGATGGTGAACCCATGCCTCTATCTTTCAAGCTCAACTTTATTTGTACCAATAATATGGCTAAATACGAGGCCTTAATTTTGGGACTTTAGACCACCCTTTCTCTCAGCATCAAGTCCATCAACATCTTCGGTGACTTGCAGCTTGTCATCAATCAGGTCAATGGTTCATACCTCTATAAAAATGAAATTTTGCAAAGGTACAAAAACCATGCTGGCTTTCTTCTAGCCTATTTTGATCATTACCTCTTGCAGACTATTCCTTGATCCATGAATAAATTTGCTGACACCATGGCTTCTCTCGCCTCGCATATTTCTTCTTCATCATCGTCATCTAGAATTTTCGTCACAGTGCATCATCTGCCATTGCCTTCATACCTTTCTTCTAACAATGTCAACACCATAGACTTTAATCCATGGGATGTTTGGTATAAACAACTTGTGGACTACTTATCTCATTCTATCATCCCTCCTGATCTCTCTAACAATGCATGGCAGGCTTTCATCAAATGCACAACTCGCTATACCATGCTAGGGGGTCTTCTCTATAAGCGAGGCTTCGACAGCCTCCTTCTTCATTGTCTAACCTCCACTGAAGCCTCTCATGCCATTAAACAAGTCCACGATGGGATTTGTGGTGGACACTTCAGTGGGAAATCGATTGCCAAGCGCATCCTTCGTTTGGGCTATTATTGGCCCACCCTTCATCAAGACTGTAGCGACTATGTTCGGCATTACATCAAGTGTCAGTAGCACTCTAACTTGCTTCATCTTCCTAGTCACACCTTACAAGTTGCTCAGGATTTTTGGCCTTTTTCTCAGTGGGGCTTAGATCTCATCAGTGAGATTAACCCTCATTCGTCTCTTTGTCATCAATCCATCATCACCGCCACCGAGTATTTCACCAAGTGGGTGGAAGCCATTCCTCTTGTCTCCACAAAATCCGACAAGATTGTCAACTTCATCAGCACCCACATCATCTGTCATTTCGGTGTCCCTCACAAAATCATCACTGACAATGGCAAGTCCTTCAAAAACAAGACCATTCAAAAACTCTCTGACTCATTTGGCATTAAGCTCAGTTTCTCTTCACCTTACTACCCACAAGCAAATGGGCAGGCCAAGGCTTCCAATAAAATATTGACTAAAATTCTCATGAAGGTGGTCAATGACACTGGAAGGGATTGGCATATTCACATTCCCTTCACTTTGTGGGCCTATCGCACTAGCATCCGAACCTCCACGGGTGCTACCCCTTTCTCTCTCGTGTACAAAACAGAGGCTGTCCTACCTCTTAAAGTACAGATCTCATCTCTCCACATCTCTCTGCATGACATTATTTCTAATGATGACTTTCATCAAGATCACTTAGCTCAACTTGAGTTACTTGATGAGTGCCGTCTTGCTACCCTCAACCATCTCCATGTCTATCAACATCACATCAAGCGAGCCTACAACAAAAATCTACGAGAATGAGATTTCAACATCGGAGATCTTGTCCTCAAAGAGAATCAGCATGTGACCAATATGGAGTGAAGAAAATGAGGTAAGTTTGCCCCTAATTGGCTTGGACCTTTCATCATCATGCATAAGTATGGATCAGGGACGTATCGTTTGTCTTCTCTCAATGAACGGCCAGAACCTGAGCCTCTTAATGCATTGCATCTGCGACCATTCTACTGTTAGTCAAATACTTGACCACTTGACATTTACCTTGAGCTCATCCCTTGAGCAATCTCCATCCTCTTAGTCCTCATTCCTTTCAACCCTACTCCCCCTAACAAATCCTATATAACCCTTTTATATAGTATAGATGATTTATCCTAATAAAAGGGAGCCCTTGACCTTCTATAGTCTTGTCCATGACTCACATTTTTTGTCAAAACAAATCAAGATGTCAAAATATCCTAGGTCACCAACTCAACTCAAAAATTAGTCTGCTCCCTCGAAGGACAGCTATACTATCATTGTTGTAGCTAATAGACTGCTCCCTCAAAGGACAGCTATTCAAAGCCCTTATATATAAAGCAAAATATAGACCACTCCCTCGAAGGATGGCTATGACTAACTCTTGCTACACACAGCATCTTTCTTAGAAGCTTCCCACATTAATCAACTTCACAAATAACCACCAAACAAATGACATCTCTATGCAGACTTCCCGCATTGATCAGTCTGCACCAAAAAAAAATCATCATGGACTTGGCTTGTAGTTGTCTCAAGGTCTCTTATAAAAAGGGGCAAAGTTATCTCTGCTCTAAAATGGGTTACCCTATCCTCCTCCTATCACTTGCTCAAGGGACTTCGAGCTCACTTTAATGTCAAAGTGATTTGATGACCTCTCTAACACAACCTATGGTCAATGACATCATGCATGAATGGGACTCTTGGTTCTAATAACCCATATCTATGCTATCATTCTGGTCCTTGTCAATGAATGGGCAAATATGCCTTTCACTTCTTTTGCACTTTGGTCACATTCACCCAAACCTTTTTCTACCCAACCAAGCCAACCCAACATTTTTAGACCAACATCATGACATCATCATAGTCCATTTCACATAGTTTCTATGGAAAACAATACACATGGAAACTATCAACCAGCCTCCATTTATGTTAAGCATAAACCAATACTTGCTGAAGCATAAATAGACCTCAATTCATTTTTAGCATACATTCACCATGAATATAGAAAATTGCTAGGGATGAAAGACTCCTCGACCAATTTTACAACATACACCATTTTGAAATGGCTGTAACATCTTCTTTCTCCTCATCCTTTCGACACATGACCACACCCATCATCGACCATTTTGTCTCTTAGCCTGAACTACATTGGTCTGAGGCCCCTTCCAATCTAGGTTATGTAGGTAGCACTCAGATGACACGACATCTTCTGGGGTTAGCTCGACCACCCTTGTTTGTTTGTCTCTCTGATGGACAAACCTTCTTTCTTTCTCTTGACCATGACTTGCCCTCGACCAAGACCAATCCATTACCTTTGACCCTTCCTCCCTTTTAGGGAGAACTACATTGGCCTGAGGCCCTACAACAGGGGCTATGTAGGCAGCACTCAGTGTTCTGAGGTTAGCTTAGCCACATTCTTTCATTCGCCCATCCATTCGACTAGTTATCTATCTCAGTCTTGTCCCGACCATCGACCTTGGAGATCACGACTATCTCCACAGACCTTGACCACTTCCAAGACGACTTTGCCTTGGTTTTTTTTGGATGTATGCTACCTCTTGAATGGTTAGCAAAATTGTGCGCAGCCCATATTTTTGACCTTCACAAGTATAGGATTGCAAGCCGATTGATCCACACTACTTGTGACATTTTCGTGTTTCTAGAAGCACTTCCTGAGCTCGAGATACCTAGAACACGACAACCATTAGAGCTTCAGCTTAGATTGAATAACCCAATCAGCTATGACTCATGCTGGGGCCCAGTTACTTCAATTTTGGCACTCCTCGACCCTTGACCTACGATAATTTGACCTGACCATCTCGTGAAGTGGTATGCGTGCAATTACAACTATTACAACGTTCACCCTCACCATTTTTTCATCCACTCTGTCAAATCAGCACCCGATTCCCAGTTCCCTTCCCTCAACTCCTACTTTGAAGGGGGATACCTCATCTCATCCAGTGCAATCCACCTCCTATTTTTGTCTTGCAGTTCATTCAAACAACCAATAGGACAAAATTGACCTTATCTCACACCTGGGGCAACTAACTCCTATTTTTGTCTTGTAATTCATCCAGAACAACCAACAAGACAAAAAGGGGCAAATGTAGACACTGAAATTGTGTCTAACCCTTTTCATCCTCCCCTTAACCCCCATTTTATTCTCCCACACTTATTTAACCCCTCTCGACCATTTTCCCAAGAACCTTGACCCTGGTAGCATGTAAGAATGAGCAGAAGGCTAAAATTAGCCTCTGTCCCCATTCTGCATCTATCAACATCAGTCACTACTCAACTGATGTCACCGACATCGGTCACTTCTCAGCTGACGTCGATGGTTATGCTGGCGTCAGTTATCCTTAAACTGCATTCTCAACCTAAACATAAGATCCATTATCTGTTATCTGTTATCCATTATTCGATTCTCAATCAGTTTCTCGATCAGTTATCAGACCTTCTTTCAAAACATTCTTTCATTGGACCTTCAGGACGATCAGCCAACTTTTCATTCAATCAATCTACAATCAAATCTCTCTCACTCTCTGTCTCAGGTACAGGTATTCTACTTCAGTCATCTCGTTGGAGGTCTACTACATCGAACTTCTGCAACACACTGATAATAACAATCATGTCTTCTACTCTATCTTCAGCAAGTAATAGGTAAGCATTTGTTCTGTATTTTTATTTTGTTTTTTGGTTATTGTTTTTAATTGATATCACCATCTGATTTAGATTCAAACCACAGACCCAACTTGACTTCCTCCCGTATCACCTTTATCCACCCTTTCCAGAATATACAGTCTGTAACTCTGCCCAGATCCCTGCATAGACCCCCAAATAATCCCTTTGACTCCCAAACAGGCTCCCTAACCCTCAGACAAAACTTTAGACCATTCTGCAGTCTCAAAACTTGTCCAGACCTGACTAGACCCCGTCCAAGAACTACTACCCTGACCGACGCCAGTCATTACCCCTACCAACATCAGCATCTTAACCAACGTCGGTGACATTCCTTGACTGATACCGGTACAAAGACTGATGTCGGTGACTGTGTAAAGCAGTTTGCTACATATCAGGTACGCATTTTGCTTTTTGTCTTTTATTTCTTTCATTCTGTCTTTCATTATTTCTATTTCTATCAAATATTCTATTTTTAATCAGTGGGTTGATATCCCTCAAGGAAGTCTTCGTACTTCAGGGATCAAGCTTTTGCTTGACAGCCCACCATCTCCTCATCTAACATTTTTTGTGTTTTAGTCTCTTTTTCTTTCAGGTGTCATCCTCCATAACCAAAGAGGAGTTCCTGCTATCGTCTGATTTTGGTGCACACGACTTCATCCAGGTACATACAAGCCTTAGACCATTCTTCTTAGTTTATTATTTCTCTTTTTGAATGTAGAAAGTGAAATCTAGCATAGAAACACTTAGAGAAAGAAGGAATTCTTGAAATGGATGGCCCTTGTACTTAATCTGAATATGGAATCCATGTGACCATGGAGGAGGGAAATGCTTGCCCCTTGTGTTGAATCTAGATAGAAATGAGAAATACTAAGAGGCCCAAAACTAATGTCTATCCTCTATCCCACATAAAATCATGTAATCTGTAATGTGTGTATAGAATATGTATACTTTGAAGAGCAAAATATATCATGCCCTAACTCTAGATAATTTGAACTAGAAATGAGAAGTTCTTAGAGGCTCAAAACCAATGTCTGCCCTTTATCTTACACAAACTTGTATAGTTTGGGTCTGGTTAATGTTATGAACCAACTACTATAGATGGCCAATGGTCTAATCTCATGAGAACTTGGGTATAGTTAGATTTCATCTAAAAACTCTAGTAAATGTGTAAGAAGAGGATGGCATGTATTATCATTCAAGTCTGTATAATCCTGGATGCTAAAGAACATGATCATTTGTGTCATGCCCGCAAGTATGGTATGTGAGTGATGCATTTGTGTAATCTATAAATCTATATAACCACATGTGATATGAGAAATTATGTCATATACCATGTGTAAAAATAGAGATCAAAATAATGGGCTTTACACTATGCCTATAATCTACTATCTAGTCTGTAACTGTGTCATGTTGTATGAAGTTGTATGTGTAATACATGTAGTAATATACATGCCCCAAATCTGGCATCTATCTTGAATCTATATCAAATTCACTATGAATCTATATAATCTAAACCACTATATATTTGACTAATTTTTGTATCTATAAATTGAAGGTATGTCCCTTTGAATGCCCTAAGTAATGTTGAATGACCCATGTAGTCTGAATCACTATATATTTTGACCAATCTAGGTTGAATCTGATAATTTAAATACTGAAGGTGTAAAAACCATGCTAAGTAACCTATGTAGTTTGAATCATTATATGTTTTGATCGATTTGAATTAAATCTGATAATCTGAATACTAGAGGTGTAAAAACCATGTTGAGTGACCCATGTACTTTGAATCACTATATATTTTGACTGATCTAAGTTGAATCTGATAAGCTAACTACTGAATGTGCAAGAATCATGGTGTATCCATCTATAAGAGTGGATAGCCATGTTGGATAAGTGTGGAAATAGAAATAGTAGGAATGATGCCCCCTTTTGGGAGAGAGATGAGATCTATGATAATGAGGTTGAGCCAAAAGTGATGACTAGTGGCATAATGATAGAAATAAGGTTGGTATATTTTGAATTGATTGAGAAGTTGCTTGATTGATTAGAATGATTTTTTTTTAAGCTAAATGAGTTTTTGATTAGTTAGGCTAATTTATTTTATAGTTGAATGAGTTGTTGATTGGTTAGGATGAATTATTTGATAGTTGAACAAGTTTTTGATTGGTTAGGACCAAAGTGTATGTCTAGGTAAAATTTGGTATAGAGATGTGTGTGCCATATTAGGCAGATGATGTAGTAAGGAAGTGAGTCTTGTGTGATATTGAAGGTATCATTTTTATTATTTCATGGAACAAAACTATTTGTAAAATGGAGCTACAAGGTTGAAGTTATAATAAAAATGGTATTTTACTTTGAATGAGAGAGTTTGTTTGATATAAGAAAATTGGATTGATTCTCAATTCATTTATGCATTGATTAGGTTGAGATTTAGAACTTTGGATTAGGAGATATGCCAAGGAGATGAGCACTTATCGTGACTTGACTTGAGTAGTTGACAACCTAGATTGAGGCTGGAGGGGAGATTACCCTAGTAAATAGCTAAAACATGTGATTTTTTCCTATTTGGAAGCATGTTTTTGATGTGTTTGAGCTATTTTAAGTAGCCTAGGAAATTATTGACTAGTTCCAACACTCCTCTCCCTCCTCTAGCACTGTTGTCTAGGATTTAACACTAATATCTAGGTTATAATGCTCCTGTCTAGCGTTGTCATCCTATACCTAGCGCTATTATCTTGGAGGCTAGATTTTTTTGAGCTATTATTTATTTTAGTTACTATGTTTTTGCATGGTTGTTGATTTTGCATGATTAACTGATGTATATGTTATTTTTTGGTGTTTTGTTAGGGTGAGGTATAGATGAGGTAGCTTTATATAGTTGAGGTGATGGAGACACTGAGATTATTACCTTTATCAGCTGATGAGAGGATTGTGATGGATAGGGCAAGACTGGGTCATGTGCGTGACCTAGGCATTATGCAGTGGGATAGGTATTTTATTACCACCTTGTGTGAGAGGTGGAATGTAGACACCTATACTTTCTAGCTTTTGACAAGAGAGATTACTATTACTCTTGAGGATGTGTATCATACTTTACACTTATCAGTTAGTGGATAGTGTGTGACTTTGTAAGATGACATAGGTGTGGATGTTATTGATCCTACATCCTTGTACTTTGTGAGTGTGCCATTGGGCATACATAGAAGAGGTAGTGGCAATGATTTATTATTATCAATTATTATACAATTAAGTGTTTCATGTTTGTGAAAATGGTTGGCCATATTATTGGCTTCATTTGTTACTATAGATGGGAGTGGGGTATCAATTACATATAGGATGCACATAATTATATGTAGTGTATAGGTGTATGGTACTATTTTATCATGAGGTAGGACTATGCTTACTTATACAAAGATTTGTATTGGTTTACTCAAGAAGCCTTCAGTGGTGGTTTAAGTGCGGATAATTTATTGCATTGTTGGGATTATGAGCACATAGCAGTTGTGCAGTTGGCAAGATTATTAAGGGAGAGGTGGGTAGCTCCACAACCATTTGGAGAGAAATGGATGAGTTCATTGCCTATCTGATCTCCTAGGATAGATCACTATAGATGATTTTTAGATAGATTAGTGGCTCAAGATATCATATGGAGGGCCTATAGGGGATTTTTTGGGTGGCTTGAGGATAGAGTGTAGCTATGGTGTATGAGGGTCAGTTGTTAGTTGCATGATCACTAGATTTGGGTGTATGAGCACTTTTAGTATGAGCACATGGAGAGATGTGGGCTACCATTCTCTTTAGGTGAAGAGTGAGAACTGGGTATTGTTGTAGTGATGGGTGGCTTGGGAGATTCATTGGTATCTTTATGTTTTAGTGTAACACATTATAATTGAGTAGAAGATGTGCTATTATCATGAACATGTGCATTATTTGAAATAGAATCATGCATAGAAGTAGAAACAATATTTAGAAGTGCATTATATTTGTGAGGAGTGAGAGAAGAGTTAAAAATATGAGATATGCATATTCTTCTTTACTATGTGCATAATAATCATCATTGTTCCATGCATTGTCATCATTGGAATATTGTTCATAATCAATCTCATTTTCATATTCATTTGCTTGTTCACTATCATACTCATTATCACTTCCATCATTGCTAGGGAGAGGTATACAAGAAGAATTTAATTCATTTCTAATATGTAATAAAGTATCATTTGAAATTGGAATATCATGTGCATATATGTTATCCATGGAAGGAATACATGCATTATTTTCATGAGGAGTAAGAGAAAGAGAGTTATCATTTAGACATTTTTTTGACAAAGTAGAGTTATGAACATGAGATGTTTCTTTTGAACTATGCATTGGAAATTTGATTCTATTATGTTTATATTGTTGTAATTTAAACATTGAAGTGTGTGTGTGTGTGTGTGTGTATATATATATATATATATATATATATATATATATATATATATATATATATATATATATGGTTCACATGGAAACAAATTATCATGAACTAGAGATTCACTTGGAAGTGCATAACTAATTTGTTCATTTGGTTTATTGTGCATAGGATAATGAGGTGAAAAGTATATTTCCCATTTATCAAAACTATTTTCTTTAGAAGAAGGAATAAAAGAAATAGGTTTGAGAGAAGAAGATGCTTCTACTTGTACTTTACTATCACTATCACATATATCATCATATTCCTCATTATAAAAATAGTAGTTATCTTCATTGTAAATGAAATCATTTTCCACATTTTTAGATAATGTGCAATTTTGCAAATTTGTCCATTCATTATCATAATTATGAGAAAATTTTAAAAATTGATCTATGGGATGAGAGGGAAGAAGTGCCTTAATGGCCATTTTATTTCTTTCACCAAAGAGAATATTGAAAAGTACTATTAAGCAAATAAATGCAAAAATAACTATGAACATAGAGATTTTGAGACTACTTTTGACTATCCAAACAATTTTCAAAAATTCCAAAGTACTTTTATAAAAATTGTAAGGGAGGAAAACTTGGGGTTTGAGGACCTAGTTTGGAAATCTAGGGTTTTATAATTTTTAAAAATTATGCAATAATTTTAAATTCTAAAAATAATTTTGAATAGGATAAATGCACAAAAATTTATACAAAAATAAGAAATATGAAATTTAACTTTTTGCACAAGAAAACTATTAATATTGAAATTTTGAAATTATTTTTGATAAATTAAACAATTTGTAAAAATTTCAAAATATTGTTCTAAAATTTGCAAGGAAGGTAGGCTTAAGGTTTAAGGACCTAGTTTGGAAATCGAGGGTTTTGAGCTAGGATTTTAGAATTTTTGAAAATTATGCCAATAATTTAAATTTTAAAAATAAATTTGAATAACATAAATACACAAAAATTAATATAAAAAATAAAAAATTTGCATTTGAATTTTTGCACAAAAATTTGAAGGAGAAACCCTAAGGATACCTATGGTTTTAAATTTGTTCGAAGTAAGTTAATTAACAAATCAGTAAGTTAATTATGGAATAATTATCAACTGAATTTACTACTCAGAATTTTAACTAAATAGGAATAAAAACCCAAATTATTCTTAAAATCATTAAATCATTTGGTGAACTCGACTTACTTTGTTTTCACATAAAAACCCTAGAAACCCTAAGGTAAAATTCTTACTAATTTTTTCTATAAATTTTTTGATTTTTACTTGAATATTTAAATCAAAAATTTATTTCAAATTTTAAAATTTGGTATTAAATTTTAAAATAATTTTCTTTAAAACCCTAGTTGCTCATACTAGGTCCCAATATTTTTCCAGTAATTTCTAATAACTTTCTAAATTTTTACTAGCATATTAAAATCATAAAATCCATTCAAAATTCAAAATTCAGTAGTACTTTCAAAAAAAAATCAAAACCCTAGTTGAATCTTGTAGGTCTCTTTAAATCATAAATTTTCCAATGAATTTTTTATTTTTTACTTGCTTATCTAACTCATAAATTCACTTTAAATTTCAAATTTTCATAGTAAATCTCCAAATAATCATCTTTCAAATCTTAGTTGCATACACTAGGTATTATTTCTTTTTGAGATATCACCTTACATTCTAAAATCAGATTTCAAAAATGGATCTCACTTATTTTCAAATTTCTCTTATATTTTTAGAAAATAATAAGGAAACCATACTTGGTCCTATCATGTACATGAATGATGAAGTTTACGATATGCTAACACAAAGCTTCATTCTTTGCTTTTCATGCATAATTTTTATAGTATGGGATGATATTAATAAATTCATTGTTAAACATAGTAAGATACCTCTCCTTCAAAGCAAAGTTTACTTGTCTTTAATACAAGGTTTCATTTCTTTCTTTCTATCTCTCATATAGAAAAAATTTCAAGTAAACACATTAGAAATGTCATAGCACATGCCAAAGTTTCTTATGCATTCATGAAAAAAGTCATGCTTTCTATCCTTTGATTTCTATCTCTGAGATGAAAAAAAATTCAAGTTTATCATGCTAAATACATTAGAAATGTCATAGCACATGGCAAAATTCTTTATGCATTATTATACAATTTCATTCTCTCGATCCCTTGCTTGATATATCTCATTTAGAATAATATTTATAAACATATTGTTATACAACCTATAACTTCAATTATATGCATTTTATCCCACATACATGGTTTCTACCTAGAGGATCCATTGTATAAACTAATAACCACTGGTCAAGTTTCAATGTCATACCTTATTCACAAGAAATAATTTCTCTCTCCTCCTCTCCCCTAAGAGGGTGATAATTAATTTACCTCTAACCAAGTCCATGATATCACCCGTATAAAAGGTGATTTAGACCATATTATTTTTCCTAATACATATATTCAATCTATAGCTTCTTTAAACCATCTTCAGCATATGTGCTTACATGTTCAATCAGAAGTACACACTTGTGAGATTCTAAGGGATAAAATCACCATTATGAGCAAGATAATTTTAGATTTACATATGAAAAATTAGATATTACATGAAAATATCACAACATTGGAAAATTAGATTATAATACAAATGCCTCAAAGTCACCCTAATGTCAATCATGTATATACACCTTCACCTAGTCAATTGGTTACAAACAATGTTACATATCAAAACAATAAATCATAAAAAAATGATTCAAAAATCATTAAAAGATAAAATAAGAGTTTAAGTGAGAGTAATAAGGGAAATTATTAAATCTAAGCTGATCAAACTACCTCTTCTACATCCAGTAAGAAGATCTAGATATTATTGTGCATATCATAGAATGCATGGACATCACACAGATTCATGTTTGGCATTGAAACAACATATACAATAGATAATTTCTAATGAGGACCCTAGAAAAGGTAAATCAATAAATAAATCCATAATGAAAAGGAATATATTCAAAAAGGGTCAAATTTATAAATAGTACAAAAGTGTTTACCAAAGCATAACTTAGAAAAACAAAAGGATCAAAAACCAAAATTAGAGTAAGAAATATTACCAAAAGCATAGGTAAAGCACAAAAAATATGAAAATCTACCTCTCTAACATGAGGCTCAACTTTCAAAATAGTATGGGTTTGGTCAAAAATATCTACAATAGTTTGATTATCAAGGTCAAAGGTTATGCAAGCATGCTCAAGGCATCACTACTCCTATTCTAGCAATTGATAATGTTTGTCACCAAGGTTTGGGATTTATTGAACATCATAATTTAAATCATTTATAGACATAATTTATCAAATTAAAAGATCTAGATACATAAAAATTCAATAGTAGCATTGAATTGGTTCAAAATCAAAAGTCATATTCGTAGGCATTTCTTCATGCTTGACAATCATACACGATTACTTTATTTGATATAGGACACCATGATAAAGAGTCTCCCATGAGACTCATTGATTAATATCATTTCTTCTCAATATTTATTGTACATAGCTTTCCTTTTGTTTACTTTTACATAACTTCTCTTCAATTTTTTGTACCTAGTCTCTTAATGATTGATTGTACATAGCTTATATCAAAAATACAAAAAACATTCAAATATTTCAAAATACAAAAAAATTCAAATAATTCAAAAACACCAAAAACATTTCGATTGTATGCATTACCCATGCTTTACATTTCTACTCCTATACTAGACTTACACTTTCTATTCTATGCTATTGTTTGTCAATTTATCTACATTATCATGCTTCACTTGATCTTCTTTGAGTGTGTGTAGTGACTTCTAGACCCTTGATTACTTCACTCTACCCATTGAGGGGGAATCCTAATCCTACATGTGAGATGCACATTTATATATCTTCCCCCTAAGGGCATATTATACATGACTTCACCATCCAAGTTACGTCATTTCTACACCACACACTCTAGTTATCATGTTGATGTACATTATGCACTATCTTACATAGATTACTCTATCGACACTCACTAGTATATAACACTTATGTATTTATTTACATATACCTAGTCTTGTACTAACATGTCTTGCATAATTTCACTCTTTCTTTGATTAGTTAGATGTGCTTGTATTTTTTATTACATGTTTACCTTTCTTGCTTTACATAGCTAGATTGTTTGTATTTCTCATTTCTTGTTTGTTTATTGTATGTGTCTTAGGACATTTGCCAATGTCCTTTACTTAGTTTCATGTGTGTGCCTTTGGACATTTGTCAATGCCCTTGCCTATAATATTTTATATGATTATGGATTTCACGTCAACTTGCTTTATTCAATTATATGTGTGTGTGGTATTTGAGCATGCCTTGTATGCTTATTTTACAGTTTGAGTGACATATTCCCATGTCCCTTATTTTCTTGGCCCCTTGGCCACTCTTGTATGCTTCTTGTTTCTTACCTTGTGTGTTTTTTCCTTGATTAATTTCAATTGTTTTAATGGCATGATCCAAATCATGCATTGTTTTACTTCTTAGATGCCATAATGGACATCATGCTCCATCACTCCATGACAAATAACAACTAACACTTCCAATTCTAGTTTAGTATACTTCATATGCTTTTATGTTATTATATATATCTAAGCATACCCCTATTGATCTAAAAATATTTTAATATAAAACATGCTATATCTTGAGATATCTTATCAATTATCATTTTTATATCATATATTTTACAGCATAACACACTTGTAGGGCTCTTTCTTTTGAGGGAAGTCATTGTAGGGTATCCATTCCTACCCTTGAAAGAGGGGGCAAAAAATAAGGGTTTTGTAATAGAGATCAAATCTCCTATCAACCAAAAAAATCCAATTTTAAAACACTTAGTAAAAAAACCTATAGTCATATAAAATTCAAAATTTGGTTACTTGAGTATGACTAATGACACCCAATCCATAGGTCCTCCTACTTTCTTACACAACCCTTTTAAGCTCTTCTTTCACTAATTTCTAGTCATCCATAGCATTTTAGACTTAACCCTTTTAGACCCAGGTAGCTCTCTCAAGCCCAAATCCATCCCCCAAGGTCTTATTCCCCTTGAACAATAGTGCCCAAGTTAGATAGGAGTACTGAAACCTAGGGTGTCTAGTTTTCAATGTTGTTATCTAAGTGCAAAATAGGTCTAAATGGTCATATTTTCTTGAATCCTTATCCTAATTCTTTTCGGCCTAATGTGAGTTTATTTAACCCACAATCATTAAATCCCCTATAAAAGGCCATTCAAAGTCCATTTAGAAGGGTTGACACTCATTTACAAGAGAGAAGCAAGAATATTATCAAGATCGATCAAGAACTTATCCCTATTATCTACATACAACCATCTAATAGTATTTCAAGCTTATTCAAACCCTCATACCAGTCTATAGTCATTCCAAGTACACCTAGTTTTACATTTAATTACATTTTCATCACATTATTGCATTAAAAACTTCAATGGGAGAAATACATATAGCTTTATCCCTCCTCAAAGTATTGGTATGTAGGCAACATGCCCACACACGAGGTGTGAAGTAAATCCAATGTATCCTTTACACACTAAACCTTTTTCCTTATTTTCCAAAGTTACATTTAGTTGCATAAAAGACATAAACACACAAATAATCATATCTATAGGAAGTTTCATTGATAGCGAGGATCTAAAATTTGGTACACATGATCACATAGAGGCTACAAAAAAAACCTAAAAAAATCATATCTTTATGAATAGTTTAGACAAAAGTGACAAGAATAGGACTACAATGTCAAACACTAGTGTGTCTTATTTTTAGTGGACTTGTCTAATCAAGAAATGAATTACAAATCTTAGTTTGTGATAATTTATCAATCATATTCCTCCAGTGTCATACTCTATCTTAGTCGTAACAACCCATAATAAGCTAAGCTATATTTTCTCTCACTTATTACTATTTTTAGAAAAGGCAAAATACAATTAAATCACATAAATAAGTAGCTTAATTATGCATAGTATTTAATAATTTTATCATATTCTATACCCTTTATTATTGAGAAATAAAACACTTAATTTCTCAAAAATAATAAAACATTTGGTGAACTCGACTTACTTTGAATTTCACATAAAAACCCTAGAAACCCTCGAGTAAATTCTTAGCTAATTTTTTACATTAATTTTTGAATTTTTTATTGAATATTAAAATCATAAATTCCTCTCAAATTTCTAAAAAATTTTATTAAATTTTAAAATAAATTTATTTCAAACCCTAGTTGCATCAGCTAGCTCCTACTAATTTTCTAGTCATTTTCTAAATTTTATCTTGCATATTTAACTCAAAAATTCAATTTCAATTTCAAAAATTCATAGTATTTTGCAATAATATTTTTGAAAAATCCCTAGTTTCATGTACTAGCATTTATTTTGCTTCTTGAGGTATTACCTTACATCCATATTCAAATTGCAAAAATGTTGCTCATTTATTTACAAAATTTTCTTACATTTATTAAAAATAATAAGGAAACCATCATGGGTCCTATCATGTACATGAATGATGAAGTTTATAATATGTTAGTACAAAGATTTATTCTTTGCATTTCATGCTTACTTTTTATAATAAGGAATGATATTACAAAATTCATGGCTATAAATGCACAAAATTTCAATATTCCTTTTACATGATTTGTATCTCTTGTATGGAAAGATTTTCAAGTTTATCATGCTAAACATGTTGGAAATGTTATGATTCATGTCAATTTTTTCTATAAATGCATGCACAATTTCATGCTCTCTTCTCTTTTCTCTCTATCTCTCATATCGAAATATTTTCAAGTTTATCTTGCTACACATATTAGACATATCATAGCACATGTCAAAATTATTTATGCATCAATGCATAGTTCCATACTCTTTATCCCTTATTTTTTATCTCTCATGTGGAATGTTATCTATAATCATATTTCTATACAACTTATAACTCTACTTACATACATTCTAGCCCATACATATGTTTTCTACCTAGATGTATATGCCTTCTTGGCTATTCTTGTTTCAATGTCATATTTTATACAAAGGAAATAAATCCCTTCTCCTCTCCCTCAAGAGGGTGATAGCCACTTTCCCTCTAACCAAGTCCATGCTATCACTCCTCCAAAAGGTAAGGCAACCTATATTTTTGTTTTTTATGCATACATTCAGCCTATAACTTCTTCAAAATATCTTCAACATATGTACTTACATGTTCAATTGAAAGCAAATATAGTTTGTACTTGTGAGACTCTAAGGGATCAAATCACCAGTATGATCAAGATAATTTTAGATTTACAAACACAAAATCAATTACTACATGAAAAGATCACAACATTGGAAAATTAAATTATACAACAACCTCAAAGGCATATTGGTGCCAATCATGTATATGTACCTTCACCTAATCAATTGGTTATAAGCAATGTTACATATCAAAACAAAAATTCACAAAAAAGTAACTCTACAACTAGTGATTCAAAAAGCATTCAAACATCAACTAAGAGGTCAAGTGAGGTACTAAGAGAAATGATTACATCTAACTTGATCAAACTACCTCCTCTACATCTAGTGAGAAGATTTAGATATTATTATGTATATCATCGAATGCATGGGCATCACACATATTCAACAAATAATTGCTAATGAGTACCCTGTATAAGGTAAATTAGTCAAGCAATCCACAGTGATATAAGAACACATTCACAAAGGGTCAAATTCAAAAACAATACAAAAATGGTTACCAAAGCATAACTTAGAACAAAAAAAGGATCAAAAACCAAAATCAGAGCAATAAATAGTACCACAAACATAGGTAAAACATGAAAAAGATACAAATCTACCTCTTCAAAATGAGGCTCAACTTTCAAAGTAGTATGGGTTTGGTCAAAAGTATATACAATAGTTTGATTATCAAGGTCAAGGGTTAGGCAAGCATGCTCCAGGCATCACTACTCCTATTTCAATAGATGAGAATTTTTATTACCAAGGTTTTGGATTTATTGAAAATCCTATGAAAAAACATTCACAGACATAATTTATCAAAGGAAAAGATCCAGATACAATAAAAGTCAACACTAGCATTCTATTGGTTCAAAATCAAGATGATAATGATGAGTGGAACAATTCAAGTTATTATGTTTTCCAATATACCTACACTAAAGCCAAATATTCAAAGTCATATTCCCAACCATTCTCTCATGCTTCACAATCACACACAATTCCTTTGTTTGATATAGGATACCATGATAGGGAGTCACCCATGAGACTCATCAGTTAGTATCATCTCATCTCAGTTTTAATTTTACATAGTTTTTTTTGTTGACTTGTACATAATTTTTTAATATTTATTGTACATAGCTTTCTCATGATTTATTGTACATAGCTCAACTTATCAAAAATACCAAAAATAATATAACATTTCAAAACATAAAAACATTCAAATATATCCAAAACACAAAACCATTTCAAATAATAATTTAGATAATGAACCCAAAAACTATCAAGAACAAGAAAATTACCAATAGGCCAAGATCTTGAAACAATACTCAGAATTGATTCATATTAATTGATTCAAATAATTACAAACCCAAACCATGCTTAAATAAGCCTCAACTCAGAATTCAGAGTTGACATTCAAAAAATCTAAAATTTAAAAAAATGTCTATTTTTAGCAACCACTATTTATAATAAGTTTCATATGTAAACGTATGCAGCTCTAAAAATTTCCCAAAATAACCTAAATACTAAAATTACTTGATAAAATTAAATTCAATTGAATTTGACTTCTGGTTCTAAAAATATATAATTTTTAAAAATAGAAATTTCCCAAAAAATCATTAAACGTTAATTTTGGACCCTTAGATGATCACGTTTGGCTTCTAAAAAATATCAAAATCAAATATAAGTGGATAAAGTGGCTTAAGGCAGAATTTAAATTTTTGATACGATCATTTTAGCATGCAGAAGACCTCAAACAGAGTTACGGATCAAAAATTATGACCTCTAAAAGGTTGGTCTATATTTTTTGCATCATTCTCTTCTGGTTGAAAACAACCTAGCTCTTGCAAGTTAGCCCGACTATACTACTACCATTTGTCTTTATCAATATTTTTTAGCTCCCATTCTATAATCCAAGTGTTGTCTTCTTTCTACAATTCTTCCCACTGCACCAAATACCTATTATAATTGTTGAGGTGTGGAGCTAAAAGCTACACTAGATGAGTGAATTGCAAGGTTGCTGGAGTTACACAGTCACCGACATTAGTCAGGATCGACCAACGTCGATCAAGGATCAATTGAAGGCTGCTGACATCAGTTATGGATTGAACGATGTCGGTCATATGCAGGTAGACAGGGACCGACGTCGGTCACCTGTGCGTTCCAAAATTCTATTTTCATGGGACGAACGGATTATTTACATGATTAGTTGAGCTGTTGGTATTAAGTTCATGTTTCTATTTTTGGTAGGGCTATTTTGAGCCTTAGATTAGGAGGTGTATATAATGGTGAAGAATTTATAGCTCACGATCCCTAATTCTATATAATAGGGATAGATCTTCATAGCTTGTATGATATAATGTAGACAATTCAAGTAGCTAAATTGTGTTTGTAATTGTGAGAGAGAACTTTTGAGGGAAAGAGATCTGTAAATCTGAGAGGTGTGGAAGAAAGAGATATTATTCAATTGTATTTCCTTATGGAATATTTTAATACAAGTTTTCATTATTTCTTGTATCTCTTATTCTTTGTTGAATCTGATTTCTAGTTGCTTTCAATTCTGATTTAATTCTATGTTTAGTTGCTTACAAAGGTAATCAATTATTCTTGTTCGATCCTGAAAAGTGGTATTAGAGCTAGGTTAACTAAGTGATACCATTGAAAAGTGGTATCAGATCTTGGGTTCACTAACAGGTGGTTGCAGATCTATTTAGTGTGTGTTGATTATAGGTCACTCACAGGAGTTTCTCTTTGAGTGGGAGTATAGCAATGGCAGAAGAAAGCAAACTAAGAATGGAGAAGTTTAACAGCAATAATTATCAATTATGGAGGATGCAGATAGAAGATTATCTATATCAGAAATATCGGTACTTACCGTTGGTGGGGCTTTAAGCAAGCCCACAAATATGCAAGATGAAGAATGGAATGTTCTTGATAGAAAGGCTTTGGGATCCATAAGGTTGAGCTTGGCATCTTCTGTGATTTCCAATTTATCACATGGAAAAACAATGGTAGAGTTAATAGATACTTGGGAAAATTTATATGAAAAGCCCTTAGCTTCAAATAAGGTATATCTTATGAAGCAATTATTTAATTTACAAATGCAGGAAGGTGGATCTGTATCTAGTCATCTTAATGATTTCCATGCAATAGTAAATCAGTTAAATTTAGTCAAAATAGTTTTTGATGATGAAATTAAGGCTCTATTAATCTTATGCTCTTTACCAGAAAGTTGGCATAGCTTGGTAATGGCAGTTAGTAATACTGCATCTGCTACAAATATCTTGAAAGTAGATGATGTTGTTAGTGTCATCTTGAATGAAGAAACTCGCAGGAAAAGCACAGGAGAAACATCAGGTAATGCTTTAAGTATTGAAATTAGGGGAAGTCAAAGAGAGAAGGGAAAGCAAGGGAGATCAAGGTCTAAGTCAAAGATGAGAAGTAGATCCAAATCCAAAAATGGAGGAAAGATAACCTGCTGGAATTGTGGAAAGATAGGGCATGCAAAGAAAGATTGTTGGTTGAAAGTTAAAGAAGAAAATCATCATGAAGGTAATGAAGAAGCAAAATTTGTAGGTATTGTTGCACAAGATGTTTTTACGCTTTCTTTGGATAATAGAATAGAATCTTGGGTTGTAGATTTTAGTGCCTCTTTCCATGCAACCCCAAATAGAGAATTTTTCAATGATTATGTCTAGGGAGATTTTGGAAAAGTTTATTTAGGGGATGATGAGCCTTGTAAAATTGTTGGCAAAGGAAAAGTGCAACTAAAATTGTAGAATGGAAACACATGGGTGTTGAGGGATGTCATGAATGTACCCATCCTGAAGAGGAATCTAATTTCTATAGGAAAGTTGGGGGATGAGGGTTGCACAGTAACTCTCACAACTGAATTTTGGAAGGTTACCAAGGGAGCACTTGTATTAGCCAGAGGTAAGAGAGTAGGTACTCTCTATTTATGTAATTGTATTACTAATTATTCTCCTTCTGTTCTATCTACTTCAGATGTAGATGCAACGTTATGGCATTGTAGGCTTGGCCACATGAGTGAGAAGGGAATGAAAGTTCTTAAGTCAAAAGGTAAGCTTTCAAATTTGAAAAGCATAGATCTAGATTTTTGTGAGCATTATGTTTTTGTAAAATAGAAGAGAGTGAGATTTCTCAAGACTGGGTCAACAAAGAGAAATCACAAGTTGGAGCTTGTTCACACAGACATGTGGAGACCAGCTCAGGTAGCTTCTATTAGAGGATCATAGTATTATGTTACTTTCATTGATGATGCTACAAGAAAGGTATGGGTCTATTACATAAAGAAGAAATTTGATGTTTTTGACAATTTAGGAATTGGAAAGCTTTGGTTGAGAATGAAATAGGTTTGAGATTGAAGTGCCTTAGATCTAACAATGGTGGTGAGTACTACAACAATAAGTTCAAAAGTTATTGTTCTATGTATGGAATACGTAGGGAAAGGATGGTTCCAAGGACACCTCAGCAAAATAGAGTTACTGAAAGGATGAACATAACAATATTAGAGCGTGCACGGAGTATGAGGTTGCATGCTGGTTTGCCCTTGCAGTTTTGGGCAGAAGCTATAAACACTACGATTTACCTGATTAACAGAGGACCCTCTACTACTCTAGATGGTGGAATTCCAGAAGAGGCTTGGATAGGTTAAAAGGTAGATTTTTCATTTCTCAGAGTCTTTGGTTCTGAAGCTTTTGTGCACGTTGATAAAGAAAATAGAAAGAAGCTGGATGTTAAATCTATAAGGTGCACTTTTATTGGTTATGGCTTTGGAGATTTTGGATTCCAATTATGGAATCTAGGAACTAACAAAATTATTAGAAGTTGTGATGTTGTTTTCAATGAGAAGGTGATGTACAGTGATCAGCTCAAGAAGCTGAATAATATTGAGTAGAGCAATGTTGATTTGGATGAGGTGATGATCCAAAATGAGCTCACGAGAAAAAATAATCACAGACAAGAAAACACAAACACCAACATTGGTCATACAGGAACCAACGTCGGTCATACAGGAACCGATGTTGGTCAAACAGAAATTGACGTCGGTCGGGCAGGAACCGACGTCGGTCATGGACAACCAACATCAGTCAGGTATAGACATAGAGATGATTGAGATCAGTCACTGACAAAGAATTTGGGTGGATAGCAAGCTGTGAATGAGTCTCAAACGCCCATAAGGAGGTCAGAAAGGGTAACTAAACCTCTAATTCAATATTCCCCTTCATTATTCTACTTATTTCTCACTGATAGTGGAGAACCAAAGAGTTTTGATGAGGCAATACAGGTAGAAACCTAAAAATAGTGGGAGCTTGGCATGAATGAGGAGATTGATTCCTTGAAAGAGAACCAAACGTGGGATTTGGTTGAGTTACCAGTAGGAAAGAGAACACTGAAAAACAAATGGGTTTATAGGTTAAAGGAAGGTGAGAATGGACAAATGAGACATAAGGCCAGGTTGGTAGTAAAGGAATTTACACAGAAACCAGGTATTGATTTTGGTGAATTTTTTTCTCTTATAGTAAAAATGACTTCTATTCGAACTGTATTGTCTTTAGTTGATATTGAGGATTTGCATCTTGAGCAGCTTGATGTTAAGATAGTGTTTCTTCATGGAGATTTGGATGAATAAATATATATGGATCAGCCGAAAGGTTTTGAGGTCAAAGGTAAGGAGAAACTTGTGTGTACGTTGAAGAAAAGCTTATATGGTCTTAAGCAAGCTCCTAGACAATGGTATCTGAGATTTGATAGGTTTATGACAGAGCATGGCTTCTGTATATGTCAATCTGATCATTGTGTTTATTTTAAGAGATTGGATAATGGTAATTATATTATCCTATTATTGTATGTAGATGATATGCTTGTTGCAGGTTCACACATGCAGGATATTATTGAGCTTAAGGTAAAATTAGCTCACACATTTGCCATGAAAGATTTGGGAGTAGCAAAGAAAATCCTTGGCATGAGTATTAAAAGAGATAGAAAAAATCACAGTTTGATTTTGTCTCAAGAGGATTATGTGAACAAGGTGTTGAAGAGGTTTAATATGCAGGATACAAAACCAGTAGGCACACCTATGGCTGGACACTTCAAGTTGAGCAAAGAATAGTGTCCTAAATCACATGATGAGGTAGAGTACATGAGTAGAGTTCCATATGATTCTATAGTTGGGAGCTTAATGTATGCAATGGCATGTACCAGACCTGATATTGCCCAAGCAGTGGGAGTTGTCAGCAAGTTTATGGCCAATCCATGAAAGGAATAATAGAAAGCAGTTCAGTGGATTCTCAGATATCTGAGAGGGACCAGCAGTAGACATTTGTGCTATGGAGGGTCAAATACTTCTCTACATGGGTATGTAGATGCGGATATGGCAGGTGACTTGGATGGTAGGAGAAGCACCACAGGATATGTGTTCACTATTGGTGGAATGACAGTTAACTGGATTTCAAAGTTGCAGAATGTTGTTGCCTTATCTACTATAGAGGTAGAATACATTGCAGTCACAGAGGCTAGCAAGGAGATGATATGGATGACACGGTTCATGGAAGAGTTGGGAAAAGAGCAAGAGAGTTGTAGATTATACAGTGATAGTCAGAGTGCAATTCATTTGGCAAAGAACTCAGCCTTTCATTCAAGAACTAAACATATACAACTTAGGTACCACTTCATTATACAGGTATTGGAGGATGGTGAGTTGAAGCTGGAAAAGATCCATACAGATGAGAACCCTACGGATATGTTAACAAAGTTAGTAACAAAGGAGAAGTTGAATCTTCATTCAACTTTTGTTGGTCTTCAAGATTGAGCTTGAAGATGGAGAAGCTAGAAGATGTTGCTGTACAGGTATAAGTGCAACTATTTATCTCCAAGTGGGAGATTGTTGAGGTGTGGAGCTAAAAGCTACACCAAATGAGCAAATTGCAAGGTTGCTGGAGTTACACAATCACCAACATTGGTCAGGATCGACTGACATCGGTCATGGATCAACTAAAGGCTGTCAATGTTGGTTATGGATTGGCTGACGTTGGTCATATATAGGCAGACAGGGACCGACGTCAGTCACCTATGCATTCCATAATTCTATTTTAGTGGGACGAACGGATTGTTTGCATGATTAGTTGAACTATTGGTATTAAGTCTACATTTCTATTTTTGGTAGGACTATTTTGAGCCTTAGATTAGGAGGTGTATCTAATGGTGGAGAATGCATAGCTCATGATCCCTAATTCTATATAATAGGGATAGATCTTCATAGCTTGTATGATATATGTAGACAATTTAAGTGGTTGAATTGTGTTTGTAATTGTGAGAGAGAACTCTTGAGGAAAAGAGATTTGTACATCTGAGAGGTGTGGAAGAAAGAGAGATTTCTTCAATTGTATTTCCTTCTAGAAGAGTTTAATACAAGTTTTCATTATTTTTTGTATCTCTTATTCTTTGTTGAATCTGATTTCTAGTTGCTTTCAATTCTAGTTTAATTCCGTGTTTAGTTGCTTACAAAGGTAATCAATTGTTCTTGTTCGATTCTGACAATAATTCCCTTGCCTTGTGCTCACTATCTTCATATCTAAAACCTGTACTATTTTTTATTTCTTCTTCTTTGGAACTTGTTGCTCCCAATTTACTTCTTCATCTTCATCATCTTCACCATCTTCTCCATGAAATTCAAATAAATCTAAAATATTAAATACTAGAGATATATCAAAATTCTATGGTAAACTTACCTCATAAGCATTGTCATTGATTTTTTTCACAATTCTACATGGTCCAATTTTCTTGTACTTCAACTTGTTGTATGTGCCTTTTGAAAATCTTTCTTTCCTCAAGTAGACCATTATCAACTCTCCTTCTTCAAATACCTTGGATCTTCTTCTGACATCCACTTCTACTTTATATTCTCATTACTTTCTTATAACTTTTTTTTACTCTTTGCAACTGCTACATATGCTCTACAAATGCTTCTACATCATTACTAATTTGATCTACAATTAAGAATTGTACCAAATCTAAAATACTCATAGGATTTCTCCCATACATTTTTTGAAAAAGTGATTTTCTTGTTGATCTATTCACTGAGTTTTTATATGCATACTCGGCTTATGGTAAAGCCAAGTCCCATTGCTTTGGTGTTGGAAATATTTTCATTGATGTCAAAGGTCCAGCATTGGTGATAAAGGCCCCATAACATTTAATGGTGTTTTTAATAGTCATATCTTGGCTAATGCATGTTTATATTTATTTAATATTAAAGAATATATTTTTGGTTGCATAAAATTCAAAATAGGGCCCATAGAGAAGTCAAAGAGTCACGGGGTAAAAACAAAAGAGGAATGGGATGCATTTTCCCATGAAGAGTCATCTTGAGGAATACCAAGAGTCACCAAGTGAAGACAAAAGAGGGTATGACGTATTTTTCTATGAAGAGTCATCTTAAAGAATTGAAAGGTCACGAAGACAAAGACAAAGACAAAAGGGGAAAGGATGAATTTGCTCATGAAGGGTCACCATGTGACTTTTCAAATAAAAGGATACGAAGGATTATGCAAATTTAGTGCCATTTTCCATGAGGATTGAATGGACATAAAAGGTGAATGTCAAAGGTCATTTGAAAATCTATAAATAAAAGACTGAAAAGCCATTTTAATATGCAAGAGAGTGCATGGTTTGTATTTATTTTATATAATAAAAGAGGAGAGAATAGAAAGAGATATTATAGAGTTCTATCATATATTGAGTAAGAAATATTGAGAGATAGTTGTGTTTTATATACAACAGGGGTTGGTGCTCCTGTGGGTTGGTGTTCATAAATCTTTGCAAGGGGTTGGTGATCTTGTGGGTTAATTCTTATAAATAATTACTATGTTAGTGCTTGACAAAGGGGTTGATGCTCTTGCAAGTTGGTACTTGCAAACTTTGTAATTTGAGTTGGTGCTCTTTTATATACTTGAGATTGTTCTCCATAGTTTTTCCCATTTTGGGTTTCCATGTAAAAATTTGGTGTCTCTCTCTCTCTCTCTATTTTGTGGTGCATATTATTTTCAATTTTATTACATATCTTGAATGAATGGTTAAGTGGAATTTGATTAAGTAAAATATTTATAAAATTTATGATATACTGATTCACCCCCCTCTCAATATATCTCATGCTTAACAATTGGTATCAGAGTAGGTTCATTTTGAAAATGTTTTATATCTTGAAGGTAGATTAGGGAAAGAATGATGGCTGGATCACATGAAGGTTTTTTTACAAATAAGGTGCCTTTGTCTGATGGGATAAATTATGTTTTGTGGAGCATAAGGATGAGGACTTATTTGATGGCCCTTGGATTCAATATTTGGCAAGTAGTGGTGGAGGAATATGAAGAGCCATAGACACTTGTAACTACTCTAGTGGAAAAGAAGGAAAGTGAAAATAATGCTAAAGATTTAAATATTATTTTATGTGGTTTATGTGAATCAAAATTTGTTAAAGTTATGCAATGTAAATCCGCTCATAAAAATTGGGTAAAGCTTGAGAATATATACAAAGGTGATGGAAAGGTTTAGGAAACTAAGCTTCAAACTTTTAGAAGACAATTTGAGAGTTTAAAGATGGAAGGAAGAAAATATATCAAGCTACCTTTTACAAGTTGATCAAATAGTTAATTAGATTCAAGGTCTTGGAGAAAGTTAGAAGAATCAATCGTGGTACAAAAAAATTTAAGATCTCTACCATTGAGATATGATGCAAAAGTTTTGGCAATTGAAAAGATAAATAATTTATCCAAGTTAAATATGGATGAGCTACATGGTATTCTTATGGCATATGAGATGTGGACCGAACAAGAGAAACCCTCAAAGAGAGAAGCTACATTCAAAATATCAAAGAAAGAGAAAGTTAAGATTCAAGAATCAAGTAATAGCTCTAGTGATGATGAAAATGACAATGAAGCTCTATTCATTTGCAAGTTGAAAAAGGGCACAAGTAAATATCAAGGAAAATTACCTTTTAAATATTTTAATTATGGAAAGATTGGACATTTTGTAAATAAGTGCCCAGCTAAGGGTAATGGTGACAATGAAGAAGGAAAGTCTACATACAAAAATAATTTCAAAGAAAAATTCAAAAAGGGATTCTAGAAGAAGATTTTATATTCTAAATATTCTAACTCAATCGAAGATACTGGAGTCAGTGATTTATAATAATAAAAGATTCTATTCATGGCCATACATGAAGATGCCTCTACAAACAAAAATATAGATGATCAATAAGAAGAACACAATGAAGCTAAAGTGAATATGGAAGGAGAACTCATTTGTGCTTTAGAAGAGTTAAAATCTCTTGATAAGAAGAATCAAAGATTGAAGCTCTAAATTGAGAAAAATGAAAAAGAGTAAAAGAAAATAATTGAATATCTACAAGCACACTTTGAAAAAGACAAAAATAATGAAAAAGATCTAATGGCATAGTTGTAAAAAGTAAGTGAATAATGTGAAAGGTATGTTATTAAAATTGCTTATTTAAAAGCAGATCTCGATAAAACAAATAAAGCAATCAATGATAAAGCAACCAATAATTCACAATTTGAGAAAATCCTTAATATATTGAATAAGATATTAGAAAGCCAAAAATCAATATCAAATAAGACAAGTATCATATTTAAAAATAAAAATAGCTATGTTGAAGCTCTTACAAAAGAGAAAACAAAAAAGGAAGAAGTTAAGAATACAGAGGACATCTCAAATAATGAAGGCTAGAACGAACAGAGCTACAAAAGGCAATCAGGTTAGAGATACACAAATAGGTTTTATTTTTATAGTTACTATTTTTATTGTAATGGATATGTTCATAAGAAAATATAATGTTAGAAAGGGCTAATAATTTTAGAAACAAAGAGAAAGAAACTCATGCAGAGTCAAGCAGAAGCTATAACTCTTTTGCTCCTCTATCAAGCTTTAATGAAGAGGGCATAATATGTTATAAGTAAAAAAAATTAAAATACATAACTTGGTATTATATAAGAATGTTCAAGTTAGTAAAAAAAGACCAGATTTTCAAGGCTCCATTCATCAAGAAGAAAGTTCAGATAGGTTCATGACAAAAGAAATAGCCTAAAAAGTCTATGTTGGTCTAGACAGCTTTGCATAAAAGAAATGAATAAAATCCATGGTTCATTAATAGTGGATGTTCAAGGTACATGATAAGATCCAAGATAAATTTCATAACCTTGAAGAAGATCAATGGGAGTACAATGAATTTGGAGATAATATTACTACTAGAATTACTAGAAAAGGTACACTAAGTTTGGATAATGATAGAACTAAGACTAAAAATATTTTATATGTAGAATATCTTAAGCATAATATTTTGAGTGTAATTTAAATATGTGATAAGTGGAATACACTAATTTTTTATGAAAAAGGTTGTGAAATTAGGAGAAAATATTCATATGTGTTAGCTGCAGATGCTCATAAAATAGGCAATAATCTGTATATGTTATTAGGCATCAAAGGTCAAAGATGTTGTTTGAGTCAGATTGAAGTTGGATATGGTAAAAAGAATGGGGCACATAAATTTTTAAAATACTATCAACATAAACAAGAATCAAGTAGTCAAAAATCTTCTAAATATTACAAATCCATCCAACACACTTTGTGAACCTTGTCAGCATGGGAAGCAGGCTAGAAGGTGGTTCAAAACAAAAGAATACTCAACCACTCATATGTTAGAGCTTATTCATATTAATTTATGTAGACCTATGAGAACTCAAAGCACTCAAGGTGAGAAATATTCATGTTTCTTATTGATGATTTTTTACATATGACTTGGGTAATGTTTTTAAAGAAAAAATAGAAGATTTCAGACATTTCAAAGCATTAGTTAAGAATGAAACTAGTTTAAAGATTAAGTACCTAAGATTAGATAGAGGAGGAGAATTAATGTTAGATAAATTTATTGAGTATTGTAAATACCATGAAATAAATAGATATTATTCATTAACCAAAACTCCATAGCAAAATGAAGTAATTGAATGGAGAAATAAAATAGTTTAGGAGATGGCAAGGATAATGCTAAATGAATCCAAGATACCAGATAAATATTGGAGGCAATTTGTACAATAGTGCATATTCAAAATAGAACATTATTGAGTTCAATAGTGATAAGACTCCTTATGAGCTATGGAAAGACAAACCAGTTATAGTTGATTATTTTAGAGTTTTTGACAGTAGATGCTTCATAAAGAGAACTAATAAAAAATTGGGTAAGTTTGAATCTAGAGTAGATGAAGGTATATTTGTTGGTTATATTTGTAAAAATAAATCTTATAAATTTTATAAAAAAAGAACCAATAAAATAGTTGAAAGTGCAAGTGTCAGGATAGAAGAAGATGGAGCACAAAGAATTAGTGATTTAGTAGACATTCCTGAAATCATTGAAGAGGAAGATTTTAAAGAATTAGATGAAGATGAGAAGGAGAAAAAAGACACCAAAACCTCATCCAAATATGTCTAGAGAAATCATAATGAAAGTGACATCATTGGGGACATAAATGAAGGAATTCACACTAAAAGAATGGTGGTAAGTGAATCTGAGCAAGTTAATTTCTCTTTGTTATCCAAAATTCAGCCTAGAACTTTTTCAAAAGCTAGACATGATAAGCATTAGTTTAAGGCAATAGATGAAGAATTAAATTAGATAGAAAAGAATGATACTTGGGAATTAGTGCCTAGAACAAAATATCACAATGTGATAGGAAAAAAATGGGTTTACAAAAATAAGTTGAATGAAAATGAATAAGTGACTAGGAATAAATCAAGATTAGTATGTAAAAGATATGCTCAGATTGAGGGAATGGATTTTTAAAACAATTTTGCACCAATAGAAAGGATAGAAGCTATTAGAATGTTTCTTGCATATGCAGTGTTTAAAAATTTCAAAGTGTTTTAGATGGATGCCAAGTCTGCTTTCCTAAACAAGAATCTAGAAGAGGATATCTACATTAATCATCTAGAGGGATCTCTTCTCTAAAATGATAGTAGCCATGTATGCAGATTGAAGAAAGCACTATATAGACTGAAACAATCTCCTAGAGCTTGGTATGCAATACTTGATAAATACCTACAAGATCAAGATTTGAAGAGAGGATTTACTGATAGTAATCTCTACATCAAAATAGAAGGTAAGCATTAGTTAATTTTTGTGGTATATGTTGATGACATAATATTTGGAGGTAACATTGAAAAGATGACAAAAGGATTTTTTGATAATATGCAAAAATAATTTTAGATGTCTATGCTTGAAGAATTATCATTTTTCTGAGGGTTGAAAATTTTTTAGTTAGATAAAGGAATTTTCATATCTCAAAGTAAATATGCCAAAAAATGTTGAAAATTTTTCGTTTTGAGGATTGTGCACTAGTTGGTACACCAATGGGTATAGGGAATAAAGTGAGTAAGGATGAAGATTCACTCATTACAGATCAATCTTTGTATAGATCTATGATTGGTAGTCTTTTATATTTGATAGCATTGAGGCCAGACATTATGCATGTAGTAAGCATGGTTGTAAGATATCAGAGAGCCCTAAAGGAGAGTCAGATTTAGTTGGTGAAGAGAATATTCAGATATATCAAAGGGACATTGAATTATGGATTATGGTATCCCACAGGTAGAGATTTCACTTTGGTTTCTTATATAGATTCAGATTGGGCAGGTTGCTTGGATGATAAAAAGAGTATAAGTGGAGGAGCTTTCTTCCTCAGTGATAGCCTAGTATCATGGCTAAGCAAAAAGTAGAATTTAGTATCACTTTCTATAGCTGAATTAGAATATATTACAATTGTATTATGTTGTACTCAAGTGCTTTAGATGAAGAAAACTTTAGAAGATATCAAGGTAAAATATGATGAACTTATTTATATTTTTTGTGACAACACAAGTACTATTAATATTTTTAAGAATCTGATGATGCATTCAAGAATAAAACATATTCTTATCAGATATCACTTTTTGTGAGAGCATGTGATAGATCAATAGGTTAAAATATAATATATCAATACTATAGAATAGATTATAGATATTTTCACAAAGGCACTACCAAAAGACACATTTGAGTATCTATGAGAGAAGTTGGGGGTAATTTATTTTACTTCCTACCATTCAAGATTAACATCAATTAAGGGGGGGGTAATTGTTAGCTCTAGGATAGGCCCTTTGCCATTGATGTCAAAGGGGGAGAAGAATAGAAATAGGTGCAAAAATAAGTACAGAGAATAGGTATAGATTACTATAATAATGAGGAGTTATTGTATGTTTTTTAGATGGTATTATGTGCAGGTTGGCATGTGCAGTGTAGGTTTCAAGATGTGGCAGTAGTATATGCAGGTTAGCATGTGCAGTGTAAGTTTCAAGATGTGGTATTTTTAGTTTGAGGTTACCATCAATGACAAATGGAAATATTGTTGAAAATATTGTCATTAATGTCAAAGGTCTAGCATTGGTGATAAATATATGTGTTGATATTTATTTAATATTAATAAATATATTTTGGTTACATAAAATTCAAAAGAGGGACCATGGAGATGTCAAAGAGTCATGGGGTAAAGACAAAAGAGGAATGGGATGTATTTTTCCATGAAGAGTCATCTTGAGGAATTGCAAGAGTCACCAAGTGAAGACAAAAGAGGGTATGGTGCATTTTTCCATGAAGATTCATCTTAAGGAATTTGAAAGGTCACAAAGACAAAGACAAAAGGGGAAAGCATGAATTTTTTCATGAATGATCACCATGTGACTTTTCAAATGAAAGGATAAAAAGGATCATGCAAGTTTGGCACCATTTTATATGAGAATTGAAGGGACACAAAGGGTGAATGTCAAAGGTCATTTGGAAAGATATATATAAAGGCTTGAGAAGCCATTTATAATATGCAAGAAAGTGCATGGTTTGTATTTGTTTTATTTAAGAAAAGAGGAGAGAATATAAAGAGATATTGTAGTGTTCTATCATTTGTTGAGTAAGAAACATTGAGATATAGTTGTGTTTTATACACAAGATGGGTTGGTATTCCTATGGGTTGGTGCTCACAAATATTTTCAAGGGGTTGGTTCTCCTATGGGCTAGTTCTCACAAATAATTGTTGTGTTAGTGCTTGGAAAATGGGTTGGTACTCTTGAAAGTTGGTGCTTGAGAAATTTGTAATTTGAGTTGGTGTTAGTTCATATAATTGATATTTTTCTCCATGGTTTTTCTCATTTTGGGTTTCCATGTAAAAATTTGCTCTCTCTCTCTCTCTCTCTCTCTCTCTCTCTCTCTCTCTCTCTCTCTCTCTCTCTCTCTCTCTCTCTCTCTCTCTCTCTCTCTCTCTCGTGGTGCATATTGATTTCAATTTCATTACATATCTTGAATGAATGGTTAAGTGTAATTTGACCAAGTAAAAGATTTATAAGATATATGATATACTGATTCACCCCCCCCTTCTTAGTATATCTTGTGCTTAACATTTGGCTTCTCTCCCACTATGTATCTCAATAAATTTAACAAGGTCCTTATTCACAACTTCTATTTATCCATCTATTTGTGGGTGATATGCATTAATGAATTGTATCTTAGTACCCATATTCTTTCACAAAGTCCTCCAAAAATGACTTAGAAATTTTGTGTCCCTATTTGAAGTAGTAGTTTTTGAAACACCATGCAATCTCACAATATCCATAAAAATAATTCTGCAACTCTAGTGGCATCATTGGTTTTATTACCTAAAATGAAATGAACCATTTTATAAAATTTGTCTACGACAATAAAAATTGAATCATTACCTCTCAGTGTGTTTGATAATCCTAACATAAAATATATACTCAAATCTATCCATGGTCCTCTTGGAACTGGTAATGACATGTATAGTCCAGTATTTTGTACATGTCCTTTAGCCACCTAACATATTTTTCACCTTGAAACATACCTTGTCACATCTCTCTTCATCTTTGGCCAAAAATACTTTTTCTCCACCACATCTATTGTCTTAATCTTACCAAAATGTCTAACCAAACCACCACTATGTAATTATCTTATTATATTATCTTGTAGAGACCTAATTGGAATGCACAATTATTTCCCTTTGAAGAGATAACCTTCTTGTATAAGATAATCATCATGAATTGCATATGTCCCACCTATCAATGGATTCCTGCACTACTCAACTACCTTGCTAAAATATGGATCAGTATCATATAATTATTTAATAGCTTTAAATCCAACTACTTCACTCACCATAGTAGTTACTAATTCTACCCTCCTACTCAATGCATTAGCTACCTAATTCTATTTTCCTGATTTATGTTTCAACACAAAAGTATACCCTTCATTCAATTTTTCACTAAAATATGTTATTGGCTTTCCTTATTGACTCAACACACCACCAATTCCCACAAATGAAGCATAAAAATTAACCTCAAACACTTTATTAAAATTTAGTAATGATAAAATTGGTCTTTCAATAATCTTCTTCAAAAATTTAAATCTTTCTATGGTGACACTAGTCCATACAAATTCTTTCTCTCTCATTCAATCTCTGTAATAATTTTTGGAATAGGCCACTCAATAATTGCCTTCATCTTTTCATCATCCATTTTCACATCATCTGTTGAAATTGAAAATCCCAAAAATACAAAAATATTTTACATAAACCAATATATTCTCATATCATTGTATTCATCACCCTCATAAATGTGCTAGGTGCATTAGATAATCTGAATGGCATCACCATCCACTCATATAAGCCACCCCTAGTCTCAAATACATTTTTCCACTCATCTCCTTCATGAACTTAAATCTGATAGTAACCACTCCTTATCAATCTTGGTAAAATATTTTTCTCTTGCAAACACATACATCATATCATCTAAATGAGGTATAAGAAACCTATATTTTATTGTAATTTTATTAATTGTTCTATTATCCACACACATTCTCCATCCTCCATCTTTCTTTAGAGTTAGCAATGCCGATATTGAACATGGACTCATAATCTCCCTTATCACTTTATTTCTTAGCAATTTAGTAACATGTTTATTTAGTTTTTCATGTTTTATTAGACTCATCCTATAAGTTTCTTGATTGGGTAGAGTTGATCCTGGAATCAAATCAATGTGATGCTGAATATCTCTTGTCGGTGGTAAACCATCTGGTAACTCATCAAGAATAACATCTACATATTCTTTCAACACTCTTGTTACTTCTATTGGTATTGGCACCATTTCTTTTTCTTCATTCTTTGCTACTAGTGCATAACAATAATCTGCCACCTTCATATCTTGGATAAATTCTTTAGTACAAATCTTGGTTTCTATCTTCTCTTCTTCTTTAAGAGGTGAAAAACTACCTTTGCACAACCTTTCCAAAAAGTGTATGTGTTATTTGCTCCATCATGAACTACATTTTTGTCAAATTACCATAGTCTCCCCAATAACACATGACATGCATCCATTGAAATAACATCACACCAAATTTCATCATTATAAGTTTTTTCTATAGAAAACTTGATTAAGCACCTTTTATCTACTGTAACCTCATTCCTTTTATTAAACCATGAAATCCAATAAGGGTTAGGATGCTTTTGACATTGTAGATTTAGTTTCTCAATCATTTCTTTAGAAACCCTATTTTTATAACTACCACCATCTATAATTACTTTGCATACCTTTCCACTTAAGGCATATCTTGTTTGAAAAATATTTGATCACAACCATGCATCACTACCTTATTTATTCTACACTTGATCCTTCCTTGAAGTGATAATGGTTCTTCTCATCATGAGATTCTCTCCAACATTATCTTGTGCAACTTCAGTATTATGCTCTTCTATTTCATCCTCAACTAGATTTACTCTTGGATGATTTTCTTGCCTTCTTTCTTGATATTGATAGTGTGGACACTCAAAATCTCTATTCCATTCTTCTCCACATCTATAATAGACATAAGATCTATGTTGATTTGTAAACTATCCTGTAGCACCACCATAACCTCATCCTCACTAAAATTCTCTTCCTCTTTATTGGTATTAAAACCCTTACCTATTATTATCTTGCCTTTTTGCACCACGTGATGATTCACCTTTATTGGCATTAAATCCCCTTATGGTGGTATTAAACCCACCTCATCCCCTTATTGGAGGGTATCCACCTCTTTTTGGACCAATATATGTCCTTCTGAAGTTTTGTCTATTTTGTTTTTCTTCTACCTTCAAAGCTAATTGATAAGCCTCTTCCATGTTAAGTATTTTATGCATGCTTAATTCATCTTCAATATATGTTTTCTAACTATTTACATAACTTGTAGCTATTTTCTATTTTTTTTCATCATGCTCCACTTGTATGGAAAGATTATAAACTCCATGTTTATATTCTTGTTTACTATGATCTTTTTACCTTAGATTCTAAAATCTTTTGTATAGGGTTTGTACATAATCCACAGGAAGAAATTTCTCCCTCAACTTCTCTATCTTTTTTCCAAAAATTAATCTTCTCTTTACCTTTTATCTATCTCTCTTTTTTTAGGTGATCCCACCAAATAATTTCATGACCCTTTAATTTCATGCATGCAATCTTTACCTTCTTGTCTTCTCTCATAGTCTTCCACTCAAAAAAATTCTCCATGCTATTCATCTAATCTATCAACTCTTCTAATTTTAAATTGCCTCCATAATATAGAACATTAACCTTGATTCCTTCATTTCTTCCTTCTAAATCTTGAACCATCCTCTCTTCCATCGATGGTGATTTCTCTTGCTATTCTTCTTATTAAACTTCTTCATCATGATCTATGTTTTTATCATCACCACTCTGTCTTCTCTTTTGATTGGTGATAACCTCTGTTAATTTTTGAACTTACCTATGTAGCTCTTTTATAGTGTAGTTTATCTTTACAACACCCCCTCTTCCTCTTTCCATTGTTTACTCCTCCAAGATTCAAACTTGCTCTGATACTAGATAATGAACCTAAAAGCTATCAAGAACAAGAAAATTACTGATAGGCTAAGATCTTAAAATGATACTCAAAATTGATTCATATTGATTGATTATAATAATTAAAAACCTAAACCATGCTTAAATAATCATGAACTCAGAATTTAGAGTTGATATGGAAAAATTCAAAAAATCTAAAATCTAAAAAAAATATCTATTTTTAGCAGCCACTATTTATAGTAAGTTTTGCATGCAAGCGCATGTGGCTCTAAATTTTTTCCAAAATAACCTAAATACTAAAATTAGCCTATGGAATGAAATTCAACCAAAGTTAATTCTAGCTCTAAAAATATATAATTTCTAAAAATAAAAAATTCTCAAAAAATCATTAAACAATATTTTCAGACCCTTAGATGATCATGTTTAGCCTTTAAAAAATATCAAAATTAAATCTAAGAAAATAGAGTGGCTTAGGGAAGAATTTAACTTTTTGATACGGTCGTTTTGGTGTGTGGAATATCTCAAATAGAGTTACAGGTCAAAATTTATGGCCTCCAGAAGGTTGGCTTATTTTTTTGCATCAAATATAATATTTTAAAACACAAAAACATCCAAATATATCTAAAACACAAAAAAAATTTGATTGTATTCATCATCCATGATTTACATTGATAATACTATTCTAGACTTACATTTGTTGTTCTATGTTATTATTTGTCAATTTATCTACATTTCCATGCATCACTTGATCTTCTTTGAGTGTGCACAGTGACATCTAGATCCTTGATTGCTTCACTCTACCCATCAAAGGGTAATCTTACTTAATATTTGAGACATACATTGATATACATACCCACTAGGGGCATCTATTACATGAATACACCATCCAGGTTATGTCACTCCTATACTACACATTCCAAGTTATCATGTTGATGTACATTACTTACTAAATTACAAAAATTACTATATTGACATTTCACTAGTATCTCACACTTGTGTATCTTTTTAGCATATAATTAGTCTTGTACTAACATGTATTACATACTTTCACTCTTACCTTGATTAGTTAGATGTGATTCTATCTTTCCAATTATTACATGCTTTCTCTTCTTGCTTAGCATAGTTTGTTGGATTGCATTTCCAGTTCCTGCTTGTCTCCTATGGTGCCTACAATATTTATCAAATTCCTTTGATTTTATTTGTGCGTGTCTACCTTTAGACATTTTCCAATGTCCCTTACTTGTACTCTTCCCTGTGCATGTGGCCGTTGTGCCAATTTTGTTTGTTTCAATTGTATGTGTATGCGGTGTTTAAACATGCCTTATATGTTTATTTTCTAGTCTGAGTGACATGTGCCCATGTCCCTTGTTTTATTGGGCCCTTGGCCATTATTTTATGCTTCTTATTTCTTGTTCCATTACTTTTTACTTGACTACTTTTTTTATTTTTGTAATGCCATGATCCATATCATGAATTTTCCTTGCTTTTCTGGATGACATGATGGACATCATGCTCCATCCCTCTTAGATAACAACTAACACTTTTGATTCAAGTTCAATACTTTACACATGATTTAACATTTTTTATATCTATCTAGGCATACCCCTATTAATCTAACAATATCTCAATATAAATATTACTACATCTTGAGATATATTATTGATTTTCATTGTTATATCATATATATTTCTAGTTTAACACACTTGTAAGGCTTTTTATTCTGAGGGTAGTCATTATAGGGTAATTATTCCTACCCTTAGAAGAGGGGGTAACTAATAGGGGTTTTGTCATAGAAATTAAAGCTCCTAGTGGTTGAAATAATAGTTTTTAAAACATTTAAAATAGAATCTAGATATCAGACTGGATAGAATAGACCAGGTGGATAGAAGAGATTCTAGAACAGTCATCAGATTTGGCCTTGGATAATAGAATCAAAGTTGGACTGTAGCACTAGACAATAGGGTATTCTATTTTGGTGATCCTATCCAAATAGTATAAAAATCATTTTTTTAGAAACAAATAGAAAGGTGAGTTTAATCAAAGGTTTGTTAGCTTAGCATAATCTATATTTAATAGATTTTAGTATGAATTTTACTCAGATAATCTAGATATAGGGGGTATCATGTGTGGTATGATGGCTCTCACTTCTAGTTTTAGATTAGGTAGTTGATATAACTTCTAGATCAAAATCCATGTTCTAGACACTAGTTATAGGGGGCAATGTGTATGACACATTGGTCCTTCCTTTTTCTGAGTTCAGTTTATCTTCTAGGCATTTCTTAGTAGTTACATGTCTTACTCCATATATAGGTGTTTAAAATCATTTTTCAAGTTTGGATTTCATACAAGCTTAACTTCTTGAGTACTCGAGTTGGCTTCTACATAATCCTATGACACTAGTTTCAGAGTGGCTTTCATACAAGTTCAATCTCCATCTTTCAAAATAGCCAAGAGTGGCCTAGTTTCTAACATACATTTAGCTATCCATGCCAACATTGTCAGATCACAAAACATTCATGGGATTTAGGAGACATCTCATATTATATCTATTCCATATCGATATTAATTCATTAGATTCACTTCATGGGGCAATGATGGAGCCAAAGGTCTAGCCTTTAGATTCTTGAGCCACCTATTCAGAGGGATTAGACACATAGTCCAAAAATCAATTGACACATGCATGATTCATTAGCTTTACTTAGTAGGAAATGATGGATTCAAAGGGCCTACCTTTGCATTCTTGATCCATTTCTAGGGAATTGAGCACTCATCTCCATTCATGATATAATTTTTGGTACATCACACACCCAACAAAATCGAGCATCACAATATGTTTTATATTGGTTCACGTACTTGGTGAGGTGTATTCATTCCTTTCTATTCATCTCTCTCTTACCCAATTTTTATATGTTCTTATTTTAGATATAGTGTATCTAGTAAGAACTGATCTACTCTATGTTTTTCATTACATATTCACACTTCACATCATGCTCTCTCTATACACATCCAACATCACACAACTTCATGATCTTCACCTTCATAGGTAAGTTTAGGTATCCTTTCTTTTTATTTTTTTCCTTTATCCTAATATTTCACTTTATTGCATCACGAGAATAAAAGCGGGGGAAAATATAGTCATATAAAATGTAAAATTTGGTTACTTAAGTATGGCTAATAACACCAATCCATAGGTCCTCCTACTTGCTTGCATAACCCTTTTAGGCTCTTCTTTCACTAATTCACAGTCATCCACAGCCTTCCAGACTTAACCCTTTCAGATCCATGTAGTTCTCTCAAGCCTAGATCCATCCCCCTAGGTCTCATTCCCAGTGGATAATAGTGCCCAAGTGGGATAAGATCACTAAAACCTAGGGTGTCCAATTTTTAGCATTATTGTCCAAGTGTAAAATAGGTCCAAATGGTCATATTTTCTTGAATCCTTATCCTAATTCATGTCAACCTAATGTAAATTAATTTAACCCATGATCATTAAATCCCCTATAAAAAGCCATTCAAACTCTATTTAGAAGGTTTGTAGCTCATTTAAAAGAGAGAAGCAAGAATATTAGCAAGATCACTCAAGCACTTATCCCTATTCTCTGCATACAACCATATAACAGTATTTCAAGCTTATTCAAACCCTCATACTAGTCCTTAGTCATTTTTAAGTACACCCAATTTTGTATTTTCATCACATTATTGCACCAAGTACTTCAATGGGAGAACTACATATAACTTGATCTCTCCTCAGAATATTGGTGTATTAGCAACGTGCCTACACATGAGGTGTGAAGTGAATTGAGTGTATATTTTACACACTAACCCCTTTTCCATATTTGTGAAATTTATATTCAGTTTCATAAAAGACACAAGAACATGAAGAATAAGATCTATATGGAGTTTCATTGATAATAAGGATCTAAAATTTGGTACACAAGCTCACATAGATGCTATAAATAAAACCTATAAAAATCATATCTCTATGAATAGTTTGGACAACAACGGCAAGACTAGGACTATAGTATTGGACACTAGGGTGTCATGTTTTTGGTGGTCCTATCCAATAAAACAATGAACTCTAGATCTTAGTTTGTGACAATGTCTCAGTCATATTCTTCCAATATTAGACTCTATCTCAGTCATAATAGCCTAGAATAAGCTAAGTTATATTTTCTCACTTATTACTATTTTTAGAAAAGACAAAATTCAATTAAATCACATAAATCAATAGCTTAATTATGCATATTATTTACTAATTTTATCATATTATAAACCCTTTATTATTAAGGAATAAAACACTTAATATCTCAAAAATAATAAAACACAACCAAACATCAAACCAATCAAAATAGACTAGGTAGATAGTCAAGAATCCAGAATAGTCATTAGATTTGGCTTAGGATAACACTAAGACTAGACTATAGCATCAGTGGCACTATTATCCATTTCTAGTGCTCCTGTTTAGATAATGGAAGAACTAGAATTTATAGAAGTAGGTAGAAAAGTAGGTTCAGCTACAGATTTGTACAGCTAGAGTAGTTCAAAATCAATACTTTTAGTACACATTTTGCTCAGAGAATCTAGATATAGGGGCATCATGCATACATGATGGAGATAACTTCCATTTTTAGATATGATAGTTGGTATAAATTCTAGATTAAAATTCATGTTCCAAACATTAGTGATTGGGGGTAACATGTGTGGCACATTTATTTCTTTTCTTTCCTAGTTCAACATTGTCTAGACATTCTCAATAGTTGTGTGCCTTATTCCGTTTGCATATGGTTGGCATCATTTTGGAGTGGATTTCATACAAGACTACCCTCCACATTTTTGAGTTCCTAAGTTCCTGAGTGGCTTCCACATAAGCTAGATTCTCAATTTTAGAGTGGCTTTCATATAAGCCTAATTCTCCATCTTTCAAAGTGGCCAAGAGTGGCCTATTTTTTAGCATACATTTGACTATCCATGCCAACATCATTAGATTGCAATACATTTATGGGATTTAGGAGCCATCTCACATGACATACATTTCATACTAATATCAATTCAAAGCTTCACTTCATGGGGCAATGATGGAGCCAAAGTTCTAGCTAGCCTTTGTATTCTTGCTCCACCTACTTAGAGGGATTGGAAACGTAGTCTAAACATCGATCAACACACCCAGGATCATCTAGTTTCACTTAGTATGTGACGATGGATCTAAAGGGGCAGCCTTTGAATTCTTGAGCCACTTTTTGGGGAATTGAGCACTTATCTCTATTCACAATATTACTATTGGTATAACATTATCCAACATTACTCAACATTATTTAGCATTGCTTAGCATCACAATAGGTTTTTTATTACTCTGCATACCTGATGAGGTATATTCATTCTTTTCTATTCCTCTCTCTTATCCAAATTTATATTTTCTTATTTTAGATATAGCATATCTAGTATGAACTGATCTACTCTTGTTTTTTATTATAGACTCACACTTCATGGTGTGCTCTCTCTCTATGCACAACCCAATATCACAACATCACAAGATTCACCCTTATAGGTAAGTTTAGTTATACTTTCTCTTTTTCCTTTATCCTATTATTTTGATTTGTTGAATCACTAGAATAAAGGGGGGGGGGGAAATGTAGTCATATAAAAATGCAAAAATTGGTAACTTGAGTGTGAATTATGACTCTCAATCCATAGTTCCCTCTTGCTTTCTCTCATGACCCTTTTAGGCTTATTTTCACTGATTCCTTATCATCCATAGGATTTTAAGATCATAGCCTAGACCTATTTTCCATGCTCTTTTCATCCCCCCAGGTCTTGAACCTCTATGATAATAGCACCCAAGTTGGACTACAATGTTGGAACCTAAGGTGTCCCCTTTCTAGTGCTCTTATCCAATCAATTTTTGATCCAAAATGATCATTTTTCCTCAAATCCTCTTTTTCATTATGTCAACTTAGCATGATTGCATTTAACCCATGACCAATATATCCCTATAAAATCCCATTCAAAGATCATTTAGAAAGGGTTGGCAAATATCACAAAGCAAGCAAAGAATACAAGCAAGACTACTCAAACACATTTCCTTATTTTGTATATACAGCCATCCAATACTATTTCTAACTTATTTGAATCCTTACACCAGTCCTTAGTCATCTCAAGCACACCCATTTTAGCATTTCCTTGCATTCTCATATCACAATTGCACCAAACACTTTCAAAAGGAGAACTACATATGGCTTGATCCATCTTTAGAGTATTGGTATGTAGGCAATGCATCCACACACAGGGTTTGAAGCACGTCCAATTCATCTTACACACACTAACCCCCCCTCTTACTCAAAATTGGTCAAAGCATAATGGAAGATAGGGTTTAAAGAAATAATCTACTCTATAGGGAGCTCTACTAACTTTTGGATGCTTAAACTTTAGAGACAGGGTCACATAGACCTGCCAAAAAAAACCCAAAAGGTTCAAATCCTTAGGACAACATAGAATAAGGATTATAATGTTAGTGCCACTCTTATCTAATTTTTATTCTCATGTCCAATCAGAAAATGAAAGTTAGAATTTTGTTTGTGATAGTGTCCCAAGCCTGCATAATGAATATCAGATTTTGTCTATCAAATCAACACAATTTAAGCTAAGTTATATTTATCTCTATTTATTTTCTATTTTTATAAAGTATAAACAACAATCATAATTAACAAATCAGTAAGTTAATCATGGAATAATTATTGACTAATTTTACTACTTAGACTTTTAACTAAATAAGAATAAAAACCCCAAATATTCCCAAAACTATTAAATCAAATAATAGTAATAATAATAATAATAATAATAATAATAATAATAATAATAATAATAATAATAATAATAATAATAATAACATTTAGGTGTTATTGGTGGCCTTGATTTGAAAATCGACTTTTTAATGAACCAAGTGACAGAACAAGATCCTTGATTAGAAAACCAGTTTATTAGCTAGTCAAGGAAAAAAATAAAATAAAACACAAAAAATAATAAAAATTAAATTTGGAAAATGGAGTAGTTGGTGTGTTTTTTTTAATCTAAAAATAAAATTACATGGTTGCTTACTTTTGTGTTCTTATTTTTCAGTATAGGAGGACTGTAATTTTATCAACGCCTTTTCTAACATTTTTCGCTTTGGCTACCATGGAAGAGGCAATGAAGACTAAAGTTATGACATAGTATCTTACTTTACTATTTTACATTTAAATTTACTTGTAAGTTTTTTTATTATATAAAGATCCAATTTTCATGTCATGCATAAATTTAGAGAACTGAGGATGAAAATGAAACAAGGATTTCTAACCTATTTTGAAAGAAAACATATCTTAGCTTATGACGATAAAAAGTTTTCTAAAATTTGATATTGTGAAAAATCAAAGCATCAAAATTTGTTTAAAGGATTATTTTTACTATATTTTCTTCATGTTTTAATGGCACAACAAAATTCAAGATTATGTTTTGTTGTATACCAAAATTTGCAGCAAGAGGTTCTCTACACAAGAATCTACTCCTACCTCCATTAAAAAGAAACAAATATAAATCTCCACACAAGAACTTGTGCATCAAAACTTCATGTAGAAAGAAGAAGAGAAAGTATCTACACAAGAATCTATATTTAAAAAATTTTCATGTAGAAATGGACATACTAAAAAGAAATTTATTTATGATCTTATGCTAATAAATTCAAAGTTTCTTTCCTATACTAAAAAATATCAAATTGTTCTTTGTTTCTTCAAAGAAATCTTTGAAATTTTGAATCATACATGGCCAATATCAAATTAATGCATATATTAAATCAATAAGAGACATGAATATTAGATGCATGAGGACATGCATCATCTTAGATATAGGGGAAATGATGATCCCCAAAAATGCATCATTATATATAACATATAATATTCTTACTCCTTGCATAATAAGTGGATCTAAGTATAATTTCTAAACTAATCATTTATTTATAATAAAATAGAAATTATATATCATGGTTATTTCTTTTTAATTCATTTTTATCTCTTTGTTATCTTTTTTATAATGACTATTGGCAAAAAGATGTCAATATGTGCATATGCAGTCCATACTAAGCTAGAAATGATTGCAAGTATGAAGATTAACCATTCAAAAACAATGTTGGAGTAGTTTTGGAGTCTCTTATAATAGATCCTAAAGAAGATCTAGAATTTTGTCTAATCTAAAAACTTCCATAGCTGAGCTAAAACTTTAGTAAGGGAGCTATGGACTTCCATAAGTGAGCTATAGACTTCCATATACAAGATACAAACTTATAAAAGTGAGTTACAGGCTCCCACAAGTGATATATGTACTTCCATAGGTGATCTATAGACTTCCATAGATGAATTATATACTTCCACATCTGAACTACAAACTTTTGTAGGTGAGCTACAAACTTCCACATGTGAGTTATAGACTTTCGCATGTGAGCTAAGAACTTCCTTAAGTGAGCTACAAACTTCCATAAGTCAGCTATGGACCTTGATAGGATTGCTATGGACTTTGATAAGCTTACTATGGACTTCAACAAAATGCTACAAAATTATATGGAAATCATTTTTAAGGCATTCTAGTGATTGTTTGGTCCATTCTAAGATAACCAAGATCATTTATTTCTATCAAATGAACACTTTCTATTTATATTCTTTCTATATATATATTTTTGTATATAGACTTTCTATTTATTTATTGTATCTAAATGTATATTTGAAAATTTCATCCCAATAAAATATCTCTCTCCATATTTTATGGTGATTGAGGCTATGTTGTAATAGATTATATTCCTATAATAATTCTCTCTCCATATTTTATAGAGATTGACAAAGGGTACAATATCTAAGTTATTACTCCTGAATAAGGCATTGATTGGAAGCATGAAATTATAAATGTAACCTCTTAGACATGAATAAAATCAATCAATACAATTTCTTTCTCCATTACTCTAAGTAATATATTCTGAAGTTTGTGATAGGAAATATTGTGTTTAAAATAAAATTCTTTTTCGAGGAATGAGTTGGCCATTCATTTAAATGAAGATGGATCAATTTGATTTTGTTTATTTATTTTCTCTATAATTATCATTTTATTAAAAAAATTATTTTATTTCTTTGTGTTTATAACCATTCATTTTTATATTTTGTTTTGAACCTTCAGGTGTTTCATTTATTTATCATTCCCTTTCAATTCAACAATATACTTTCTAAAAGTGTGATTTAATTTATACAATAGTGTTTTTAAATTTTTTCAAGTGTAAAGTGTGGTAGAAGGGACCATTTTCCATAGATCTCTTTCTCCTATTACATATTGCCTTTGGACACAAACCCTAGATTGACATAATTAAATTAAGGGGATTAATGACCCTCATCAAGTTCTAGAGAGACTAAGCTCACATGTTTATAATCTAGGTTGGACTATCAAAATTAATAGTTATCCTCAGTCCATGATCATATTAGTGTAGATCAGATAGATATGTCTAAACTATGTGTAGAGCTAGCTAAGATGTAGTAAATATAGTTGTAGCTCACTTTAGAGAGGGACTCTACTAGATAAGATAGGGAAGTTATAGTGTAAGGACATGGATAGATTGTGGCATAAAGGGACACATCTATAATAGAGTGGGATTCAACATAGGCTAAGATGAATAGGGTATAACAAGCTGTGGATAACCTATAGACTAAGTTGGATGAGGATTGATAAGTGGTGATAGAGATAGGGTTCATATCTATCTTTAAGAGGAGCCTTTGGGATAAGGATAAGGTTATTTATTATAGGATTTTATATGAGGCAATAGTGCCAGTAGTAGTTAGGAAGCCTACATTGTTTAGAGTATAGTTCATAGAGGTTGACATATAGATAATTTGGATATGTATTTTTATGTTATGTGGTTGATTCAGATTTAAAGGAGATGAAATGTTACTGATAGCTTGAACTTTAGTTAGATCAACTTTAATACCTCTATGAGAGACAATGAAGACTAAATTTTTTCTAGATGTGACACAAAAAACACATTTATTAGGGTTGAGATGCACCTTATACTCATGAATCCATTCAAATATTATTCATAACACTCCTATATGATCTACGTGAATTTTATATTTACTTAATATATCATAAATATAGTCCTAAAAAATATCATGCATGAGATCATGAAATATGTTTATCATTACTTATTGGTAAGTGGCTCTTGCATTTTTAAGCCAAATGGGAAGTCTTGATAACATGATGTGTACCAAGGGTTGTAAATGTTGTCTTGACTTGATCCTCAAGAGCAATCTTAATCTTATTATATCCTAAAAATTCATCCATGAGGACCTTGTTGTCGAATCCATAATCATATCTATATGCAGTAGTGGAAAGTCATCCTTAGGGAAAGATTGTTGGCCATATAATTTTCATTGATGTCAAAAGGGGCATTATGGATGTCATTGATGTTAAAGGATCAGGTAGGATTGATGGAGAGAATATCATGTTTTAAAGGTGCATAGTGTAAAAGTTGTCATGTTTTTACAAAGACTATTTTTGGACCACTTGAAGAGAAATTAATATAAGATCTGTTATGGCTTTTTCTAGAGCATCTTAAATATATGGTCCACAAGTTTAGTTGAGAATAAATGATCTCAAAATTGATTTATCTTTGAGCTCAAACATTACAGGGTTTCTCAGTTAAACCCTAAGGGTTTAATCCATGGTTTTCATAGGCATGTTCTATTTTCAAGTTGACTGTCTATAGGTAGGAACTGGTTACTTAAGTTATATCTTAAGTCCTTGTCATCATTATTGAATCATCCCCTTTGACCTAGTAATTACTGTCTCAAGTAATGTTCTAAGACTTTATATTTCCTAAGTTATCAACTTAAGATTTATCCCACCTTGATCAATGGTTAGCATTTAATCATATAATTGAAGATCTAATGAAACATATCAAATTAAAATTTTCAAAGGCACCTCTAAGTAAATGTGCTAGTGACAAGTGTCACAATCATAGAGCTTGCATAGTAAATACAAGAAGTGGTTTAAAGTTAAATAGTTAAGTATTAATGCAAAGATGGCAAGTGTCTCAATAGCAAGAACTGATAGCAAATGTGTAGAAGGCATGTAAGGATGCCAAGTATCACACTCATGGGATATTATCAGAGATAAAGTTTGAGCTTATCAAAATATTGAATGATGAGCATGTGATCATGCAATGAAGATCTAACAGAGCGAGTAGAATCGATGGGATCAAGTGCTCTATGTTTAAAAAAATAGAGGTGAGTTGAAGATCAAGCTAGTTTGATGATATCAATGAAGCATATTTATTCCAAAGACTTAGGAAGTAATGAAATGATATTAAGAGATTAATGTTTAATGACAAGTAGAGGTAAATTTCATGTAACTTTGAATATCTAATGACATACAGGATCTCAAATCAAAATATCTAATAGATGCATTTTAAAATTAGAACATTAAAGCTTGGAAGTGTACAAGGATCCAACAGAGTGAATGAGACTGTCAAAACTTGATCTAATAGATGTATTTTAAAGTTGACAAAATTGAATGAGGATCATCAAATCATGGCACAAAACTTAAGATCAATGGTTAGTATTCAAAGGTTTGTTCATCACAATAGTCAAGTGGAAGAACATGTAGTTCGGCCATAAAATATGACATAAATAACAAAATAGATTGTTGTGATCAATCAAATTTGTGTAATATGGCATGTGCATCAAAACTTAGAGCCTAGTACATGATAAAAATAGTAATGAGACCAAGAATCATGGTGGTGGATCATGAGTTCAAGACATAAGAAACTTGTTATTTAATAAATATGAATTGAGTCCAAAATTGGCATGATGTGTTAGAAAACTATTGTGAACATAAACAAGATATGAAAACCTAGATCTAATATTTATATATATGTCATCTAGGGTACAATGAATTAAGTTGTTATTTTTTAATATAGTCAAATTGAGAGAGAGGTAGAGATCAAAATATTGATGAAGTGTGTCTAATAGAGAAATATAGAGACAAGAGATAGAGGGGTAGAGTGGAAGAGAAGAGAGAGATGAAGAGCAAAGTTTGATTAGTTATAGAATAAATTTGTAATAGAGAACTAGAATTGGATTCATTTATGAACCAATACTATAATGTATATTTATAGCTCCATATTTTGAATATAGATCTAATTGGTGGGTGCCATCAGATAATCTGAGTTGGTGTTCAATTAGGGAGTTGGTATTTCCTTAGAGTAGGTGATTTTAAATCAAGGGATTGGTGTCTCCTTAGGGTTGATGACATTAAACATTATATCTAGCAAGTTTCTTGATTGTGAAGTTAGATTAGAATATTAATTTCTAGTAGTTATTCTCATGGTATTTTTTTTATATATTGGGTTTTTTGTGGTATATCTAGTGTTATGCATCTTTGTGTGTATGTTATCTTTGTATATATTTTTAATAAACATTAAAATTTTCAAAAATGACTATGTTATTCAATCTTTTGATTCACCCCCCCTCTCAGTAGATAGTTGTGTTCCAAAAATTATTACCAGAGCCCTAATTCCTCAGAAGAAGCTTATTCAGCTCAAGTAGATCATGGATGGTGAACATAAATGGCCAATCAAGAAGGCTCTTCCTCAAACAAAGCATCTCTCTTTGATGGATCAAATTATGCATTTTGGAGTATTAGAATGAAATCAAATTTATCTTTATATGAATGTATTTTATAAATGGATATACAACCCCTGCTACAACTCCTACTGATCAAGCTTTAAAGAAGGCATATGAGAGAAATGCTAAGGAAAAAAATACTATCTTTTGTGGACTGTCTAATTTAGAGTTTATCAAAGTGATGCATTATCAAAATGCATAAGATATTTGGAATAAATTAAAGATCATATATAAAGGTGATGATAAGGTAAATCAAGCCAAGCTAAAAACATTTAAAGGCAAGTTGGAAAGCCTTAAAATGAATGAAGAAGAGAAAATTGCAGACTACCTCCTCAAAGCAAATAAAATAGTCAATGCAATCAGAGGCCTTGGAGAAGAGATGAAAGATCCAATCATTGTCAAAAAGGTCCTAAGATCTCTACCATCAAGGTATGACTAAAAAATATCTATAATAAAGGAAGTAAGATATCTAGACAAACTCACTGTTGATGAGTTACATAAAACATTCACAACCTATGAGATGAGAATGGGAGAAATGGATACCTTCAAAATAGAATTTGCATTCAAATCATCCAAACTAGAAAAGGAAGAAGCACCTACATCTAGATCTGAGGAGGCCGATAAATAAGAATCCAAATTTAGTAAAATATTAAAAAGAGGGTCTAGAAAGTAAAAATGTAACTTACACTTTAAATTCTTTAACTGTGGTAAAGTAGGACATTTTGATACTATATTCCCTTATAATAAAAAAGATAACTTTGAGAAAGAAGAGGATAGTTAAAATATTAAACCCAACTATTTCAAGAAGAAGAACTTCTTAAAAAAACAAGAAAGGCCTATACATAAATGAAGACAGTGATTAATTGGATGACAGTGTTAGTTCTTATAATGACCATGACTATGTTTTTATGGCTAAAGAAAAGGAAGTCCTATTCATAACATTAGGATCAGCTTATGTGGATCTAGAAGAATTTGAAGACTCAAATGAAGAATAAGAAGGAGAAGTGGATCTAGAATGTGAACTCATCTATGCTCTAGATGAAATTGACAAGCTGTGAAAAAAACTCAAAATAAAATAAGCTTAGATAAAATTACATTTAAAAAATGTCCAAAAGTCTTAAATTTTTTAATTAGATGGTGGTTAGCCTAAATACACAAGTTGAATAGGCTAAAATAATAGAATATGCAGTAAAAATTGAACTACAATCTAAATTTGATGAGTAAATGAAGTTATAAATAGAAATAGTGGCTTTGAGAAAAGAACTTGAGAAATGTAAACAAAAAATAGACAAATGTCTAAAGTTGAAAGGAGGATCAGACATTCTTAATGAATTGATCAACTCTCAAAAGCCTTCAAAAGAGAGATCTAGTCTTGGTTTTGAAAAAGGAAATAATTTCATAACCATTCCATAACTAGTACATCTGCTAATCTATATGACAACTTTAAAGTAGAAGGAGAATCTAGATCAAAGAAAAAGAAAGCTTGCAAGAATATAGAGATAGACACAAGCATTTTTGATGTGAAGAGAGCTGAAGGAGAAAAGAATCCTAAAGAAACGAATACAAATAATGAGAAAATATATAAAAACACAAGGAAGATGTAAAACACAAGGGTAGTTGATGTAGATGGTTACACAAGAGTGAGAGACTTGAAGAAGCTAGAGTTTAGAAGAGCTCCTCATCCTACAAAAATAAATTTTATGACTAGGTATTCCTCATATTTTTATGGTTATTGTTATACCTATAATCATTTTGGTCATAGGGCTAGTGATTGTAGATTTGTACCTAAAAGGAGAACAAATTTTGTAAGCATAATTTCATTTACACTCTTGTTAGATACAAATGTAATATGTTATAATTGCAATAATTTTGGTCACATAGCTAAACAATGTAGAATAAGCTTTGTAATACCAAAAATACAAAGTGAAAAGAAAGTCATGCCTCTCAGTGTGAACAAAGGTTCACAAGTCTCTGAAAAATGGAAAATTAAGCCAAATAAGAAACCCAAGGATGTGTGGAAAGTGAAAGATCAATCTATGATTTCTCAAACTACAATCTATGCCAAGGAGCATAATTTATGGGTAATAAACAATGGTTGATCAAAACATATGATTGGGGACAAGAGAAAATTCATCAAACTAACCAAATGTAAGGAAGGATCTATCAACTTGGGAGACAATACTGTAGTAAAGATCTGAGGTAAAGGAACCATGAACATAGATGGAAAATTATCTACACATGATGTCCTTTATGTTGAAGAATTGACACATAATCTACTAAGTGTTAGCCAATTATTTGATAATGGATATAAGGTCACATTTAATGCAAAAGGTTATAATATAAAGATATCTAGAATATTGTTTGCAGAAGGGAAAAGAACCAAAATCAACATTTATAATCTTAGTAAAGTGAATGATAATAGTTGCCTGATAGGAAAGATTGATAAGAGTTGGTTATGGAATAGAAGAATGGGCATGTCAATTTTGGCAACCTGGTAAAGGTGAGATCAAATAAGTGTGTTAGACACATGCCTAAGATAGCTAAACCTATAGACACTACTTACAAGGAATGTCAACAAAGCAAATAGACAAGGGTTAGATTTCAAAAAAAGGAGTTTACAACTACAAAGCCTCTATAATTAATTCATGATGATCTTTATGGTCCTAATACTACAAGAGGGTCAAAAAGAGAGATAATTCATCTTATTTGTAGATGATTACTCAAGAATGACATGGGTAACCTTTTTGAAGGATAAGTCTCAAGCATTTGAAAGATTCAAGATCTTTAGGGCCATGGTAGATAATGAGATATGAATAAAAATAAAATGCTTAAGATTTTATAAAGGTGGATAATTCATATCAAATGAGTTCATAGAGTACTATGTGAAGGATGGAATCAAAAGGCATTACTCTATAATAAGGACTCCATAGTAGAATGGAGTTTTTGAGAGAAAGAACATGATAGTAAAAAAAAATGGCCAGAATAATGTTAAAAGAGGCCAAATTACCTGATGGATATTGGAGAGAAGTAGTTCAAGTAACAGTCTATATCTTGGATAGATTTCAACTAAGGGTAAACAATGATAAAACTCCCTAAGAACTATGGTATGGAAAACCTACCTCTGTTAAGTACTTCAAAGTGTTTGGCAACAAATGCTACATCAAGAGAAGAAGATAAGTTCGTGAGCTTTAAATCAAGATGTGATGAAGTAATATTTCTTGGTTATTCCACCCAAATCAAAGTCTACATATGTTAAAATAAAATGCTACACAATATTTTAGAGAGCATTAATGTCAAGGTTGAAGAAGGCTTGAAACATGTTAAACCTGATAGAGAAATATGTATTGAAGAATTAGATTTTGACAAAGAAGCAACTAGTGAAGAACCTGAAGAAGTAAGTGAAAATCCACCTACAAGATTTTTTCAAAAGGATCATCCTATAGAGTAGATCATTTCCAATAAAAATGAAGGAGTTTAGATAAGGAAAAGAGTTACAATAAATAAGGAGCAAGTAATTTTTGCTCTAATGTTTGAAATTGAGTCTAAGAGTTATGTTGAAGCTAGCAAGGATGAGAATTGGCTAAAAGACATGGAAGAAGAATTGAGCTAAATTGAAAATAATAAAACTTGGGAATTAGTTTGAAGACCTTCAAACAAGAATGTAATAGGTAAAAAATGGGTCTTTAAAAACAATATCAATGAGGATGGGACTGTTATAAGGAATAAGGCAAGATTGGTGTGCAAAGGATATGTACAAGTTGAAGGAATAGATTTTGAGGAAATATTTAATCTAATTTCTAGATTGGAAGCTTTAAGAATGTTTCTAGCATTCTCTATTTACAAGAAATTCAAAGTCTATCAAATGGATGTTAAGTCTGCTTTCTTGAATGAGAACCTAGAAGAGGAAGTCTACATAGAACAACCTAAAGGTTTTCAGTTGTTAGAGGAAGCAGATTATGTGTACAGACTGAAGAAATATTTATATGGTTTAAAATATGCACCTAGAGCATGGTATTCAAGATTAGACTAGTACTTGCAATAATAAATATTCAATAAAGGATGTGCATACAATAATCTATACTTCAAATCAGAAGGTGAGCATATGCTAATTATTTTTGTATATGTAGATGACATCATTTTTGGTGGTATCAACAATAGAATGTGCAAAAAAAAATCTACTCAAATGCAAAATGAGTTTGATATGTCTATGCTTGGAGAAATTTATTTCTTCTTAGGTATACAGATAGCAAAAACTAATTAAGGTATCTTTATATCTCAAACTAAGTATGTTAAAAAAATGCTCAATAAGTTTAGAATAGAAGATAACAAACCAGTTAGTACTCCCATGATTCCTTGTTGTAAGCTGAGAAAAGAGGATGAGTCCCTTGATGCAAATTAGACTATATACAAATCAATGATAGGTAGCTTGTTATACCTAGCTGCATCAAGACCTGATATCATGCAAGTAGTATGCATGGTTACAAGATTTCAAGATGATCCTAAAGAATCACATGTCAATTCTATTAAAAAAATATTTAGATATATCAAGAACACAATTTCCTATGGCCTATGGTATGCCAAAGGTGAAGATTTCACTTTGACAACATATACAAATGTTGATTGGGAAGGAATTGTGGATGATAGAAGAAGCACTAGTGGTGGTGTATTTTTCCATAGAAACAAACTTGTTTCATGGCTTAGCAAAAAGTAAGATTTAATTACTCTTTTTATAGCAAAAGTAAATTATGTTGCAATAGTGACATGTTGCACTCAAGTCTTGTGGATGAATTAAACACTAAAAGACATCAAGGTATTATCCAAAACTCAGAAGTTTTGGTTGATAAATATCACAATAACATAGAAACAACACAATAACAATGAATTCTCTGAGAAGAGATGTAGTATTACTCAAAATCGCAATACAGAAATATGCTTATCTTTGGGAAGAGATGTCTATCTTCACATTTTGGGTTACCTCTTCTTTTATACACAATTTGAAAGCATGTGAAGGATGTGGAAGGTCACCAATATTGAGGGAGATGAAGTGGTACGACTTCCAAAATTTAAAACAATACATAATTCGAGGAATTACTATTTTTAGAAACTTACTATTTTTAGACAGCACTATTAAAATTGAAATTTGAGGCACTTCCATTGGGTTTTCTGGGGTCAAACTTCATTGATCAAAGCTCGTGCCATTTCAAGACATTCCCCTCGTTCTTAGCTTTCTAACGGTTCAAACGGCGAGTCAATTGGAGCTACGGTGCAAAAGTTATGGCTCCCGAAAGTTCTGTCATCAATTGGGGTGGAACTGTCACCCGAATTATCGCCTGAATTGATGCCTGGATCAAGGTAGAAAACAAATCAATTATTTCTATTCTTTGTGATAATTTAAGTTCTATTAATATATCAAAAAATATAATGATTCATTCTAGGACTAAGCATATATCAAACAAGTATCACTTCTTAAGAGAAAATGTTGTAGATCAAGAGGTCACAACGGAGTATCTGCCAACTCAAGACCAAATTTTAGACATATTCACCAAACCTCTTCCCAAGGAATAATTTGAGTATATAAGATAGAAGTTGGGAGTGATGGCTCCTACATCACATCACTAGATCCTAGTGATAGGGCATGATTCTAGTGGGAGTAGCACAAAAGTCTTGTTAATCCCTAGAAGAAAAGGGAAAAGCAAATCGGGTATGCATATTTTTGAAAAATTATAATGAGTTGATGGTTGAATATTCTTGGATAAACTCCTTTATCTAATAAAGGGAGAGAAAAAATTGGATAAGCTATGATAAATTTGGAGTCCCTTTGCTATTGATGTCAAATGGGGATAAAAAGAGAAAATTCTCTCTATAAAAGTTTGAAAAAATAGAGCATGTGTCCATGTTGAGTTTAGGTACATGTTCCATTGCCTAAGGGGGAGCAAGTTTGGTATGAACAGATTTAGCTCAAGTTCATCAGAAGTCAATGCAAGCAATTCCAGTGAAGGAGCAAAGTATTATAAGATCATAACATTTAGTTTTCCCTCAATGCCAAATGGGGATATTATTAGCCATATGAATGTCATTGATGTCAAAAGGGGAATTATGGATGTCATTGATGTCAAAGAATTAGGTAGGATTAATGGAGAGAAGAGCATGTTTAAAGTTTTACAATGTAAATTTGGCATGATTTTATGAAAACCATTTTTTGACCACTTGAAGAGCAATTAATAGAGGCTCTGTTATGGTTTTTTTAAGAGCATCTTAAATATATGGTATACAAGTTTATTTGAGAAGAAATGAGCTCATAATTAATTTATCTTTTCGCTCAAACATTATAGTTTTTCTCAGTTAAACCCTAAGGGTTTAAGCCATAACATTCACAAGCTTGTTCTATTTTTATGTTGAATAGCTATAAGCAGGAACTAGTTACTTAAGTTATATCTTAATTCCTTATCATCATTGTGAAAATTGGTCCCTTCAACCTAGTAATTAACAGCTTGAGAAATGTTCTAAGACTTTATATTTCCTAAGTCCTTGACTTAAGATCTATCCCAACTCTATCAAAATTTAGCATTTAATCATACGATTGAAGATCCAACAAAGTGTAGCAAATTCAATTTGTCAAAGTCACATCCAAGTAAACACACTAGTTACAAGTGTCATAATCATAGACATTGAATAGTAAATCTACAGAGTGGTTTAAATTCAAATAGTCAAGGATTAATGTGAGGATGCTAAGTGTCTCAATATTAGGAACTGATAGCAAATATGTAGAAGGAACATAAGGATGTCAATTTTCAAACTCATGAGATATTTTTGGAGATAAAGTTTGAGCTTGTTATAAGATTAAAATATGAGTGTGTGATCATGAAATGAAGATCTAATGGAGAAAATGGACTCAATGGGATCAAATGCTCGATGTTTAAAGATATAGAGGCAAGTTAAAGATTGAGCTAGTTTTATGAGATCAATAGAGTGTATTCATTCCAAAGACTCAATAAGAAATGAGATGAGATTAAGAGCTCGATTTTTAATGAAAAGTAGAGGTAAAATTCATGCAACTTTGAATATCTAATGGCTTGTAGGATATCAGATAAAAATATCCAATGGATGCATTTTAAAGTTAGAATATTAAATCTTGGAAGTATACAAGGATCCAACAAAGTGCATGATCCTATCATAACTTGATCTAATGAATGAATTTTAAATTTGATAAAATTTAATGAGGATCATCAGATCATGGCATGAAACTTAGGATCAATGGTCATTAATCAAAGGTTTGTTCATCATAATAGTCAAGTGGAGGAACATGTAGTTAAACTATAAAATATGACACAGACAATGAAATAGATTGTGGTGATCGATCAAATTTGTGTAATATGGCATGTTTATCAAAAATATATCCTATTATATGATAAAAATATTAATAAGACCAAGAATCATGGTAGTAAAGCATGATTTTAAGACACAAAAAAATTATTGTTCAATAAATATGAACTGAGTCTAGAATTGGCATGATGTGTTAGCAAATAAGTGTGAACATAGAGAAGATGCAAAAATCTAAATCCAATGCTTATATATATGTCATCTAGGGTATAGTGAAGTAATTTTTTGCTAATGAATATAGTCAGATTGAGAGAGAGAGGTAGAGAGAAATAGATTGATGAAGTGTGTCAAATAGATAAATATAGAGACACATAGATAGAGGGGTAGAGTGGAAGAGAAGAGAATGTGAAAGAGGAATGTGGATGCATGTGAATTTAAAGTTTCAAAACATCAATGAAATTCATTGAGACCACATTGAGAATAAAAGAAACATTATGTATCTACATGATGTTGTGGTCATGTTTTAACTTCCACATGTTTTATTTTATATCTTTCATATTTTATTAAAGTGATATGGTTTAATATTAGTTTCTTAATATGAAAATTTGACATGTTTATTAATTTTATGTAGGGAAAGGTTGTGGATTAAAAAGAGATATAAAATGGAGACTAATTTTAAATGGATAAAAATATGTTCCATAAATATTTTTGAAAGATTGAAGATACTTTATGAGGGGTAGTAGTTATTTAATATACTTGTAATAGAGAACTAGAATTGGATTCATTTATGAATCAATACTATAATATAGAGTTGTAGTTGCATATTTTGAATATAGATTTGATTGGTGGGTGCCATCATATAAGTCGAGTTGGTGTTTAGTTAGGGAGTTGGTGCTTCCTTAGAATAGGTGCTCTTAAATAAGGGGATTGGTGTCTCCTTAGGGTTTGTTCCCTTAAACATTTTAACCAATGAGGTTCTTTATTATGAGATTGGATTAGAATAATTGATTCTAGTATTTATTCTCATGGTGGTTTTTTCCATATTGGGGTTTCCAAAGTATATCTAATGTTATGCATATTTGTGTGTATGTGATCTCTACATATATTTTTAGTCTGTATTAAAAGTTTCAAAATAGATTAAGTTAGTCAATCTACTGATTCACACCCCCATATCAGTAGATTGTTTTGTTTTGTTTAGATCTCTAAAATCTATGCATATTATGATGTTGATTGGTTTCTTACTGACATGAATAATATTAGAAATATAATCTACATATGGAATGCATTATATAAAACCTATTGTCAGTAAATTTTCTATCTCAACTTTGACCAAGAGATTAATCAGTAGATGCATATTTCTTAGATTCTAATTAATAGGCTCGGTGTCTAGATGCATGACCGAGTGATGAATAACCAATGATGGATTTAGACCTTTCATAACTAAATAAGGCCAAGTAAATATATTAATGAATTTTGTAATAATGGAAATGATTAATTAATGCTTTTGTATAGTGAGGAATGCACCAAGATTTTTATCTTCAGATCATCATATGTACCAATGTAGAATTTTGTCACATATACCATAAGAAGAGTGAAACCATCATCCAAAATTTTAAGAGAATAATGCAATTTATCATTAGACTCAAAATGTGAACTCTTAGATGGACACATGTAGGAATAATGAAAATCATTACCCTTGGGTAATGGTTAATGAGCTATCAAGTACATATTCTCCAAAACCATGTGCTCAAATCCATCATGACCTTTAGGCTTGATATTAGCACTATATGATAGAGGGGAAATTATGAAATTTTAGTATTCTAATGAAGGAAAACTAACTTCCTCATCAAATGTCACCTAAAATAGGTTTTCACCAATGGACTCATCTTTATCTTTTCTTTTTCCCTAATCCAAAAATACCTTAGAAAGGTTTTTGCTTAAGGATATTGATGTTTTTTTATGACTTAAGAAATTAACTTGATCCCTTAAGTAAGCTAAAATATCCAAAGTGAAGATGAATCCATTTTTTTGGTCACCTATTGGTAACCCATATCTTAATCCCAAGAACTCTGAAAGTGCTTCTTCATTGGAGAATTCATCAAGAGCAATATTATTATTTGGTTGGTCTCAATCCACAAGTTCAATATATGTAAGGGTGAGGGGAATGGTAAGAACCAAGAAAATGGTAAGAATAGAGAAGAAATAAAATAGGTTAGTGTTGTCCAACTCATCATATATACTATAATAGGAATCTACGTCACTGTTAAGAACATCATCATATAACACATAGGTTAAACCACTTTTAGGATGTTTGGGGACTATCCTAAGTAGTTTGTATTATAAACCTTGTTTCTTTGAATGTTGTGTAGGAAGAATAGGATATAGGCAACCTTTTTATTTTTCCATTGTTGTAGCATCAATTTTCACCCTTGGAGAGGGCCCTTTAGGCTCTTTCCAATTAAGCTACACTATGGGAATAACCCTAGGCTGTGGGTCACCTATGGTGGGGTTGAACCTCTAAAGAAGGTTGATTTCTTCTTGATGGATCACCTATACTAATGTTTTGACTTGTAAAAGGGTTAGAGAATAGGTAAAGGGTCACTAAGAAGGATAAAGTGGTGATGCACTAGATTTAAATGAGAACTCACATACGCACAAAGTAAACACTAAGGAAGCATAAGACAATGCTAGCTCACACAATCTCACAAAACTAGCTAGTTGCATAAGTTTTCATATACTAGGTTTAAGAAGCAATGAATGAAGGTAAAGAAGAGTTCTAAGACTCACTGATAACGTGCATCAATGATAGAATAAACACTAACTTAGACTTGAAACTAACTTTAAGACACCTAAAAGTGAGTAAGAAAGAAGGACAATGGATATGGAAGATTATCCTTCACCATGCCATCATGCACAAGTTTTTCTACACATAATTAAAAGGGGGAGATAGGTAAAAAAAATACTTTATTGATTTAAGATGTCTTTCATACAAATCTTGATAGGGTCTAGCCTTATCAAATGAAAGTCTCTGCTCTTCCAAAATTGAGAGATACTTTATTATCAAAAATTTGAGAGATTATAAAATGGAAAAGAAAAAGAGATATAGGAAAAAGGGGGGAGAAAGGGGGAACATGCCATTCAAGATCATTAAATGAGATGGCACATTTTAATGAATTCTTTGCCACCTTTTGGATCAATCATGACACTATTATGGTTTTCTAAGAGGAAAAGTCCTCAAGAGCTCCCAAAATGCATTGAATGCCTCATCTACACCACTCAACCACCAAATCTCCTTGATTTGATCTTCTATACCATCTCCCACTTGCTTTCATTATGAGTACAAAGTCCCTATATCTATGAACTTAATAGAGCCATGATTAAGTCTATGTTTAGTGGCTATAGGCACCTTCTTGTCAAATAAATGATAATTTTGAAAGATAAGGCATTCTTCCATATCTTGTTTATATCTTCACCTACTCCATATTAAAAATAGACTTATTATAGATTGAAAACTAATATTATTTATTAGTTTTCCTATATCTATCATGTCAATGAAAAGCCTATAGGTTATATATCCTTGTTTTGCACTAAATTAGGTTTAAATAGACCTATTCTACCTCTAAACCCTGTCAGGACTAAGAAACCACTACACATGAGGATCTCCCCTCTAAAAATGATAACAAAACCCACCAATGGAATGATCCTACAATGTTTGGAGAATGGAGTTGATAGGATCTAAATTATCAACTAGAGGTCTTGTATAAGCTTAATGGTGATGGTGATTTATTATTAACAATACTAAATTTATGGTTGTCTACTTTAATGGTGCTTGTTTTAACTCTAATGGTGTCATATTCCTTTTGAAATACTTATCGTGGGTTTGACTTGATTCGTATTTGACCTCTATTGAAGTATCCTAGCTAGTTCTTACACTTTTTCCATGTGGTAGCCTTGAATTCATCCTCAGTAATTTTAACCCTTTGACCTTTGTAAACCATCAATCTACTTTTGTATGGCTTGTACATGATCCCTTGATTCATATAATACTTATTATGGTCTTGACACTTGGCAACTTCTTACATATATTTAGGATTTACTGACCTTTCAACTTCAAGATCATCATTAAATCTTTAATGCATGATTTAAAATGATCCATTTATTTACTTGATGGTTACCATGGTTATGACACTTTCAAGCTGCACATTTTTTCCTAGGATCTATTGACTAGTTGACTATGACCTCACCATTGATCTACTTGGTAAGATGGATCATGCATCATCAATTAGCTTGGACCCATTATCTCTATCCTCACCCATGTTCCATTATATTTTATTCAAGATTTCATAATTTAACACTTTTTAGTGACACATTTATACTTGGAACATTTGAATTCAAATGGCTATTTTTCATAGCTTTCACTTGACATCTACACGTACACCCTACTATGCTTATATATTAAGAAAACAAGCTCATCAAGATATAAAATTTGTAGAGGATGCTAAAGGCATGAAAAAAATCATGTCCATGTGGTATTTTGGCCTTGACCAATTTATTAAGTGTTTTTATCAAATTTGCAACTCAATTGGCCTATTTTGTCTCAATATGACATGTTTGTGATGGTCTAGTTCTTTTAGACTTATGCAAGAAACTATTGTCTCTTTAGAAGGATCTAATGAACTTTTAAGACTTTGTGTAACCTAATTCATGCCCCTAGATGATTGAAACATCATGGGAACCTACTATTCTTTTCACTTTATAATCTTAGACCTCCTTCCAATCCTTTGGTCCACTCATTCCATCTAGAACATTGCTCATTTGTTCAAACCATTTCTAAGAAAAATATTCTTATGTGAGCTAAATTTGGCCAATATTTCTAGTGACATCTTGGGGTTTCATGTTTGTTATCCAAGAGACTAGTTGCCTTAAATTATTCTATTGGGCATCTAGAGTCTCAAGTATTTTCTCTCAATTGGTCATGAAAATGATACAAGGTTGATCATTTTTCAAAAAACCTCTTCTTGAAACAACAAGGACCCAAAACAATAAAAATCTATGCCCAAGGCACTTATTGAAAGGGAAACAAATAACTGAAAGGAAATTTTCATAAAGCACTTATAAGAAAGCATATAAACTACTCTACTATGTTACAATATCATACAATAACTATAAAATCTTATAATAATAAGGATTTAAATGAATGCCATTGACTGGGATGGGTAATACCTCTCCATCTAGTTGGGTAAGCTAAAAAAAATTATGTTTTTTCATCCATGGATCAAATAAGGACCACCCCACAAGCTATAAAACTTGGTATGGTTGCTAGCTTGGACTTATTTGAGTCCCATTTGAGGACTAGGTTCCCTTCCTTGAAGTCCCTTGCTATGGATCTCTTGTCAAAGTCTTTTTTGACCTAAGCTTGGTGTAACTCTAATGTATTCATTGCAAGGTCCCTAGTCTCTTCAATTTCCATGAGATTTATCATCCTCATGTTCATAGTATCACTTTCCATCAACTCAATTTGATGAGTTAACTCTAATTCAGCAAATTCAAGAGAAATGGGCAATTTGGATTTCCTTCCATATACAAGGACATATGGAAAATTTCCAATAGTAGCTTTGGGAATTACTTAATTAGCCCATAAGGTTGTCCTTAGCTTTATATGCCACACTCTTTGATTCTCTTCCATGGTCCTCTTGATAATCCTTATCGAGTTATTTTTCATGGAATTTATTAGTCCATCAACTTTGGGGTAGTAATTAGAGGATGTGTTGAGGTACATGCCCAAGTTGAATGCCCATTCACTTGTCTTCATACCAACAAATGCTAATGTATTATCTTAAATTATAGTAGCTAGGACACTAACTTGGTTACTATGTTGTCATTAAAGTTTAATACTATTGTCTCATTGGCTTCTTTCAAGGTAATTACTTCCACCCACCTGATGAAGTAATTAGTTGTAGTGAGTACCCATTTATGCCCTACACTTTAAGGTGGATTTATTATTCCTACAAAGTCCAACCCCCATTTCATGAAGGGTTTATCCACCTGGATTGGGTTGAGTGAAAGAGATACTAATCTTTATTTACCTATAAATAGAGAACACTTTTGACATTTCTTGACACATGTATAGGCATCCTTGAAAAGGTTGGGCCAGTAATAGCTAACCCTCACTATTTTTACTATTGTTATTCTTGGGGTAAAATGGCCTCTTATAGGTCCATCATGAAACTACTCCAAGAGCTTTGTCACTTGATTATCATAAATGCACTTAAGGAGTACATTATTGAGGTCATTTATAAATAAAACCCCATTAATCAATGCATAAAGTATATACTAAAGTCTAAAATACCTTCTTTTTGCTCTATCCAAACCTTGGGGGCATTCTCCTATCATAGAAAAATGTGTCATATCTTGGATCCAACTATTATGAAGTGGAGATGCATTAATTTGTGAGTTGTCTTATGTCACCAAAATAGCTTCTTTATCTCATTTAAGGTCATCCACCATATTCTCACACAATCCTTTGCCTTGTATCAACTCGATGACTTTGATCCCCACATCATACTCAATGACCCTGGTAATCTAGCCTACTCTTTTTTATTTAAATCCTTGTTGAGGATAAAGTCCCTTACCCCAAGATGAGACACCATAAAATGATTATTGATGTTGAAAATCATTAGTCTAAACTTGTAAATACTGAAGTCTAAAATACCTTCTTTTTGCTCTATCCAAACCTTTGGGGCATTCTCCTATCATAGAAAAATGTGTCATATCTTGGAGCCAACTATTATGAAGTGGAGATGCATTTATTTTTGAGTCGTCTTATGTCACCAAAATAGCTTATTTATCTCATTTAAGGTCATCCACCATATGTTCACACAATCCTTTGCCTTGTATCAACTCGATGACTTTGATCCCCACATCATACTCAATGACCCTAGTAATCTAGCCTACTCTTTTTTATTTAAATCCTTGTTGAGGATAAAGTCCCTTATCCCAAGATGAGACACCATAAAATGATTCTTGATGTTGAAAATCATTAGTCTAAACTTTTTGAGGATTCTCAAAACTAAAAAACCTACTTTTTAAAATTAAAGTTTACCTCACCTCATATCCCTCTAGTCCTTGACTAAAAAATGCAATTGGATGCTCAAGTTCTTCACCATTCTTCTACATCATCATAGTTGATATGTTTTTAACATTTGAAAAGGTTCACAATATGAAATATTTTGAGAATCTCAAGATTCATGAGTGAGGGTGCTTGGGCGATGGCTTGCTTGATGGACCCAAATGCTACTTTACCTTCATTTAATCAAGCAAACACTTATCTCTTATTTAGCATGGTGGTGATGGGTTGACTAGGTATACAAAACTAGGTATAAACCTTCTCACAAAGTTTATTTTCCTAAGGAAGTTCTCAATTCCTTTATTGTGCTTGGGTAAAGATAAGACTAGGATGGCACTTATTCTACCAGGGTCAATGGATAATCCTTCCTTTGAAATAATGTGACACAAAACATTTCATGCATTAATAATAAACACATATTTATTTGGATTTAAAGAGATCCCATACTCTTTACATATTTGAAAGATCAACTTTAGATGATCTAAGTGCTCATTAGCCTTCTTGGATAAAATTGTGATGCCATCCAAGTAGACCAATACCATCTAATTTAGCAATCCTTGGAAAGCTATGTCCATTACTCTTTAAAATGTTTCCCCAACATTTGAAAATCCAAAAGGCATATTTTGGTAAGCATATGTGCCCCACTTGGTGGTGAAGGTAGTCTTATACTAATCTTCTTCTCTCACCAGCACTTGGTTGTATCTTGAATATCCATCCAAAAGGGAGAAGCATTTTGAACCAAAAACTATTTGAAGAAGTTTCTCCATGGATAGAAAAGGGTAGTGATCCTTCAAAAAACCCCTATTTAGATCCCTAAAGTCAACACATAATTTTATCTCCCCATTCTTCTTCTTCATAAGGACCAAATTAGCTACCCATGAGGAGTGCTTAATATAAAAGATGATCTTGGATTCAATTAGTTTAGTCAATTATTTCTTCATAAGCTCTTCTATTTTTGGATTTATATGCCTTTTATTCTACTTGAAAGGCTTGGAATTAGCCTTTAGTTCTATAGTATGTTGGGATAACTTGGGATAAAAACCTCTCAGGTCACTATATTCCAAAGCAAAGATGTTTGAATATTCATTACAAAGTTCAATGAAATCATGCCTTTCAGCCTTAGTGCTTACCTTTCTAAGATTGAGGAATTTGTCTTTAAGGATAAGAACTCTTTCATAGTTCTCCTTATTGGCTTACAACATTGATTTATCCCTCCTCATCTGGTCTCCTTCATGAAAACTTCTTTCAAGGGTGACTAGCCCTTTAGAAAGCTTATTGGATCTCAATTGAACTACTTGCTCTTCATACTGATGTTGAAAATTTTCTTGGTTCATTGAAGAGAATTATACTTCCTACTTCAAGAAACAAGCAATTTATTTTTCATTTTCAAAGACATACCAATGAGTTTCATTATTTGGCACTGATGGTATTACTACCACTTTGACATGTGTTTGAACTTTGGTATTTTTCAACTCTTTTGGGATATCAAATTGAGCTCCCACAACTACTAATCTATCATCCTATTGATTCTGGTTCCTTGGAACTTCTTAGATGTTAAAGGCTTTAAAATCCTCAATTAGGACCCACACTCTATGTTTATAAGACTTCATCAAGGTATTCTTAGTGATATTTTGGACTCTAACCTGGTGCACTATCATATAATTTTCCTCATAAACTTGCAATTATTTGATTCCTCTATTATTAGCCCATTAAAGGCCATGGATAAAACCCTCATACTCTATTACATTGTAAGAACAACTGAATTATAACATGTAAGAAGATAAATACTTATCATTTGAGGGGGATACCAGCATTTCACTTGCACCTACTCCATGTTTTCTCCTTGAACCATCAAAATACAATTTCCATAAGCCATTGGAGTCTTTTTAAAGCTTGGTGAGGGATGGCATGAACTAATTCTCTTCATGCAAGCAATAGACACCCATTTCCCTTTATTCAACACATTCTAAGGGGTCAAACAACTAACTCTCATTCCATAATTCATCAAATAACATATATGGTATCTCCTCAGGATGAGTGTTTAGTTCTTAACCAACTATAAATTCATCTTCATCAATGATGGTGTAATTGATGTTTATTCTATCAAGCCCATAAGGATATATGTTGAATTATGTAATGGGCTCAACTTTCATTGATACTTTGGTCTCATATCCTTTTTTGAATGCCATGTATGACAAATCTACTACAAGATAATATCTAATATTTGTAGTGAACTCCTTGGATAGGCATAGGGAAAAATGAGGAGGTACATATAGGGTCAACACATCTTAAACCATTAAGACACTAGGACAAGCATGTAGGATCAAGTTGAGGTCTCTAATGATACCAAATGGCTTGGTGGAAGAACTATTAAGTTATAGAACTTCTTTAGATTAGGGATCATATTTTAGACCAAGCTTATTAGCTATGGAATTTAGCATTAATAAGGTTCTATCCCCACTATATACTAATAAATTTTGCACTAAATAACTACTAATGATCATTGAAATATAGAAGGGGGAGGTTTGACCATCTTAATTGATTTACCATCACTAGGTCCTTTTGTTGCATTGTTGAGAACCACATTTTCCTTTACTGGTGGTTTTTTAGAAACATTGATTCTTAACAACCCTTTATGGATGATTTATACTTGACCAAGTATGGAGATCATATCCCACATTGCCACACTCACACTACACCTTTTCATTTATTCCACAATGTTGATGGGTGAACCACCAACCTTTGGTTGTGCTTTGGGAGCTACAACTGCACCTTAAGTTTATGAGTTTTGAGAGACAAAGACATTCCCTTGATTTTGATTCATTTGAGCTATTAAAACCTTTGGAACAAAAATAGGCCCATTTGGATTTGATATTTAAGGAGTAATGGTAGGAGGCTCATTGGCTACTTCCTGGTTATCATCCATCTTCCTTCTTTTGAACCTTGTATTTACTATCATTGGAATGTATGTCTAGTTAGAACTAACCTAATAATTGAGTACATAACACTCTTCTTACTCATAATTCACCATTATAGCACCCAAATGTATTGGTACTTAATCAAGGCTTTGACCTTGTTGAGTCTTTTCTAGTTTTGTCATCATGGGTACCTTTGTTTTTTGATCCATAACAACTTGGTTGTACCCATAATTAGAAACCTAATGCCATTGATCATTAAAAGCTTGAGTAAAATCAATGGTTGGAATAATTGATTTACCAAAAGACTAATTCCAAGGCATGGTACCCTTAGCTTCTTGATAAACATTATTTTGGATAGGGACCAAAGTGTTGAAAGTGCTTGTAACATTTGGATTATAGTTTTTTTTCCTAACATACTTAGGTTGCCCTTGTTCTTGGCTTTGAATTCAGCTTTGGCCTTGGAAGCTTCCTTTGTAGGGTGGTTTATTTTATTCATAAACTTGTTACTAATGTTTTTATGAGTCTTGGTAAGGCCTATTGAAATCTTACTACCTCTTAACATTCACTAGTTCATTTTCCAAGGATTAGAACATGATCTTAAGCTCTTGAAAGTTCTTTTATTCTTGGGAATCACTAGATTGACTAATAAAAGCCTTTTATTGCTTAGATGAGGGTATAGAAACAATTGTAGGAATAATAGGAATGATATCAAGGGGAGGAATAGAAATAATGTGTGATTTGATATTAGGGCATTAAGGCATTGGAAGTCTAGGTGTAAGCTTGCCATCCTACACCAGACAATTTTATGCTCTAATTTCCACCTCATTTGCAGTTGGCAATGTGTTTCCTCCCACGTACTAGATCATTAATAAAATTTCACTATTTAGGTCATTCAAATATTAAAGAAAGGAAAAGTTAGGGGTAGGCCTAACAAAGACTAGGATTCTATCCCAAGTCTTTTGGAGCCTTATGTTGAAGTCTTGCATAACTTCATAAGGGGATTTTTGAATTATGGTTAATTATTCTACAATTGACAAATGTGCACTTTTATATTTGAATTTCTTACACAATGAATCTCCTAGTTGATCCCATGATGTAATAGAATTAGAAGCAAGGCTTCTATACCAATCTAGGGCTTTACCTTTAAAAGAGATGGATAATAACCTATTTTTTATATTTTCCTCATTGACGTTATGAATATTGTAAAAAATAGATACATCCATATAGTGCTCAAAAGGGGTTGTAAATTAGTCTCTATAAAATAAATGACACTTTTAAGAGCTGTTATTGGGATATGATCATAATGAGTGAGTTATAGAGGACTTTGGCCATTAAAAGCCACAAAGGGGAAAGCTATAAGGGCTGCCATGGCAATGAAAGGGTTTTACAAAGATCTTCTTGTAGGGGTAGGCCTTAAAATTAACTTAGGAACAAAGTTGCATTTATATGGGTGTGTATTAGAAAATATTAATCCCTTTATTGAGTTTAAAGGAAATTCAATGAATTAAAAGGGAATACCTCTAGAAGCTGACCCTATATTCACCTTTGGCATGAGATGTAGTCACTGCTCTACTACTAGAAAGTTGGATCTTCTTTTAGAATTGCCAGATGTTATTTTTTGGAAGCTATTACTAATACAAATTGATCAAACCAACATCAAAATTGGACTAATATTCTTTGAACTATGTCCCATCGAGCATTCTATAAAATATTGTAGAATCAATTTTCACCCTTAGAGAGGGTTCCTCAGGCTCTCTCCAATTGAGCTACAATATGGGAACAACCCCAAGCTATGGGTCACCTATGGTGGGGTTGAACCTCTGGATAAGGTTGACTTCCTCTTGATGGATCACCTATACTAATGTTTGAATTGGGAAAAGGGTTAGAGAAGGGGTAAAGGGTCACTAAGAAGGCTAAAAGGGCGATTCACCAAATTTAAATGAGAACTTGCATAAGCATGAAGTAAACATTCAGGAAGCATAAGATAATTCTAGCTCACACAATCTCACAAAACTAGTTAGTTGCATAAGTGTTTCATAAATGAGGTTTAGGAATTAATGAATTAAGGCAAAGAGGAGTTCTAAGACTCACTGAGAACTTTCATCAATGACATAAAAAACACTAACTTAGACTTGTAACTAACTTAAAGACACCTAGAAATGAGCAAGAAAGAAGGACAATGGGTATGGAAGATTCTCTTTCACAATGCCATCATGCACAAGCTTTGATACACATAATTCAGAGGGGGGATAGGTAGATAAAGTATTTATTTATTAAATAGGTATTTCATATAAATTTTGATTGGGTATAGCCTTACCAAATGAGATTTTATACTCTTCTATAATTGAAGGAGAATTTTTTATCAAAATTTTGAGAGATTACAAAATGGAAAAGAAAAAGAGATATATGATAAAAAGGAGAGAGAGGGGAAGCATGCCATCCAAGATCATTAAATTATATTCCACCTTTTGATGAATGATCTAACACCTTTCAAATTAGTCAAGACACTATTATGTTTTACTAAGAGGAAAAGTCCTCAAAGGCTCTAAAAATGCATTGAATGCCTCATTTGCACCCCTTAACCACCAAATCTCCTTGTTTTGATATTCTACACCATCTCCCACTTGCTTTCATTATGAGGAAAAAGTCCTCATATCCATGAACTTGATAGATCCATGCTTAAGTTTATGTTTAGAGATTGTAGGTACCTTCTTGTCAAAGAAATGACCATTCTAGAAGATAATACATTCATTCATATCTTTTTTATATTTGCACCTACTCCATATTGAAAATATATTTACTATAGATTGAAATCCAATCTCATTTTTTTATTTTACTATAGCTATCATGTCAATGAAAATCCTATAGGCTACATAGCCTAATTTTAAACTAAAATAGGTCTAAACAAACCTATTTTACCTATGAGCCCTATGGGGGCCAAGAAACCACTACACATAAAGATGTACCTTCTAAAAAGGATAACAAAACCCACCAATGGAATGATACTTCAAATTTTAGAGAATGAGGTTGATATGTTTTAAATTATCAACTAGAGGACCTATTTGAGCTTAATGAAAATGTAGATTTATTATTAACAATCCTAAATATATGGTTGTTTTCTTTAATAGTGCTCGACTGAACTCTAATGGCAATATATGCCTTTTAAAATACATGCCCTGGGTTTGACTTGAACCATATTCAATCTCTATTGAATTATCTTGGATGGTTTTTATGCTTTTACCATGTGGTGACCTTGTATTCCTCCTCAAGAATATTTACCCTTTGAACTTATGTACATCATCGATTTACTTTTGTATGACTTGCACATGGTCCATTAATTTATCTGATAGTTTTCATGGTCTTACCACTTGATAACTTCTCACTTGTCTTCGAGATTCACTAAAATTTTGAATTTGAACTCACAATTTGATATTCAATACATGATTTAATTCACTCCATTGATTTACCTGACATTTTTCATGGTTATGACACTTTTCATTAGCACATTTGTTCTCAGGATCTGTTGACTAGTTGACTATGAGCTCATTGTTGATCTACTTGGTATGATGGATCAAGCACCATCAATCAAATTGGACCCACTATCTTTATCCTTTTGATCTGAGCTCTTGTGATCATTACACTTATCATATTCACATTTATCCTTGGAATATTTGAATTCAAATGGCTATTTTACATAGCTTTAACTTGACATTTGTTCACACGTCCCACTCTGCTTATTCAACTTTGAATGCTTATATCTTGAGATAAAAAGCTCATTAATATACTAAATTTATAGAATATCCTAAATTCATGAAAAAAATTAAATCCATATATTATTTTGGTCTTGACCAATTTCTTGAGTGTGTTTATCAAATGTGCAACTAGACTAGCATGTTTTGTCTCTATGTGATGTGTTTTTGATGGTCTGGTTCTTTTGGACTTGTGAAAGAAATTATTGTCTCTTTAGAAGGATCCAATGAATTTCTAAGACTTTGTGTGACTTAATTCATTCCCTTTAATGCTTTAAAAACCATAGCAACCTACTTATCTTTTTCACTTTGTAATCATAGACCTCCTTCCAAGCCTTTGGTCCACTCATTCCATCTAGAACTCGGTTCATTTGTTCAAACCATTTATAGGAAAAAGATTCTTATATGGGCTAAATTTGGCTAAAAACCCCCAATCCTTTACCTTTATAAGCATTATGGGCCATGATTTTATTAGGAATAGGGTACTTTCTATTCTAGAAACAAGGAGCTAGATCCTCATTGTACAACCATGAATTAACTTATGGCTTTAAATCTTCTTGACTAAAATCCTTTCCTAAAAAAAATTTGAATGTTTCATGAGGGAAGATGTTTTCCTCTTGTTTCACCACTCCATCTTGGGTTAGCCATAGGACTTAGGTGATCTAGGTAATTAGGCCACATGAAAGGAATATTCCATATTCAATGTGCCAAAACCTTTTTCATGCATTTTAAAATGAGAGGAAATTTAATGAGGGAAAAGGTGCTTTAAGAGAAGAAGCAAGGGTGTCAAGATCTACATAATTGGATGGAAGAAGCTCAGAGATTACTTTTTTGTCATTTTCAATGGGATTGATATCACTAGGATAATAAGTATATTGGAAACCTTCTACTTATAGATGTTTGTAATATTGCCATGGTTTTAATCTCTAGGAATAGTCACCTCCATTATAGCATGCTAAAACTTAATACATTAATGGAGCATGGAAGGCACTACATGCATATGATGAATCTAGGGATGACCAAGAATATTATTATACCAAAAATAAATTTCAATCAATGGCATAAGGTGTTATGGACAATAGACCCTAATTGAATAGGAAAGGAAATGGTACCCATTGATTATCGCTCTATATTTTCATACCCCTTGATAGTAATAGTATCATTTTTTAGATCCATTAAAGTATAGCCCAGATGTTAAACTAGATTTAATGGAACAATATTAAGACCTGGTCCATTATATATTAGTACTCACTTGATATTATGGTGATTAATTGTGACCTTAGTGTATAAAGAATTAGTGTGAGAAGATCTTCAAAATTATATATCCTTTTTATCAAACACCAATTACAAACTATGAGACAAGTGTTTGACCATTGCTTGAAATTTATCTAATGGAATACTAATTTCCACCTAAGATTGACTCAAAATATCATATAATTCATATTTGTGTAGTTGAGAGGTACATAACAGATCCAAAATGGAAATTTGTACTATCATTTTGTTTAGTTGATAGACAAGGTCATATGCCTTCTTCACAGGTGGATATCTAGGCTTGGATTGATCTTCAATATGATTTAAATAAGAAAGTGGATTAGCATTGGTCAAATAAGGTACAAGACATTGAAGGGTGATCATAGCATGTTGAGTTGTAATAGTACAATATCAATTATGAAGAGAAATAATAGATTTTGAAGCATAATAGATAGATCTTATAATAATAACTCAAGAACAAGAATCATGAGGAACTCAAAAAATAAATGAACATAACCCTAGAATAGAAGGGTTTACTTGTTATGAGTTTAGGGAATGGGGATTCATTGTAATTGTGGCTACATAATGTTCCATGAGATGACCCACTATGTTTTAATCTTAGGCAGTAGCATGGTAATCAATGTTATGAGCTTGGGAATCCCAGTTTTGATTATGATTATTGTTTGGTTGACATTTTTTTTGATATTACTCCTTTTATTATGATGATGGAATTTTTTTTGGCAAATCCCCATATTTTTACTATAATTAGAGGATGAATAATTATTCAACTTAATTTCTCATCTTTAAAACATGTCCTCAATGAGATGTCACAATTGTACACATATATGAATGACATGTCCTTTAATTCTATGACACACACAATACTCATTATCCCTCGACCATTATTTTTTAGGTTGAATCTCATCAAAAGGTTTTATATTTGTGTGGTTAGTCATATTTAAATTAAGTATCTTGTGAAACACTTTCTCAATAGGCTCTCCTAGATTAACAAATAGTCATCTAGTAAACTAATTTCTTTGAGGAGGTTATCATTGTAAATAAATAGGCTATGATTAAGGAGCCTTTTGAATGGGTGGTATTTTTATGGTTTGAACATGTATATCCTCTATTACTCCATTGCCCACCATATTCTTGTTATGATTGAAAGTCTTTGGAATATCTCCCAATGTTGCCAAATTTGGAGTAGCGTGTTGCTTTTGATTTTGGTTCAGAATTAGAGACTGATGTTGAGATTGATTTTTAATTTTTTAATATATCTTAATCAATCCTTTTTAGATTAGAGATTTATATATATGAATACCTTTATTAATGACATCATCAAAAGTTTATGAACATTGTAATATGAGACTAAGTACCATTTTTAAATTCAAATTTGTCATCAAAATATTAGCCATCTCAATGTTAGTAAGTGCATGGGGAAACCTGATAGTTAGTGTTCACCATATTTTAAGATACATAACAAATCTCTCATTTAAATTTTTTTAATATGACATATGTTAACCATGGTTAACTTGTGCTCAATGTTATAAGAAAAGTGTTTAATGTGCTTCTCTAAAAATTCATCAAAATTTGGAACATAACCTTTTACTAGATGTGTAAGCCACTTTAAGGTAAAACTAGCCAAACTTCATGAGAATATTCGAAGTAATAAATTAAAGTTGTAATTTCCCTCTTTGTAGGAAATAAAGAATAGGTTTAGGTGCTCTCTTGGGTCACCCTTGCCTTTATAATTATCAAACTTTGGAATCTCAAAATGATATGGAAGTGGTATTTGGAAAATACTTGAATCAAATGGATATGAATATATATGATCTAATTTGTACTTCAGCTTTGATTTATGTCTTATAATCCCAATATTATATCTTTTATAGCCTATAATTTATGAGACAAAGTATTATTTTGGGATGTAGGTGGGGAATTATTTGGTTTATAATGGAATTGGGAATTTATCAAATCTCTTGGAACTCTTTGTCCTAACTAATTAGAAGTGTTAATAATTATTTATAGGATTTGATTGGTAAGGATAAATTTGGTATTTATTGGAATAATTAATGGATACACATTTTTTTGTATAGGAGGAATATGGTATTAAGTGTGGTTATAAAGGGGGATGGAAATATGCCATTGCATAGGAGGAAGATATTACATTTGACTAAGGGATTACTATTGAGTGGCAAGGATTTGTTGTTTGTGTAGAAACAACCTACTAGATGAAAGGAACTTAGTGCTATATTTTAGAATGAACATTAGAAAAATTGCATTGTGGAACATGGGAATTATAAGGAATGCTCTTGAGAGGTTCTTGTTGGGAAAAACTAGATTTTTTTAACTATTTGAAGGGAATTTATTCAAGTGGAATTTGACATGTGGGATTACAAGACACTTGGTAAGGATTGGGACATGTTTTTTGAAGATATTATACAATAGTTTGTAAATAATTTGTAGGTGTATATTATTCAAGGACAATGATTATCTTAGCATTTGGAAATGGTTCAACCAATGTATCTTTTTCAAGTGGATGATTATTTCCTAAATTAAGTACCAAAGAAAAAAGGTCATTGAACATTTTACTCATTTGTCATACTTGAGCTTGGATGTTTTCAAATGTAGGTTGTTTTCCTTCACATTTTTTATGAAAATTGGTGGTCATATATTGTGTGTGCAAATAAAATGGTCTAAGATTATAGGTCATACCTAATCGTCATCATAAGTAACATTATAGGCCATACCACTTCATGTATAATGAGGCATATTGGACATGAACTTTGGAATATACCTAGATGGGAATAGGAGAATATGATGTTTGAAAATTGACATAATAAAACTTATATTTTAATATAATTGACTTTAAAACAAGTTAATAATATTGATTTTGATTAGAAATGACCTTGGAATCAAGAACTTGGGAATAAGACTAGACTAGTTTCAAACTCACACAAATAAAGTAACAATATGATTTCAAATAAGAAAGGTGTGGTTTGAAACACAATTTGGAAAAAATTAGTAAAAAGGACCAATTTAGACTTGGAATTTATACATATTAATGGCACACTTTCACACAAAGAAGGTATGAAGTGTACAACTTTGAATAACTTTGGACTAGGAATACAGATAAAGTAACAATACACTTTCACAGAAAGAAGGTATGAAATGTATAAGTTTAAACAATGACCAAGAACATGAAAAAATTAATGCCTCTTTATGTGGGCATATGAAAATTATGATAGAGTTCTAACACCACAATAAATTAATCTAATACTCAATCTATTGAACCTATTTTAGTGATTGACGTGATTATTCCACATTCATTGAGTCTTTTGATACACTTACTTTGAGAGGATAAAAATTAATATTATTTAAAGTAATTATTATATTTATTGGTAGGGATTTTACACCCCCTTCTCTCAAAAGTTTCTTATGAAAAATATATCTTTGGGGGATATTAACCTTTGCACCCCTATACCAATGAAAGTGTCGTAGCCAAAAAGTCTTAAACCAATGTTTTTGGGGACTTACTAGATGGTTCCAATAGACCTTTCACTATGTGGGTGATTTATAGGTATCTTTCAATTGGATGCAAGATATTATAGGCCATTCACCAAAGGGTCTACTCCCTTCATGACCACTTCAGTCATAGGGGTTTCAGTAAGTGATTTTGGTGCAACTAGGTTCAAAGGAACCACTAACTAAGATAACACTAACATAACCCAAATTTATATACCCCACCAGATAAGTAAGCTTGGTATTGTATTAGGTAATTACATCCTATTCACCACACCCTAAGGACTTGTGAGAAGTAAATGACACCCCAAACATTGAGCCAAAATAAAAAGGTATTACCATTTTGATTTATGCAAATCCCACTGAGGGTGAGTGAAGAATATAATAGGTAAATAATAAGAATTTAAAACAAAAAGAATACTTGTGTTTCTGATTCACCCAAAGGGGAGAACATACATGAAAAATATCCCCACAAAACACTCAAGTGCCAATAAGTACCAAATAATACTTGCACAAAATGAAAAAACTTAGAAAAATAAGTAAATGTTCTCAGAACCCAAAATGAAATGTGACTTAATTTTTAACCACTCAAAATGAAATGTGAATTGATTTTTAAGAACTCAAAATTAAATGTGAATATAAAATGTGATTTTTTGAATATATTACCCCACTTTTTGAACCTTCAAGTAAAAAATGTGAGTAGTTTTGTCTGGTGGGTCTTTGACAAGTGAAGGATATCAATTTTCTATGTTTTTCCAACTCTCATATTCTGACATAGAAATAAATTCATCATTTAACATAAAATGGTTTCACCAATTTTAGAAAAATATTACAAGTAATATAAAATAGATCATAGAGAAGAACAAATACATAATTATTTTGTCAATTACAAGATGATTTCGTCAATTAGAAGATCAATTTTGGCAATAGTAAGATAAATTCATTGATAACAAAGATAATTTTGCTAATGAACATCAAACCAAATAGAGATACCTGAGAATATTTTTGTTGATATAGGGACATTTCATTGAGAGAATAGTGATTTCACTGATGAAAGTCACAATTTCACAAAAAACATGAATGATTTCATCGATATTAATAAATTCTAGAAAATAGACCAAAGATAAGAAATAGTGAATAGAGATTATTTTGTTGATAACAATTTTAATTTTGACAATCACAATTTTGATTTCACTAATACTAGAATGATTTTTCTAATGAGATTGATAATTTTGCCAATATCTTGAACAATTTCATCAATTTAAAAAACTTGTGTAGAGAACAAAGAATAATGAATAAAAAACAATGATGGTTTTGATGATTAAAGGATGATTGTTCTAATTAACATAAAAATAAAAATGAATTCAACATTTTTTCAAATGAATTCACCAAAATATGAAAACAAAAAATGGCATAAATTTAGGAAATGAAAGAGCCAAAATATTTAAATATTCTACAAAGAAAGGCTAAAAATAGACTCAAAATAAAAGTATGAGTTGTTAGTCCACCGAGTATGCCATATATGCCATTAGGAAATTTATTTAGCTATATTTTTATCATTGGTGGTTTTAGTTAATTAGAAACATACAAATGAATGAAAACAAGTTAAATCCTAAGACCTCGTGAAAAATACAAATTGTTAGTCAATAATGTATTACATTCAAATTAAAAACATGAAAACTTCCATTAAAGACTTATTTTTATGGGATGTGGCTTGGATATATATTTAAATTATCTTTGTCATTGCCAATTATGTTAAGACATCTCCATTGAAACTATGGACCATCTTGAATTGATCAAAATTATAAGATTGATGAATAAGTTAGCTCAATAAAATGCTAGATCTTAGTTATATTGCTTGAGAATTTTGAATTACAATTCAAATAGGTCTATTTATAATGACCATGGATTAATGAGGACCATTCATCTTGAAATCAAGATGAATGTTTGCCAATGAGTCCTCAAGAGTGCATTTGGATTATCACATGGATCACTAATGTGAGATCTTCATCTTAATCAAGATGAAGGGTGGAGGATGATATTTGAAAATATCAAATTAAAATTAATATAATACCTTCATCTTATTTCCAAGATGAAGGGTGGAGGACTCTCCTTCTAAGATCTTTGTGAGATTCCATTTAGACCCTTTGTATTGTTTCCAAGATGAAAGGAGGGAATCATTCCCAGAAAAGGTACATGGATCACCAATGTGGGCCCTTCATCTTGTTTCCAAGATGAAGGGTGGAGAATGCACCTAAAATATCTCATAAGATGCATCATGGGCCCTTCATATTATCTTCAAGATGAAAGATAAAGAATAATCTTGTATATTAATTCACTTATTAATTTAATTAGATCACAAAATAATATTCCTTAGGATCTCAAGATCATTTTTTTTATGAAGATGCCCACTTGGAGGGGAAAAGAGGAATTAATTAATTACAAGATAATTTTAATTCTATTTATAATAGAACTATAATTAGAAGAATGATTTAGATAAGGGGAATTAACAACATTGACCATAATAGAGAAATTAACTAGAGTGGATAATTGAATAGAGAAATTGATTAGAGAATGATAATTGAATAGATAAATTGACTAAATAATAATGATTGAATAGATCTAATACAATGAACTGACTCACCTAGAGTTGCCTCGAGGTGATTTTGAACATGTATATTAGATGAACAATTATTTCTAGACTAGATTGCGAGTAATTAAAGGGAGTTATTCCATTATTAAATTTGACATGGAAGTGATAAAGTTAGAGTGTCTATAGGCTCCCACCTAAAAAATTGATAATTAGGCCAAGTTTTGTCACTATTTCCAATTATTACTCAATTTTTTGGTTTAAATGTGATAATAGGCTCTTCCTTAGTCATCTGGATGCATCTTGATCTCATTTGGAGGTTTTCATTTCTTGAATTATTGGCATAAGTCCTTAGATCTATATTAATTTTGGGTTTTTAAGCAAAGTGAGAGATCTCCACTTTAAAATCCATAACAATCAGATTTGTGCCCTACCTTGATATAATAGCAAAACTGTCATTGTCAAGCCCTCCATTACTACACCAAATTTTATTATTCATCTTCCTATTATGATCTAAAACCCTCATTTTAATCAATACTTCCCATTACCATTACTTTTTCCCTTATGAAATATATATGAACCTAATATTTTTCACTATATCACTTTACTAATAGTTTCTATTATAGGGATTGTAAGTGCATCAATTCCCTGAGTGCATGCCTTAAAGGGTGCATCGATAATGGGATGGTATTGGCTTTGGTAGTTTATGAGAAATTTTGTCATAATATTTTTTTGTAACTTCATTATTATGAATCTAACCTCTTATAATTCTCATTTTGTCTTACCTCTACATCTAGTTTTCTTCCATATTTTCTAGCTTCCCTATATCTTATTGTATCAGTCAAGTTGATGCAATATATTTCATACTTTTCTTCGATGTACTATATCAACATCATTGATATAGCTAGTTGATATAGTTATGAATCTATCCTTTGTCATGGTTGATACAATACTATGTTAGATAATGTATTTTAATTATATCAACCTATTTTAAACCATTGGGATAAATTTCAAGGTTAGTTTTGAGTATTGGATCCATATATATAGGGTTCATATTTCATTCTAAAATAGATATAACACATTCATCCACTTTCCTTACACTTAGATTTCTACTCCTAAGTATTATTTTGAGTTAGAGTATTATAGTGTTATATTGGAGGTTTACTCTTGTTATGGTCTTTGAATCTCAATAGGAAAATTTGATCCAAGGAGGTACACATGGTCTTTAGAGTCCTAAACTAAGGATAACTAGATCTTCATCTTTCCATTTAAGGTCTTCAACATAAAACATCTCTTATAAAGTGCCACTTGAGCTAATGGAAGAGATTGAACCATCAACGAGTCCACCCAAAGGTAGGTATCTCTATCCCTACTCTATTTTATTTGTTTGCTTAGTAGACTAGATATTTCTTGATCATTTCTATTGTGAATGTATGTGTTCATCCTTGTTTATGTTCTTCCTTATATTTAATAAGATGGTATAGATAAGGTTTCTTAGGCTTACCACTGTCACTTTAGGTTACATAGAACACCCTTTGGTTAACCATTGTACCAATCACCTTCTTATTATTTTAGTTATTTTAACAATACTATATTAGCCTTCCCTTGTTCATTAGCTTAACTTACATGTGGTATCCTTATCATATCCCTAGTACACCAATTTATTATAACCTTTAAAATAATCATTATAATAGTTTATCTACATTGAGCCTTAGTGAGAGTTATACCCCATGTCATAGGATTAGGCTTTATATCCTACTCTTACACACATTTGAGTGTAGATTACCATTTGTTAGGTTTATGGTTAATCCATGTCCTTACCTGATCATCCAAGTGTATGCAATTATATTATTATGGACTTATTCAAGTTCTACTATATTGAGAGAAAGAGGATATTTATAGGTTATCTTGCTTATGCATATATTATGGTGATCCCAATGTGGATATTATCTCACCTCTGATTGGATCATTTTTTTCCTTTTTTGATTTTTAGCATCATATTCACTATCATCATACATTTTAAATAGGTTTTTGTTCCAATTGTATCGACCAACACAATATAGTGTTAAAACTTTATATTTTCATAACTAAATCAACCAATCCAATATGGTTTTCTAGTTTTATGAAATTACATCAGCCAAACTAATACAATTATATGTTTTAACAAATTGAATCATATAGATTGATGTAGTTATTTTGTCTAATTATATTGTAATAGCTATCCTGAGACAGCTTCCTACATATCCTAGTTCCATTTCCTAGTGTATCAACCAATTTGATATAATATATTTTTAACATTCCTATGCAACCCAACTGCATCAGTAAAATTGATAAATTATTTCTTTCTATTTTAATATATAATATTTTTTTTTAAATAATAAGAGGAAACTTGTCTAGATATGTAAAAAAATTATGAAAATAATCCTAATTTTATGGAATATGGTGTTACTTGCACAACACACCCCATTTTTAAATAGAAAATGGGGACCCTCTTTTTATTTTGGAGTTTGGTCTTATACCTTTCAGGAGTGCATTATGGTTGCTAGTTTAAATCTAATTTCTTGGGAGTCCATTCTACTAGATGTAAAGATTTAAAATATGAATATGCTTCATCAATTTAACTAAGTCTGAATAATTAAATGTTCATCATAAGTTCCTAGTATAATTCACATCTTGAGCTACATTAAGCTAATATCTAAATTTGCATAAGTCTACTATGTCTTAGTCTATTTTATTTTTTTGTGTTTTGAAACACATTTTACATCTTCCTTTTAAACTATTTTGCCTTAGATTTGTGCAGATTATTTAAATTTTTAGAATTTTTTACCTCTTTTTTTGAATAATTTTTTGTCCATTTATACTTTAATTTAAATTTGAATAACTAAATGCTTATAAGGTTTTAATTTTTAACCTAGTCTCTTTTCATGTAAATAGATGAAATTATCTTTAGAATTGAGTAAATGATAACTTTGTGTAGAGTTTCCATTCTATACTTAAGTCATTTTCATATTTTCACTTGGTCATTTTAATTTGAATTCTTGTGGCCATTGGCATTTGAACTTAGTCATTTGTTTTTAAATGTAGGTTGACCTTCATGATTTTTCAGAAAATGGATGGTTGAATGTTATGCATGTGGAGGAAATAGTCAAAAAAATTGCATATAAATTGATTTCATGAGAATTATCAAAGTCTTTTACTCTTCAAGAAACGTGTCAAAGATGTAGTTGAAACTTTTGTTCCGAATAAAAGTTTCAGAGACTTTGTAGAGAGTGTTCAAGTATTTGGGTTTTCACAAAAGATTTTCAATAAAATTGTTTGTGACTATTCATAAATTTTGTGGAAAATAAAAATTCCAAAGGTGAATGTTTGAAAAGGTGTCATAATAACAAAATTCATAAAAATTGTAAAAGGTAAATTTGAGAAGGTGAAGCTTATGAAGATTGGGTTTTCAGAACTTTTTTCTAAAAGAAAGGTGCTGAAAATTATCTTGGTAGTCTTGACAACTCTACCCCATCCAAATAAAACTTTTGGAACTTATTTGATTTCATAAAAGTTTCTTGCAACCATGTTGTACCTTTTCACTTCTTCAAAATACTTAGTCTATTTTATTCAAGGTTGTTTAGTGGGGTAATGATGTAAGTGATGCTCTCAGTTGGCAGGTCAGTGGGATGATGTCACATGTCATAATCCCATTGTTCTACTATTTTGGAGATGGGCATACTAGTGCAATACCTCTAGGTTAGTGGGTTAGTGAGATGATTCCATGTGGTCTCATCCTAATAATTTTTTTATTTTTGAGATGTTTGTATAGAGCATAGATCCTCCAGTCAATTGGGTGAGTGGGATGATGCCACATGGAGAAATCCCACTACTCTTGTAGACACCAAAATTGTGTCGACTCCCCTTGGTCCCTTGCACACTTTATTAATTTAAAATAAATTACTTATTTTAAATTAATGACATCACCCTAGACACCTCACCTTGGATACCTCACCCTTAGACCATTTATCACCCTATGACTAAGTCCTTCAAATCATAATTACCTAAGACCTATTCCAACTCTCTCACTAACTCTCATGCCTAATAACCCTGTCATTTGACCGTTCACCAATGACAAGTGCACTTGGTGGATGAAGAATGGGCAAAGGGCTAAAAATAGACCCTTTTACCCATTCTACACCCACCGACGTCAGTCAACTATCAGCTGACACCAATGGAACCACTGACATCGGTTACATAAACTAACTTCAAACGTTGAGTTATGGCCCTGAGTTCTCCCCAGATGCTCTCTGCTCGAGATCTCTCACTCTCTTGGACTCTCTTGGACTCTGGGACACTCTTTGGGACTCTGATCTACCTCTCTCTCTCTTCCTCCCATAATTTTTGACATCAATAGGCACTCTCTGAGACCAAGCATAGACTTTGATTAACGCTCCCTTGGCTAAGGAAACAACAGGAACAAGCATTCACACCTTTGGTTCTCCACCAAGCAAAGCTAAGTATTCTTCTTCTATTTCATTTCAGTATTTCAGAATGCTTTGGTAATTAGTCTCCATTTGCTATTTCTAAGTACTGTAGACCAGACCCGACTAGACTTCTTCTTGGAGAGGCTAAAAAGTCTTCCTCATATCCTTACCCTTTCTGACAACCTATCCTTTACCTTTGTCCTTCTGCGGACCTTATTCATCTCCCTGCAACCTTACACATACCTTTTAAACCCATATATTCCCTTTGTCAACCACAGACATAACCCTGAGACCCATCCAAGGACTATTTCCCTTACCGACGTCAGCAACATTGACCAACTGATGTTGGTAGAACTACTGATGTCGATGACTATGGAAGACTTATAGCAGAACATAGGTATGCGTTGTCTATTTTTTGTTTCTTAGTCTTTCATTATTTCTCTTTATCTGACACTCTTTTTATCAAAAAGTGGACTGTCATCCCTCAAGGAAGTCTTTACGCTTCTAGGACCGAGCATGTGCTTGGCAGTCCACCATATATCTATCTAACATTTTCTTTGTTTGAGTCTCTTTCTCTCTACAGGTGTCTTCCTCCATAGCCAAAGAGGAGCTCCTATAACATCTGGATACGGTGCGTAACTTAATCTGGGTATCATCTAACCCTTGACCATTAATCTTTAGTTTCTTATTTCTTCTGAATATAGATAACAAAAATAAGTAGAAACATTCTAGCACGCCTGGTGGGACCCTGGAGTTTTCCTTGGGTTCATTTCTTCTAAAAAGAAAATTTTCATATAGTTGCATTAGGAAAAAGATTTCTTCTTGCATCCTTCCTTCTTCTATCTCTTTATTTCATAAAGACACCATAAGCACAAGTTAAAAAGAATCTTTCTTTTTCTTGTCATTTCTTTCTTGCATCTTAGAGTACTAAAAATTCATACTCTTAACCTTTTCCATACTTGTTTGCATCTGAACAAAACATTTCAATTTGGGTTAAAAATATATTGCATTTTCATTCTTGCTTGAATGCATTTTTAGCTCATCTAGTAATTAAAATGCATTATGAATAAATCATAGTGCACATATGTTACACAACCAGACCACTATCACAATCAAACATATAACATACCTGAGACAAGGCCTGACTAGGATATCATCACCTAGTGGATACCTTACCCTTCTTGGTGATCCTACTTGGATTTCACCACCAAGAGGAGGACCCACTATGTTCTCTGGTAGAGTATAAACTATAGGTGAAGTATATATTGGCTAAGCGACCCAGCTTGGCTCTGGGCTCGTGAAGTGAGGGGAGCAAGCTCCTAGCACCAGGCCACATACAAAACCTAATATAGATTTTTGAGCACCAAAACATAACCCGAAACCAACCATAGACTGCCTCTTTTAGGACCCTTTCTAAAAGCTCAATTCCCAAACATATTCTTCTAAGGCATAAGCCACCACAACTCTAAAATTTATTCTTAGGAATTTAATGTTTAGAGTTGCTTTCCATCATCAATTTTGCTATTTTTATCTGGTTTTTTGAGCTAGTAAGGATGCATCATTCTGAGCTCAAACAACTTAGAATTTCTCTTTTCTTCCAAAAACTTTTAGTTTTTTGAGTTTCTAGAAACACACAATAACCGACATCGGTTTTTCCACTGATGTCGGCAAATTTTGTTCATCGACATCAGTTTTACCACCGACGTTAGCACCATATCTTCACTGACATCAATTTTTCAACTGACGTCGGTCACTATCACATATTTTCTTTCCAAAACAACAAGCTTAAAACCCAACTTTTTTACTGTCAAACACACATTCTGACACCTTCTAGTTTTTTGAAACTAAAATTCACAATTTTTGAAACCTGAAACATCTTCACCTTGAATGGTTTTGACACGCAGCCAAACTAAAACTTTTGTTGACCACGTGAGTCAACACCACTTCCACCTTTGCCTTTCATACCATGTCACCAAATGGAGCATACCTCAGATATTGAACATACTCCTACCCAACCAACCCTAGATCAACCTCCAATTGTTCCCAAAGGGGACCAAAACTTTGAGAGACTCCTTGACCATAACATCAAGGCTCTCCAACACTATCTCGCAAGAGGCCAAACGCGAGACCCTTTAGGTAACCCACTTTATGGGATGCCAACTTCTCTTGCTGAATCAGTAATGACATCAACACCATCTGCTACCCAGCATTTTATAACTTAGGCTATTGCCTCGACCATTAACCTGACCATGGCCAATGTCTAAGATTTGGCCTCCCCATTTATTTTTGGACCTACCTCCATCAGGGTTTTCATACCCCCTCAACCACAAACAATTCAACCAAGTTCTACACCATACTAGAACTTGATTATCTTGACTCCACACACTCTTACACCTATAAATGTGGGAGTGACTACCTATCCTTTTACCAATACCACCATTCAACCACCCTTGGTGACATCCAGTCAACTTGTGCCCTCCAACTTCATGACACAAGCCTCTTTAGCCTCAACATCAATCCCTATGATGAACTACCAATATGTTGTGCCTACACAAATGTAACCAATTACATCATACACCCCTCTTAATGCCTTCCAAGTACCTTACAACCTAGGGGGTGCCCCTCCTGCCAATCCATTAGCTGATCTAATCAAGATGCTGATGGATAAGATGTCCAACCTTGAGACATCTATTTCAGGTCCAAAGAATGTTCTTTCATATGAAGAAGTCTGCAATAAACCCATCCACCCTTTGGTCCCTATTCAACCATATCCTAGCCAGTGGGAACTCCCCAAATTTACTCATTTTCAGAGTAAAGAGGACCCACAACAACACCTATGAGCGTTTAGACACGCTTGCTACCTTATAGCACATGATGATGCGTTATTACTATGCACATTTCCCATGTCACTTTTTGGTGCTACCCTTGATTGGTATAGCTCTATTACCAGTCATTCTATCTTTTCTTTCACTCAACTAGCCCAACTATTTCTTGACCACTTTTCAATCAACATCACTAAAAAGGTCTCCATTACAGACCTATATTCTATTAAATAATTTGACGATGAGTCAATCACTAACTTTGTTTCCCATTGGAGGGGTTTGATTAACCAACTCTCCTTCTCATTACCTCAAACTGAGCTCATTGAGCTCTTTTCAAGAGCATGTGCCAAGCACATCTCATTTACTTTGTGGGTTTAAACATTCTACACATTTGATGAAGCTTTCACCATGGCTTGAAATCTTGAACTCCGTGCAGTCAAAGAAGACAAGGTCACATTGCGTAGTAAAAATACTAATGCAAAAACCAATGACCTTTCTTCTTCCAAACCATCTTCTTCCAACTTCAAGTCTAAGGATTAGCAAATGCTGTAGTCCTTAGACCATCATATTCAACAACAACCAACCCATCTCAACCTTCCACATTAGAATACATCACAAAACAATTCCAACAATGATACATACAGCGTCAATACACTCCAATAGGAGATTCATACGCTTCCATGTTGGATAAACTAGTCAAGCAAGGGGTCCTCAATCTCCCTCAAATCTGACCACCCTAATTTGACCCCTCAAAATCCATCCCTACATGGTATAGGTAAAATGACTTTTGAAACTATCATCGTGTCAATGGCCATGACATAGACAACTGCAAAACCTTTAAAAACATCATTCAAGAAATGCTAGACAAGGGGGATCTTGTTTTGGACAACTCAAATGCGCTGGCTAACCAAAACATAGACATCTTTAGACAACCATTCCCTAATCATCCCCCAAGTCAAAACAACATTTAGACCATAGCCAATGACCTTCAAGGGCATAATATACGCACGGTCGACATGGTTTCTTACCAACCTCTCCCACAGTCTGAAGAGGTTAGTCAACCTATTTGTCCACCACAGGTAGAAGAACTCTCTTCTCCTATTTTTCCACCACGAGTAGAATAGCCTTCTTTTCCTATTTGTCCTCTACTGGTGGAGAATAATCTTCCATCCAGCCCCTTTTCACGTGTGGGAGAGTCTACTTTGACCTCTCCCATATTGGAGGATGCTTTGATGGCACCAACACTGGCTGCCTCACCCTCATCCTTCTTATCATCAATAGGGGATCATACTTTCCCTGCTCCTCATCCACACATGGAAGCCACTTCCATCATCATCCCTACACTCTATCCTCTTGAAGAGCCACATTCTCCAATCCCTTCTCCATCAGAAAAGAAACTAGCCACCTCACCTATATCAAACCTCGACCCTCACAATAGTAGTCCTCACGCTAAACTAAAGAAGGCTATTAAACCACGTCAGAGAACTTCTCCCCCACCTTCATCATTACCCTCTATTTTGGGTCCACATCCTTCTAATTTAGCAGGATTGCTCCCACATCTAACACCTCTCAACAAGAATGTGCCATCTCCACATGTGGCCATACCACTAGCAAAAAAGATGGTATGACAAACTCTTCATACAACTTCTAAACAGAAATTGTCAACCTCTACTGCAATGCACATAGACCCATTAAAGGGCTCTTATGCTTCAATATTATGTCAATTATTACATTCTTCGAGCATTATCCTCCCACCTATTAAGCCATACCAACCTCTCAGACCAAAACCATCTTGGTTTGATAACACTAAAATCTACTAGTATTATCGCACACCTAGACATGATACTGAGCGTTGTTGTGCCCTTAAGGTTGTCATTCGCCAACACCTGAAAAAGGACACCCCTCACATTGAGGCTTCTTCTGACCACTTTTTTGACAAACCACCAATAACATCCCAAACCTCTTCACCTAAATTGGGATCCCAACATAGGACTATGATCCCTCAACCACCTTCCACCCCTTTATTTGAAATCAACATAGTTAATGTGGCCACCAGGCTCCAAATTGTGAAAGATAAAGGAAAAGACCAGGCTTCTTCACCTTGGACATGTCCATTCATCAACCCCTCTCAACCACCAAAACCCAAGATTTCCATCTTGGGCACATCACAACTATCATCTATGAGGAAAATTCCTCCTAACTTCTCTATTCCACATGACATTTGGTATAAATGACTTGTGGACTACTTGACATATTTTATCATCCCTCCTAACCTCTCTAGCAATAAATGGTAGGATTTTATCAAAAGTACTGCTCGCTACACCATGCTAGGGGGTCTTCTTTACAAATGAGGTCTAGACGGCCTCCTTATCCAATGCCTAACAACCACTGAAACATCCCACGTCATCAAATAAGTCCATGACAAGATTTTTGGGGGACATTTCAGTGGTAACTCACTTGTCAAGCGCATCCTCTGCCTGGGCTATCATTGGCCCACTCTTCACCAAGACTGCAACAACTATGTTCAGCATTGTCCCAAATGCCAACAACATACTAACCAACTTCACGTCCAACATCGACTAAAACATGCCTACAACCATAATCTGAAAGAGCAAGATTTCAAAATCAGAGATCTCATCCTTACAGACAACCAACATGTGACCAATTTGGAACAAAGCAAACGGGGAAAGATTGCTCCTAATTGACTCAGACCTTACATCATGATGCACAAGCATAGATTAAGGACTTATCGTCTATCCTCTCTCGAAGGCCGACCAGAACCTGAGCCTCTTAATGGCTTACATCTTTGACCATTTTATTGTTAGTCAAGTAAATATTCACTTGACATTTAAATTAAGCTCATCCCTTGAGTAACCCCTGTCATTTTCATTCACATTCCTTTCAACCCTTTTCCCTACAAACATTAATCAACCCTTTTTGTCAAGCATGAATGCTTTGTCCTAATAAAAAGGGAACCCTTAAACCTCTATAGTCAAGTCCATGACCAAAAGTTTAGTCAAAAACCAAAAAAACATAAAATTGGGATGCCTATTCAAAGGTCATAAACTATAAATGTAGACCACTCCCTCGAAGGATGGCTATGCCTAAATTTTGCTACATACACAGCACAACCTGACCATAAAAAAACACAACATCCCCAAGTGGACTTCTTGCATTGATCAGTCTACCTAAAAAAAAAATTGACTGACAAACTATAAAGTCATGGACTTGTCTATAGTCATTCTCAAGATCACCTATAAAAGGGGCAAATTTATCCCTACTACAAAGGGTTACGCTATCCTGATATCATCCAATCAAACCTATTACCCCAACACACTCAAGGGATTTGAAGCTCACTTAACGTCAAGTGATTAACGTACTTCTCTAACATAAACCAATGGTCAATGACGTAATGCATGAATGGGGCTTTTTGTTTGCAAAAACCCTATCTATGCAATCATTATGGTCCTTGTCAATGAAAGAGCAATGTGCCTTTTGCTTCTTATACATCTTGGTCACACATAACCAAACCATTATCTAACCAAAACCAACCAAACCAAACCAAACATTTTCAGACCACTAACATGACATAGCCCATTCACACTAGTTTCTATGGACAACAATACACATAGAAACTATCAACCCAACACAATTTATGTCAAGCATACACCATCACCAATATGGACATTTACTGAAGCATAAATATACTCATTTCATTTTTAGCATACACCATCACCAATATGGAAAATTGTTAGGGATGAAAAACTACACAACTAATGTTATAAAATACACCATCACACAATATGGAAAAGGTTATAACATCATCATCTTATTTCATTTTTAGCATACACCATCACAAATATGGAAAATTGCTAGGGATGAAAAACCATACAACCAATGTTATAGAATATACCATCACATAATATGGAAAAGGTTGTAACATCATCATACACTCATCATTTATAACTTGACCAAAACAACTATCAACCATCCTGAACTACATTGGCCTGAGTCCCTCGCATGGGCTATGTAGGCAGCACTCAGTTGACATGGAGTCTTCTGGGGTTATCTCAGCCATTCACTCGATCATCTCCCTAAAGACGTCGGCCATTCGTTTGTTCATCTACCTGATGGACAAACCATTTAACCTTTTAACCATGACTTAACCTAGTCCAACCCAATCAATAACAAACCCTCTTCTTCCCTTTTGGGGAGAACTACATTGGCCTGAGGCCCTTCAAATAGGGGCTATGTAGGCGGCACTCAATTGACATGGGGTCTTCTGAGGTTAGCTCGGCCATTCCTTTGTTCGTCCATCTAATGGACCAACTATCTATACCAACCCAAAATCATGACCAAACAACTAGCCCTGACACTGAATGAGTTACCTAGACTTCTCATGGGGCACATTGGAGATCGCATACATCTCCCCATCCACAACACACACTACTTGAGATGACTTATATCTCAACCCAACTCGACCAACAACCTTGGAGATTGTGACTATCTCCTCAGACCATGACCATTTTTGAGACTACTTTGCCTTAGTTGTTTTGATTGCATATATGCTACCTCATGAATAGTTAGCAAAATTGTACGCACACCACATTATGACCCTCACAAGTATTATATTGTGCCCAAGTTGATCCCCACTACTTGTGACATTTTTCATGTTTTCCAGGAGCACTTTCTAAGCTCAGGATACTTGGAACACGATGACCATTAGAGCTATATCTTTGATCGAATAACCCAATCAGCTATGACTAAATGTTGTGGACTAGTTATTTCAATTTTAGCACTCCTCAACCTCACCTACGACAATTTGACCTGACCATCACATGAAGTGGTATACGCTCAATCTCAACTATTGCAGCATTCACACTCCAACTTCACCATACCCATCTACTGCCTATCAAATCAGCACTCGATTTTAGGTTCCCTTCTCTTGATTCCCACTTTGAGGGGGAATACCTCATTATCATACTTTGGGAAACTTACACCTTATCCCATACCTGAGGCAACTTACTACTATTTTTATCTTGCAGTTCATCAGAACAACCAACAAGACAAAAAGGGGCAAATGTAGACACCAAAATTGTGTCGACTCCCCTTGGTCCCTTGCACACTTTTATTAATTTAAAATAAATTACTTATTTTAAATTAATGACATCACCCTAGACACCTCACCTTGGATACCTCACCCTTAGACCATTTATCACCCTATGACTAAGTCCTTCAAATCATAATTACCTAAGACCTATTCCAACTCTCTCACAAACTCTTATGCCTAATAACCCCATCATTTGACCATTCACCAACAACAAGTGCACTTGGTGGATGAAGAATGGGCAAAGGGATAAAAATAGCCCCTTTTACCCATTCTGAACCTACTAACATTGATTAACTGTCGGTCGATGTCGGTGGAACCACCAACATCGGTTACATAAACTGACTTCAAACGTTGAGTTACGGCCTCGAATTCTCCCTGAACGCTCTTCTGCTCGAGATCTCTCACTCTCTTGGACTCTAGGATGCTTTTTGGGACTCTAATTTGCCTCTCTCTCTCTCTTCCTCCTAGACTTTTTGACATCAACAGGCACTCTTTGAGACTAAGCATAGACTTTGATTAACGCTCCATTGGTTATAAAAACAACAGGAACAAGCATTCACACCTTTGGTTCTTCACCAAGCAAAGCTAAGTATTCTTCTTCTATTTCATTTCAGTATTTTAGAATGCTTTGGTAATTAGTCTCTATTTGCTATTTCTAAGTACTGTAGACCAGACCCAACCGAACTTCTTTTTGGAGAGGCTAAAAAGCCTTCCTCATATCCTTACCCTTTCTGACAACCTATCCTCTACATGTACATAAATCCCCAAATTGAGTAATGCAAGAGTGAGGATAATCCATATGGTAGGACCCCATTATAACTAAGGATATGTTGGTTGTGCATCCAACAAAACATGAGTCTAAAGTTGATAGCTAGTTTGCTTGTAAAAATCATCAAAAGGCTTGGGAGAGTGATAAGGTTTCCTAATGTCAAAGTGGGACCTATATGTAAAGGGAAATGTAACTAATCTATAAATCAATCCTATCTTTAAGAAGATAAATCTTACTTACACTTCTGATTATTGATACATTATATATTTAGGGTCATAACCAAAATAGATCTGCTAGACCTATCCAAGGGATATCTTAACACAATAAAATCATTAGGGAGGGTTATAAAGCGTCTAGTCAATCATAATCATGAAATAACCCTAAATAGGTCCTATGTTTTCATATTCACAGAAGTATATGATAATTAAATTAAAATCTAATCTAGCACTCACCAAAGCTTGTGGAACAAAGTGGAGGTGATAAATATAAAAACTAAACATGCATAGAATATTTATACTCATGTCAATGTATAGGAAATCCTAATGCATAATAGATAAATACAAATGCTAATCTATCTACTCTTATAAATGAAGAACACATTTAGGAATACTTACCTTTGAAGATGAACCCATTGATCCTCAATCTCTCTCTTGGCCAAGATGTTTTGCAAGAGGTTATTGTGGTATGTAAGGATAACAAGGATAAGTTAGATCTAGACTCCACAACTTATCTATGCATCTAAAATACTTCTCCATAAGATAAAACCCATATCTCCAAATAAAATATTGAAACCCTAAGATATGCTCCTCAAGTATAATGGTGGATAAGTAGATGCACAATATATTCTTTTTCTTCTACTCTTCTATGATAAATTACAAAATGAATGTGTATATATAGCTAAATCTAACCCTAAACCTTTATAAAATTCTAAACAATAGGGTCATCCAAATTAAATCTGTATCATTATTAATAAAAATAAATTAGGTCTTGAGGGGGTGACCTAGACCCTAAATGAGTTTTATCAATTAGAGTACAGGGTTGATGGGATTAATAGTGTAACATAAACTATTGGAAAGGGTTTTAGGCTTAGGGAAGGGATAATAAAAGTGAATTTTTTTTAAAAGAGGTTATAAAGAGGAGGTAAAGCTTAGGGTGGTATTTTTAGGATATGTTTGTGTAGATATCAAGTGGTAGTTTAGGTACAACAATCCTAAAAAGCACCAATGGTTTACCCACCCCTTTATTGGTACACCCCTTAAGGCATGCACCTTGAGACATTGAGACTCGATCGGTTCATATAAGAGATAAAGAATCAATAATTGATACCATTTTAAAAATATTATGTGTATATATATGCCCCACTCAAAGTTCATCACATGTCACATAGGTGTAACAAGGGATGGTGCTTTAAGAAAATAACATAGCATCACACAATGCTAAAGCTAAATAATTTGTAGTAAAAAGAAAGTAAGATAAATGAAAGGACAAAATTGAAAAATACAGACATTTACATACCTTACTACAGTAGATAAAGAATGAGATTTAATAAATGTGAAGGTATCCAATGTAGGGAAAATTAGGCAAACCTCTAAAAATTACCAAAAAAGAGTGAACAATTTTTTTTTGTAAAATATACATGTAACATGTGAAAATATTCTCTACAATGTCAAGATGTCAAAACATTTTACAATTTAAAAAATATCTAGTAGAAATCAATATATAATCAAAATATGGAATTTGGTGGTAAATATTTGATAGGTAAAGAATTTTAAATAGTAAATAGAAATAAGGTAAAAATTAATTCATTTTCTATTTTTACTATTCTAAGAAAACAAAGCTCTAAGAGACCTAGCTTGAGACTAGAGAGCCATCATGGTGAGGAGATGATAGATACAATAGGGAGGACACATAGTGTCCATATCGAGTACAACTTAGGTAAGCAATTATGAATTTCAATTTTTGGAGTATTTTTATTTGAAATTGAGCTAAATGTATAAAATTGAATGGTAGCTAAAATCTAGGAACTGGCATTGACCTTAGGGATAGATGGGATACTAGGTAGGAAGAAGTCAGACTAATAAGTGCCTAAGGAATTTATAGTAAATGGTCAAAAAATCATCACTAAAGTAAAAAGTCAACTAGGTTGACTTAGTCTATAAGTAGAGAAAAAATAAAGGGGCCAATTGCATAATAGTGGGCCAATTTAGTACTATAATGGGTGGTCGACTACATATTAGTGGGTTAACTTAGTATGTAATGAGGAGATGGTTGACAACGTATTAGAGGGATCATTCATTTGGTAGAAGAGGGCCATTATAGTCTATAAAATGGGTCTGAATTTGTAATATATATGGTTAAATTAGTATGTTAAATCTCAAGGAGAGCTGATTTAGAATAAAATAGGTTGATGTAATTGAAAACGATAAGGGTTGATTTAGTATAAAAAATAAGGTACAACATTGATTTAGTATTAAATGGGGTGATTATGTAGGAAAATTAGAAACATGAGAAACTAAATCAAACAAATTGATTAAGTAGTTAAATTTTTGAATTTTTAAGAATTTATTTTCATTATTAATGACATGGGGAGTTGATACATCCTTTGTTGTTTGATATTTTATAGATACACTAGAGATATTGACACTTGATAGATACATTATGGATACTAAATTTTATGGATCATATGAGTGATGTGGATACAAATTGACTAATTTTGCTAAGATTCAGAGGTATTATGGAGATGAGATGGATCCCATTGAGTGTTGATCTCATTGTCATTTTCCTTGGAGCATGAGAATGGTTCACCACCACTTTTCGATGGGTGGTGGATGGGGAGACCATTGATATGGGGATTAATTTGTAGTATGTACATGTATTGCTTGGAATTCCTATAGGTAGGACACCAATGATCATTGACACACTAGAGGATATAGATGAGAGACAAGCACTAGCCTACTTGGCAACATGCTCATATAGAATTTACCCTGGGTTGAGGGTGAGTTTATTTGATGTCTATATTATGTTCATTCTATACATATAAAAGGTAATGATAAGACTTGTGACAACACAAGTGATGTGTCATAAGTCATATGGAAAGGTACCATTGTATGTGATAGCCTTATGTCATTTGATATTATATTAGGGATCACTCTATGATTTTGGGGTTGTCATCTAGGTCTAGCTCATGCATGATATGTATAGGATGTTATCAAGAGGGTTAAATAACATGGGGCCCATTATTTTTTGTGTGTTTGGATATACAAAAGGTCTCCTAAATATCAGTTAGTTGGGTTGCCCCATGTGGTCAATAATAGGTTACCTCAAGTCATATGGTGGAGATAGGATCATGTAGCTCAAGTCATGCCCCACATATTAGGTATATAGAATATCACATGATGAGAGATATTCTGGCAACAATATATACACATTATTATTATATGGCCTAGTTGAGAGACTATTATTATAGGGTTATCATAGGTGTGGCTCATAAGATACTACACCTCATGGATAGAACTACATCTAGTGACATGCTTATTAGGATAGTTCAGACTCTGACACCTAGTGGCCCATATAGTATTGCCTATTTATTAGGCAAAACATGATATAGATTTGAGAGGGAGATGAGGAAGAGGGGTCCTAAAAAAGATACCAGTGATTAGGTCTTAATATGCTAGACCATGGACTAGTTGAGCATGATAATAGATGATATCAAAGCTAGTAATGGGAGATGACATGGACATGGATGTTGGTGAACAACACGCACCACATTATCAATAGAAATAGCGACCATCATGGCCTCATTAGAGATAGAGGTACCATCAGTGAGAGAAGGTGTAAGTGAGGGTTGAAGTATAGGAGGACCCAATAGCCACTCTAAGACATAGCTAGTCCATAGAGGTACTGCTGATGAAAGTATCTCAATATGCTGAAGTGGTGACTCTTGGCTTTGCATTAGTGGAGATGCAACCCACAAAAAAGGTGCTTGGTGGATGACTAGTTGGAGAGATCATGCTCAGTGAGTAAGAAGATGGAGATACAATGGTTGGTGACACTAGAAGTGGTGAGAAATGTTTAAATTTTTCTTTAAGTTATTAATATAAGATACTAGATGTATTATGATTATGATAGATAAATGATTTTGAGATATATATGGGATTTGATGCCTATCTATTTTTTGGTTTTGTAGATCCTATGGTAGATGAATTTAGATGGGGATACCTAATAATGGATGTGCATCATGACATTTTAGATAGAGTGTTGGCTCAATATAACCTCACCACTTTGGATGTTCTTGTGGTACCATCTACCCCAACCCAAGTGGGTTGGTTTAGACTGGTAGGGGAGGCCATGTGTTAGCTTTAGGCATGTGGGAATGGATTACAACCACCAAAAAGGGTGGGACACATGAGAGATTATCACACATGGTTGCCACTATCTAGCTTGGATAGGTGTAGGCCCCAGGTGGCCAATCTACAGGGATAGGTTATAGCTTTGAGATCTTGGACTACCTGATTATAGCATACCATTCAAAGAAGATAGTCTCAGGCATCTATGGGAAGCATGGATAGGACACAAGATAGATAGGATGGAACCTAACCTTAGATCTAGAGCTATTGTACTTTATATTTTATATAAAACATATTATATATATATATATATATAGATTTTGACATTTATATTGATCTCATGAGTTATACTTGGTTGTGGATGTTGATGCATGGATATATTTTGTTATATGTTCTATGGGAAATTTATGTTGAATGTTTTATTTTCTATCATTATGTGATACACATGCATGGTTAAAAATAAGGTAAAAAAGACCTGGAAAAGTATAAATAATAAAAAATAAATGTACTACACACTATATCATGATAGGAAATGTGTAATAATAAAATATGACTAAATATAATAAACTAAAGATGGTAAAAAGGGGTAAAAAATGTTTTTAAACTAGGTAAAATATTTGCACCAAGTTAAAACAAGATAAAATCACACTATATCATGTTCAGAAGTATGAAAATAATGTAAAAAAAATGGAATGCACATGAAAATAAAATGGTATAAAAAAAAAACAATGAAGTCAATCAATCATACTAAATCATGTTGGGAAGTACAAAAGAGAAGACAAAATTGGAAAATGAAATCTAATTTATCACTCTAATTTAAGCTGGAAAGTATGACAATTTTTAGAAAATGGTTATAAGCATACATTCAATCAAAAAATAAGAAGATAAAAGTGAAATATTAATGAAGTAAGCATAAAACATACTATATCAATATGGGAAGCATGTCAATGATGTATAACTCATAATCAATCACTACTTATCTCAAATTTGACACATGTAATTTCATTGTGACTTGTGTATTGGAACATTTTATGAGGTGGGTCTAGTCCTATCCATGGTCTTATACTACAAATAACAAAATGAAATACCAATGAGGTGGAAACAACTGTGGGAATGATTTTAAAAGGTAGTTTTTTAATGTGTTAATTTGTGAAGAAGACCTAGTCCTATCCTTGGTCTTACAATGTAACTCATAAATATAACCCTAAGGGGAGTGAACAATTAAAAAAAATAATATTTCTCAAGTGGAAATATAAAAAATGTTATAAATGAAAGAGGGAATGTAAAAATAATAACATAGGTGGCTATAATAATACCTTAGGAAACATGAGTCACATTAAGTACATAGGAAAGACACTACATGGCAAGTGACCATCAAAATACAAAGGATACCCATTTACAATAATCAAAAAGTTTTATAGGAAAATAAGTGAGATACTAATATCGACTCATGTTTGTTATATGAACAATAAAATTAAAATGGACCTACCTTCTCACAACATGTTCCCCATTCTTTAGGACCTCTTACAGAGCCATCGACCTACTATGGAGATTGGGTACTTGTGTGAGAAAGTAAGTAGCACTCAAATATTTTTTATTTGCCTTTTCCAATCTACTATCCTACCACACCCCATGGACCTCAACTCTATCATGAGGCCAACTATGGAGTTTGATATTCAATTAGCCAAAGGATATGTGATATGAATCACATTTTTTAGTGTGTTTAAACTTTTTAAATTTGTATGTTTCCTTTTGTATCATTGAATTTTGTTTAGATGATTTAGATTTTATATTTTTATGCCAATAGAACTCCATATCTATATAGTGGGGAGTGGTCATGTCATCATGTCATTATTTATTGATGAAAGCTAGTGTCATCAGATAATTCATTCATATTTGTTACAATCAAAACATCTAATCATATTTTGTATGTAATATGATTCACATTGATTCATTCACTTGGTGGAGGCCTATCGTATATATACATATATGGGATATGGATATGACATTGATTCAATTTGGCCATATCCATATCTAATGAATTAGGGTAAACTAATTGGTCAAATCATTAGGCCCATGACCTGAATACTACAATTAAAAACCCTATCCTAATTTTATCTAATCCAACATAGTGGAGTGGTGAATTTAACTTTACTAACTTCAAGTCTTTGTTGATTGATCTTGACTTAATTACATGGGGTCACTAGTTGATCCAATTGAGTTAGCCATAGATATGGATCTCAAACAAGCCCTATCTATATAAGGAAATTATTTCCATATCTAGTATGTGTGTGTAAGTATATCTCTCTCTCTCTCTCTCTCTCTCTCTCTCTCTCTCTCTCTCTCTCTCTCTCTCTCTCTCTCTCTCTCTCTCTCTCTCTCTCTCTCTCTCTCTCTCTCTCTCTCTCTGTGTGTGTGTGTGTGTGTGTGTGTGTGTGTGTGTGTGTGTGTGTGTGTGTGTGTGTGTGTGTGTGTGTAACACTCACACATACATACATACACATACTAAATATATATAAGGGGAGCATATATTATTACTAAATATAATCCCATAAATAGAGAATTAAGGTGGTTCCCCATATATAGATAGGGGCCTCATATATGGGTAATGGTTATGCACCCCTCACCCGCCTTAGATATAGATAGGAATAGATAAGTTCCCATATATAGAAAGAGTCCCTTGATTAATATAATAAACTAATTGAGTCTCTGTCTATAGATAGGGGACCTCATCCTTCCCAAATATAAATAAGTGTATCTAAATTCCTATATATGAATAGGATCCCTAGATTAGTTTACAAATTGAGTGATTGATTGACCATATATATCTAATAACACCCTTATACATATAGATTTATTGATATCAAATATATAAAACTAGTCATCCATGATTGATACATGAGTGAAGCTCAAATAGTTTCCCTTATACCCTTCTATCTATTTAGGATAGGGATAGGGCATATATAATTTAGTGGGCACACTAGTGGCTGGTGGAAATGCTCTATATATATATATGTGTGTGTGTGTGGGTGTGGGGGGGGGGGGGGGTGCACGCGCGCACACACACACACACACACACACACACACACACACACACACACACACACACACACACACACACACACACACACACACACACACACACACACACACACACACACACACACACACACACACACACACACACACACACACACACACACACACACACACACACACACACACAATCCATCTATAGTTAAGGTTGAGAGAGGGATAATAATAGATTAGGGGCTCTCAATTGATGATTGACTCGATATACTTTGATTTCCCCTATATATAGATGTCATTAAAGCACCCCAATGTTAATTTGGGGCACTCGATAGATGGATATATCGATTCAATCATCAATCAAGTTCCCCTAATCTATTATTATCCCTCTCTCAACCTTAACTATAGATGGCTTATATATATATATATATATATATATATATATATATATATATATATATATATATATATATATATATATATATATATATATATATATATATATAAGCCATCTATAGTTAAGGTTGAGAGAGGGATAATAATAGATTAGGGGAACTTGATTGATGATTGAATCGATATATCCATCTATCGAGTGCCCCACATTAACATTGGGGTGCTTTAATGACATCTATATATAGGGGAAATCAAAGGCCCCAATTCTAGTGAGTGACTATAAAATTTTCACTTCTATTTATATAGGGCATACATAATAAATTGATGGGTACCCATACCCATCTTAGGGATTTAATCGATTGATAATTTAAATTAAGGGATGGAAATCAATAAAAAAGAGTGATTTTGTGATCAATAAATTATTGATGGGCACCCATACCCATCTTAGGGATTCAAGGATTTGATATGTTGTATTGATTCGAGGATTTAAGCTCTCTATCTAATCATTGGTTTGATCAATTAATTTGGATGCCCTATATGTGTATTAATTTATAAAATTATTTTTTTTCATTAATGAGAGTAACTAGACATATCATTTGTCCATTAAACTATGATGTGCATCAGAATTTAATACAATATTTGGATACCCTTGTTGATAAATTAAAACTAATTTTTATTTATATTTTATGGACACTAAGTTGTATAGAATTATTTTATTTTATTTTAATTTTATTTTTTTTATGATTTTATTAATCTATTTATAAAATATTTATGACGTGGGGAAATGGAAACTATGCATAATGAGAAACATAGCTTATACCAAACATGACAAAAATAGTCATGAAAACAACGTGGATTTAGATGGTTTGGTTTCACATGAATGAATGACTTCATTGATTTATAAAACTAATTTTTATTGAAATTTATTAATACATTTGAATTTCCTCTTGAAATAATAGGTGATGTGTTAAAAAAATAACATGATGGAAACCTTGAATTTGAAAAATTTATAGAATGGTTGTATAAGGGAAATGTGAAATGAGATCTTAAATCTAGTTGCATCTTAGGTAAATTATTATAAAAATTAACTAATTCACTAATGATGTTTAAACATAAATAATATAACTAATATTTTTTATAATAAAATTTCTCATGATAAATTTACCAATGAGAACTATAGGAAACAACACTTGTGAAGGGTCATTGGAAACTATTTTTGCCTTGAGACTTGAACTATTAGGAAACAATGAGAACTTTATGGATATGGAAAATAATATATAAAGTTGATATAATTACCTAGGCTCATGTTAGCTCAAGGTACTTTTCATGAATTAAAAGTTCTATATGCTTTCACATAACACGGGATAAATAAAGGTTAGTGATGGCATAGATTGAGTGCATAACTCATATTCACCAAGACCTACATGTATTGATACTTATCTAGCTCAATTACATAATCTTTTAAAATATGGATAATATATAGTACTAAATTTGACATTTGCTTAAATGGGTAATTTTTTATTTGTTATGCTAATGGTAAACATGTATAAGTCTTAAGATATATATCTTTGACTTAAAATTATGTCTTTTTGTCATACTTTTGAAAAATATTTTTATGGGTGAATTATAATCATTTATTGAATTGGATTTCAATAAATAAAATAATAAATTAATGCATGAGAAATCACTTGATGTATGTTAAATATTACACCCATTCTATAATTGCTTCAAACTGACTTCACATGGTGAAAAATAAATACTTCTCATATAGATATAGCATTTGACTTTATTTTAAGTAATCAAATAATAATTAAACATATTTTATGTCAAATAAAAATAGATTAATTAACTATAACATCTAAATTTTAATGATTATAGTTATTTGATTATTTATTATGATGTATGTTCAATGTTTATGTGAATGTATGCTTTAAAGATTAAGAAATATACATGTTTATTTGCATTATAATTTATGTATTTTGGTACATGATTCAATTTGAATGAAAGGATACTCCTATTTTTTCAATCCATAATTTATTAGTTGGTGTTGATCAGATCTTATTTGTCATTGGTTGGGCTCAAATTATCCCATTCCTCTTCCTCTTGTCTAAGAAAAACAAGACAATGGTAGAAGACTTTCATTGTGAGCTTTATACTTATAATCTTTATTGGAAAATATTACACATTTATAATTGATGTAACTTGTAATTAGAATGAGGTTCAAGGATGTAATTAGCATTGTTTAATTCTAAATTTGTATTGTTCTTATTAAACATTGTTTAATTCTAAATTTTTATTGTTTTTATTTATAAAACTAAGTTAAGATTTGATTGGTTTATGATTTATCTTCTTATAAAACTTGATGTAATTATGAGTTTATGAATTAAATTTTATCCAATATTTTTAAAAAATGTAGTTCTTATTTTGGCATGGTGGCACATTTAAATTTTTTGGTCTAATTTGGTTTTCAAAACTACAATGGGGTTAGTTCTTATCCCACCTTGGACTTTACCCTTACTTTTGGAATTTTATTTAGAGAGTTTATTCACATTTTTTATAACTACTTTTAATTCATCTTTTTTCAACCTAATTTGTATTCATCATATTCATGTGGCATTCAATAACTAGATGACCATGGTAGTAGCACATTAAACATCAAAAGGGGAGGTTTTCATAGTTGAGGGGTTGCTAAAACATAACCCTTTTTTTTTGGATTTTATTTTTTTTCTTTTAGATAAAGGGTTAATTATGTCCATTTGAACACAAAGCTTATGATAATAAATATGCTTTTGATTAAAGTCTAAAAATAGATACATATCATTTATCTAAGGGAGGATCTAATCCTTGAGATAATGGTATTTACCAAAAATTTTGAAGGGAGGTTAAATAATATTTCCCTAATTGACATTAACTTTGGATATTCTTAGAAAAAAATAGAAACTAAAGTCTCATTGCATCATGAATAGCTTCGATCTTGCAAAAAACTAGGACTCTTTTAAAACACTCAAGCTCGATATTATTTATATGTAAGGAGATTGTTTAATAATTTTATTGATTTAAATAATAAATATATCTATCCCTTTATATTACATTGAAATAAAACCATTTTTTTAATTATTACTAATGTGGGCCTTGTGTCATTAGAAAAATAACTTAGCTATATTTTCATCATTGTTATTTTTAGTCAATCAAGAACATACAATCTAATGAAAACAAGTTTAGAGCCTAAGACATCCTGAGCAATACAAAAGGTTAGTCAATAATGTATTAGATTCAAACTAGAAACATGAAAACTTCCATTAAAGACCTATTTATATGGGATGTGGCTCAGATGTAGCTTCAAATAATCTTTGTCAATACCAATTACGTGAGGACATCTCAATTGAAACTATGGACCATGTTGAATTAATCAAAATTAGAAGATTAATGAACAAGTTATCTCAATAAAATGTTAAGGTTTCATTATATTACTTGAACATGTTAAATTACAATGCAAAGAGGTCTATTTCTAGTGAACCTAGATTACTGAGGACCCTTTATCTTAAAATCGAGATGAATAATTGACAATAAGTTCTCAAAAGTGCACATGGATAAATATATGGATCACTGATGTGAGCCCTTGATCTTAATCAAGATGAAGGGTGGAGGATGATCTTTGAAAATATCAAATGAGAATTAATATAAACCCTTCATCTTGTTTCCAAGGTGAAGGGTGGAGGATTATCCTTATAAGATCTTTGTGAGATTCCATTTAGAATCTTCATCTTGTTTCCAAGATTAAGGTAGGAGAATGACTCCCAAAAAAGGCACATGGATCACCAATGTGGGCCCTTCATCTTGTTTCCAATATGAAGAGTTGATAATGCTCCTAAAATATCTCATAAAATGCATTGTATGACCTACATATTATCTACAAGATTAAGGGTAGATAATAATCTTGTATATTAATTCACTTATCAATTTAATTATCTGATAATAGAATATTCCATAAGATCTCAAGATCCTTTCTTTACATGAAGATGCCCATTTGGAGGGAAAAAATGAATTAATTAATTGCATGATAATTGTAATTCTATATGCAATAGAACTATAATTAGAAAAATGATTTAGAGTAGGGGAATTAATAGCATTAACTAGAATAGATAAATTGACCAGAGTGGATAATTAAATAGATAAATTGATCAGAGAATGATAATTGAATAGAGAAATTGATTAGAGAATGATAATTGAATAGAGAAATTGATAAGAGAATGATAATTGAATAAAGAAATTGATTAGAGAATGATAATTGAATAAAAATATTAACTAGAGAATGATGAGTGAATAAATCTAATACATCAAATTGACTCACCTAAATTTACCTTGAGGTGATTTCAAACATGTATATTATATGAACAGTTGATTTTAGACTAGATTATGTGTAATTATGGGAAGTCATTCCATTTTATAATTTGACATGAAAGTGATAAAATTAGAGTGTCTATATTTGACATTTTTTGAGAAGGCATTGTAATATTTAGATGAAACAATGACCTTTCAAATAATAATAATTCATAAAAATGGTGGTAGAAGAATAATTAATGGATGTTAGTTTTAACAAAAACTACTAATAAATGGGTTCAAATATGACCCAAAGCCATTCTTGGTAAGCCTTGGTTGCCCATTGAGGGGAGAGTTGTAAAAATATTTAGTCGAGTGAACCCTCAAAATGATGATTTAAGAATGTATAAATGACAAAAGAGGAGAAAAATGAAAAAGATAGGCACAAATGGAAGAAAAATCTTAGGGCTAAAAATGAGCCTCCATTGAAGAAAAACAATGCATAAGGGGGAAATGTTTTTGAAATAAAAAGATATAGATTCACCTTAGGGTGAAAATTTAATTCATTTTCACCCTTCCAATTTGAAATTCACCTCTAAGTTTTTACACATGAGGGACCTACAAAAAATGTCTCACAAACCATGACCGAGGGCACTTCTAGACTAAGTTCAATAGTACAGGCAACCATGAGGGAAGGGACCACCAGTTAGTACCTTTTTTGTTTATTAATCTCACATTTATTATCATTTATTTCATGTCAAAGTTTGGAAATTGATGAAATTTCCATTTTATAATAAGTGAATTTGGCCATGCAAATGGTGAATTTGTCATTGAAAAATGGTGAATTTGTCAACATCTTAGAAAATTTATCCATGTAATTGGTGATTTGGTTCGTAAAAATGGTGAAATTACCAAATGTTGAAAATGGCACAGAGTAATTTTCCCATATGGTGAGTACTTCTAGTCAAATGATGAATTGGTCTGATCAAACAATGAATTTGCCATTAGAAACAATGAAAATGTTAGGAAAATTAGGTGTTGTCCAAATGGTGAAACTAAACAGGGAATAGTGAAATGTTCCATATTATCTTTGAAATCATCAAGAAAATGGTGAAATGGTCTAGAGACTATTTAGCGGTGAATTCATCATTAAAATAGTGAAATTAGCATGTTAAATAATGAATTCACCTCAAAATTATAAAAACATCCTAATTGATCAAATGAACAAAAGTTAAACATAGAGACAGATAAAAATGATCATCAAAATTAAATAGGATTAGATGACATGATTCTAGTATAAAAATGATGCATCAATAAATTAATATCCATGATACATTATTCATGCAATACTATTCAAGGGTAATATTCATGATAACATGGCAAGTGATGATGTAGGATGGTGATGAGGCTTCTTCATGATGTGAAGGAACTAGTCACATTAATGAGGTGTCTTGATATTTATTATTTGACACTATTCCTCATTTGCACTATTGGCATTATTATAGATTGCTACTATTCCTAATTTTCACTATTCTTAAAGGAAACTATTTTAGATTACATAAGTGGCATGTGATGAATTTTATGTGAGAGTATAAGAAATAATGATCAAAAGTAGAATCGATCAGACTTTGGAGGTTTGTGGAGACAAGGAGATAAATTTCACTATTCTAAATTAGAATCTCCTTTAGCTTTTAACTTGTCATTTGAAGGCCATGTGAAGTTGGTGCATTTCATTGGTGGAGACTTGTCTTAAGAAAATGATGACCCCATGTGGAGAAGGTGGTGTGTATTTCTTGGGGAGACCATTTGTCCTTTGATGGAGACTCTCCCATGTGAATGGGTGGTGCCATTTTGGGCCCCCTTTTGTTATTTTCCTCCATGTAAGTTCTATATATGATTTTAATCTTTTTTTAGATTTAGGATATGAAATAATAGGTGAGTTTATGTGGAAAAGGATTGTGTATGCCTTTAGATCCTCCTTGTCATGTGGCCAAGTTATGTATTGAGTGTTGAGAGAAAGCTTGTTGAAGCTTTGATTATGTATATGAGGATTATTTGATGATTAATGAAAATATGTTTAATTTTATGAGTTGAATTCATGTGTTTTATGAGAGAAATTGAGATGTATATGGGTTGGTGAATCTATTCATGTGGTTGGAGGCCACATCAAGTGGTATCAGAGCAACTTATAATTCCTTGAGAGGATAGTGTTGAGTTGAGAGAGTGAATTGGTTTTTATGTTTTTGTAGGTATGTAGATGGAGATGGAGAAGAAGAGTGGAAGGATTCCACCAGAAAGAGAATGGGAGAAGAATTCAAAAACATGGAGTAGACTATTGGAGCTACTAGTAGAGATAATTGAATAATGTGCAATAGATAAAGAAGAAGATTTAATGTGGGAGATGATAGAATCCCTAAAAGAGAAAATGGCTACATTGAGGAGGGAGATAGCCACATGGAATAATAAAGAGTCCAACCAAAAATATTTGTAGATGGAAGAGAATAATATGAGTGAGAATAAGATGGTTATCATTGAAGAAAACAAGGCATTTTCATGTGAGCAGCCTATGGGAGATGGATTCCTCATGAAGGAGGATGCTAAAATTATTATTGTTAACCCTGATGAAGGATACCCCTTATTTTAATATGGGGAAGATATTATGTGTTCCAAAGCATGGGAAAATTCTAAAATTTTGGTGTGTGATGTCAATGAGGTTTCCAAGTTTCAATTGGATGAGATGGAGTTTATGGAGGAAGATAAAATTTACAGAAATATAGATTTGTAAGCTTCTTTGGGAGAAGTAATTGATGAAGAAGATGTGGTAGAAGTGAGTGCACACATAGAGATATTGGTGAATGTGAAATAAAATGCACATGAGGATATTATGAATGGTGAAAATTTCAGCCATGTAGTATGGCATGTGAGTGAATACAATTGAAGCCATGGGGAGTTTCAAGGAGAAAAGATTAAATCCATGGAGTGTTTCAAATGGAGGATATTTTTGTGCAAGTGTGGAAAGAGAAGAACAAAATAAATTTGTTGGGGGAAGATTTGATGATCCAAGGCTTGTTGTGGATCCAGAAGATGACTTGATGACAGAGGGAGAGTTATAGAAAATTCAAGATTGCATCCATGTGGAATAGTTTGATATCATGCCTTTGGAGCATGATGAAGTTGTTGAGGGGATTTTTTTCCCCTACTACTATTCATGTGATGAGAGTGAAAAGGATATATTTGCATCTATTGGAGAGGAGTTACCAATGTATATGCTTTGTGGTATGGAAGATCCAATAGGTGGTTGGATGAGAGGTGAAATCTAGATAGGCTTTTGGTGGAGGTAAATGAATTTTGGTGGGATTGATCTAACATGGGAAAGTAAGATGCATTATAAGGCATCTTGGTAGAGGAGGTCAGTTTTTGATTGTGGGATTTGTCCCACATCTAAATCCATTAGAATATGGATATGTTTTTGGAGGATGAGGATGGTTTTTGGTCCCATGAGGATCATTTTGAGACCAGTATGTAGATGTTGGAAGAGGAAGAGAAAGAAATAAAATTTATCTAGGTGCACATGATTTGTTAGAAGGGGATGCCAAGGTCATTTCACCTTGTGACCAAAAGGGTGGTTATACCACTCATCCACTCTATGCGATCATTACACATTATCTACTTTGGGTGTATGATGTAGGAGCATCTTAGGATTTGAGAAATCTTGCATCACACAAAAATAGAGTGGTGTGATTTTCCATTTTTTAGAGTGAATACAATCATGGAAACTTATAGGATCTGAGTTATTTTCAACCAAAGGAGAATGATGTGATGATAAATTACTATTCATGTAACATTATTCATGGGTACTATTCATGATGATGTTGCAAGTGTTGATTTAGGATGGTAATGGGGCTTATTCATAATGTGGAGGCACTAGTCACATTGGTGAGGTGTGTTGATGTTTACTATTTTACAATATTCATGATTTGCATTATTAGCACTATTCTAGATTGTTACTATTCCTAATTATCATTATTCTTGAAGGAAACTATTTTATATTGCATAAGTGGCATGGAAAGAATTTTTCATGAGAAGACAAGAAAAAATGGTCAAAATTAGAATCAATCAGCCTTTGGAGGTTTGTAGAGACAAGGAGACAATTTTAACTATTCCAAATTGGAATCTTTGTTAGCTTTTGACTTGTCATGTGAAGACCATGTGAAGTTGGCACATTTTTATTAGTGGAGACTTGTCTTAAGAAAATGATGATCCTATGTGGATAAGGTGGCATGGATTTAATGGGGAGGCCATTTATCCTTTGATGGAGACTCTCCCATGTGAATGGGTGGTGCCATTTTGGGACCCCTTTTGTTATTTTCCTCCATGTAATTTATATATATGATTGTAATATTTTTCTTAGATTTAGGATAGGAGAGAATAGGTGAATTTTAATGGGAAAGGCTTGTGGATGCCTTTGGAGCCTCCTTGGCATGTGGCCAAGTTATGTATTGAGTGTTAATAGAAAGCCTGTTGAAGATTTAATTATGTATGTGAGGATTATTTGATGATTAATGAGAATATGTTGAATCTTATGAGTTAAATTCATGTGTGTTATGAGAGAAATTGAGAGGTATATGGATTGGTGAATCCATTCATGTGTTTGGATGCCACATCAAAAAATAAGTGTCATTAGAATGAATAAATTTGATTATAATTAAAAATAAATGACTGATCGTAGTAATTTTGACTTGATTTTAGGATCAAGTGGATGTGTTTATAACTCATGAGTGTTGACCACACATTCTAAACCAACTCACTATGTAGATAGACTACATGCATGATTTTTTTGATACTATTGGTCTTATTCACATACCAAAGATGTTAACCATTCAAGTAAGTCAAGTGTTACTCATTGCTTTAATAGAGTGGTGAGATTAGGCACTTCAACCTTTTGGATACTAACTAGTGAGGTTATCATGACCTTAGAGGATACCTATTGCATATTATGACTAATGATTAGAGTTCATCCTTTATATTAGCTTGCCCTAATGTCTAGATAAATGGTATTAGAGGATTTTATTAGACCTTTGGATATCCAGATGGTCGTGGGATACATGTATATTGATGAGATTGATTTTATCATTAACATACCATGATATGTGGCCATGGATGAGGATGTTTATGTACTAGTTTAATTTGATAGAGTAGTAGGAGTAGTCCTCCTAGTTTTTGTTAGTAGCATTTTATTTCCTGATAAGTTCAGTCAATTCTTACACATTGGTTTAGGATGATGGTCCAAGACATACTTTGAAATATAGTTGTGTTTGATTGAAGACAAGATATTTTGGTAAAACTATACCATGATCTTCATTGTGTAGTTAGCTGAGGTGGATACAACATTGGCCCATTAACACTACTCCAAATTTGGGCATGGTAGCATATAGCCATTGAGTGACATGTTTTTAGATGATAGTATAGGGATGCAAGTGAGATGATGACCTATGGATGGTATTATGTGGGACTAGAGCATAGAATACATAGAGGATATATTAGATATTAAAAATAAGTGATTGATGAGATGATTAAGGCTAACTTTAATTGGAGGCCCTATCGAGATATTCAATATCAATGGCTAGAAAAAGTAGAGTATGTGTTGTACATGACTACTCCTTGATACATTATGTGTTTATAGGAGTATAATATTGAGTGATACATGCCATATAGGGTATAAATATTATTTGGATTATAGTATGATGTACCACCAATTCCTCATCATTTTTCACATGTGATGTAGAGGAAACTAATCTACAATTTCACTTATTACTTGTTCTAATATAACAACTCTTTGTCAAAGGTTCAGGAGTTCATATGCTCATGTATGATTCAAGGATTCATAGATTGTTTAATGGTTATTATGATATTTATCATTATCATGATAGTATTATTAGACCCCTCATTACATTTAAAAACCCCCTCGTTGCATCTTTCACAATCTATACAACTTCTTCCCTTCAAACAATCTTAGCAGCCTTTTTTTAGAATATTTTCTTGTGTATGGTTTAGTATGGATTTGTTTTTAGAAAATAATGAACTTTCCTATAAGTCTCTTTCTTTTAATCTCTCTATTAATTTTTAATTCTTGGATCTATTTGGAATTCACTATTTTAATTCCTTTTGTCTCTATTTAAGCCTAATTAGGTCTTCACTACCCTGCACTACACACAATCACCTCTAATCATACGTTGTTATACTAGACCAGTACAAAAACTCTAAAATACTTTAGTATATATGAAAACCTAAAAAATTATAAAGTTTGATAAAATTTAATTAGGTAAAACCCTATTAGATAGATTTTGGTCTAGAAACCCTAGTTTAAGGTTATAACTATCTACCACCTACTTTAGAGGGATAAACTTGAAATATTCACCTTATAAACATGTTTCATGCTATTTTAGTGAATTTATTTGGTTTTTATATCCCTTATACACCTTTCCCAATCATTTTATGTTCCTTTGGATATCTCTATTCCACTAATAACTTGCATTCTTGTCTAATTATGTGTGTAGACATAGTCTGTAGGGACCCAAGAGCATACTATTGAGATTGTATATTCCGAAAAACAATGTTTCAAGCATTTTTAAGTTTGGATAGGCCCCTTAACAATTTCACATACCCTTTCCAATTATTTATTATTTCCATTAATATCTCTACTATACCTTCTAACATTTATCTGTGTTTGACTGTGTTTTTTCCTACTATTATAGGTCTATAAAGACCTTCTCATAAAGAAATAGGAAAAAAATGAATTAAAACACATAATAAAACTTAATTAACATAAATTAATCTTACCAAATACTCAAGAGTCTCTAAACACTTATCCTTATTATTTCCTTTTACTAGCATTCTATGTTACATGTTCACCTTAATGCTTATGCATAGACAAATAGGGTCTGCCATTAGTTTGGCCTAAAACAAGAGGAATCTTTGATTAGTTTCATGATTTTGGTATTATATCCATCCTCATATAAATCCAAATAACTAACTCCAAATAAAAACCTATAATTTTTGTATCAACTATAACTGCTCTAACCTCCTTTTGCCTTTCCAATGGTCATAAAGGCTACTTAGAAAATGGTAAGTTTAGAAAAAGACTATTTTTTTTGTACACATGTGACCTAGGGACCATGGTATATACCCATGGTATCTTAATAATTTTACCTTAACAACATCAAATTGATTCTTTAGTTAACACACACAAAAAACTCTTAAATAATGCTTGACAAATTCAAATTATTGAATTTGTTGAGAAAATGCCAAATTTGAAATATAGCCTACCTAAGCACCCATAGACACTTGGAGAACATTTAAAAATGTGTTCCTAGACTCCTAACACCCTTAAAACACCCCAAAAATTCTAATTGACCACTTTGACACTTGATCAAACCAAAATTTGTCAAACTAACATAAGACATGTCATCCTTATAAAAATGCTCTTGTATCATACTATTGAGGTGCAAAAGAAAATTTCCTTGAAATTTTAGTCAACTTATATTTACCTCTTCCTCAGCATGTCTCTCTCTTTTTCACTTGAACTGTGTAGTGTTACATCTTCCTAGATCCCAAGGCCTATGAGTGACATATAAACCTCATTGTTATTTGTCTATAAGTGTATTGACTCTTCGTTTAAGGTTACTTATATGGAATTTGATCTCCAACCTATCATATTCAACATATTTCTATTTTCACACAAAAAACCTACACATGGAAAACATAAGTTAAACATAACCAACTCCTTGTCTTCTATGAAGCCACACTCCTGCACTTGCATACTTATCCTTTTTATGCTTAGATGTTTTGCCTATTAGACTATTGTTGACGGTTCCATATGCTATCTTATAGTACTCTTAGCCTCTTCAACCTCATTATTCCTCTTTTACTAATATTCAAAATTTACTTAATCAATCACTTCATTCCCCATATCAAACTCTCTCAACATACCAACCTTCTTAGCAAAGTTATCTAAATACTCCATGCTCTTGATTAAGGACAATTGATGGGATAAGTCTGAAAACATCCTTTCCAATTATTCATTTTAAAATAACTCATCCTTTTAGGTTGACTATAACAACTCCTTGATACTTGATATCATCACCTTATAATTCTTATTAACTATTACACCCTCTTCTCCTATTGCTTTGGCAACTTTTACTACATTGTCTTCCTCTTGGCACTTGCTCTCAACTATCATACTCTTGTCGTCATTACTATAACTGACTCATTTTGTCAAGAATTATTTATCACCAAAAATCATCACACTACTTGGAATCTCCTTCCATGATTTATTGTATTTCAATGGGGTTAATGTGTGCTTATTTCCATCCTTCTCAATGGTGTATGTATCATCACACTACTCGGTGTCTCCTTCCATGCTTGATTGTATTTCAATGGAGTTAGTGTGTGCTTGTTTCCATCCTTATAAATGGTTTGTGTATTATCTCTACCATCATTCTTAGACCTCCTATCATACTTCTATGGTCTATCAAAGATTATATGGCACACATAAATTAGAATCACATCACACAAAACTATATCCATATAACCATCAATATGCAAATCTACATAGCATTGTTCATTCTCTAGGACTTGATGACTATTATGAATCTAAGAGACTTTTTAAGGACTTGGGTGCTCTTTAATTTATAATCCTATATTATCTACCATCAATGAAGACACAATATTATACATACTACCATTATCAACTATGACCTTGATACATTTACCTTTGATCTTACATATGGTCTTTAATAATGTATTTCTTTGTGGTGGTTCTCTCTTCTCTTGACTTGTCTTCAAAAGTACTCTTTTCATCATAAAAATCTCCCATATTTTAGGTTCTTACACATATTTTGGAAATGAATCTACACTCTGCTCTTCTTGTTGAACCACTTAGTTTCTACTTTCACTCTAGGACCTACCACTTTTAATGTCTTCTAGGCACTCATATTATATATGTCCTACAAGTTTGTTGCACTTAAAACACTTGAAAATAAAAAAATTATTTCCTCTTACTCTACCATATGATCTTCCACATTTGTAACCATAACCACCTCTACTAGATGCACTTGATCTCTTGGAACTATTTCCAACATCTTTACTTTGACTTTTCCACTAATTTCTATTACCAAGCTATCCTCTTCCTTATTGATGACCTATACCTCTATAACTTCTACCACCTCTACCTTTATTTTATTGACTTTATCTTATATAAAAAAAATTCCTCTACATTCAATTCATCTTGATAGGCCTCATCTACCATTATTGGTGACAAAATACTAATCTCATCTTGAATGACAAACTTTAGGCCATTTATATACCTGACAACCTTCTTTGCATCCTCCTCTATGTGTCCTGCTCTAATAGTTAGCTCAAAAAATTCATTTATATACTATTTCACCATCATGTTCTTTTGTCTCATATTTTTTATCCTCCTAAATAAGTGGATTTGATAATCTTTAGGCATGAATTTGCCTTTCATCTTGTCCACCATTCTATCCCATGACCTTATCTTCTCTTTTCCACTTCTTCTTTCTTCCTATATTCCATCCCAACATAGATATGTATGACCCTTTAGAATTTTTAATTCAAATTTAACCTTCTTTGTCTCATTCACCTCTTCATAATCAAAGTACATATCCATGGCAATGATCCAATCAACCAACTCTACAATGTTGAGACTACCCTTATACATTGGCACCTCTATCTTAGGTTTTGAAGTCACTCTAAGGATTGATCATAAACCTATCTTCCATTATACCTTCATCTCCTTATTATATTTATTCTTCATGAATAACTTCATCCTATCCTTCACTCACATCTCCTTTGTTAATCTCTCTTCTTTTATCCAACTCCATGGTTTTCAACCTTGCTTGCAAGTTCTTTACCTCAACTACCAATACATCAACTACTTGCAACCTTCTTTGGGTTGTTGATGGCCCTTTTTCTCTATCTTCCATGTTTCCCTACTATAATCATAAGATATCCTAAGATTTTATACTAAAATTATGTAGAGGAAACTAGTCAACAATTCCACTTATTCCTTATTTCAATATAACAACTTTTTAACAAAGGTTCATGAGTTCATATACTCATGAATGATTCAAAGATTCATAGAATATTTAATGGTTATTAATATATTTATCATTCTCATTATACTATTATTATACCCTCATTCCACTCATAAAACCCCTCATCACATCTTTCACAACCTATACAACTTCTTCCCTTTTGGCAGACAGTCTTATTACCCTTTTTTTAGACTATTTTCTCTTTACAGTTCAATATGGATTCATTTTTAAAAAATAATGACCTTTCTTATAATCGTCTATCTTTTAATCTCTCTATATGAAGTTTCAAGTCCTATATATACTTGGAAGGTACTTTGTTAACTCCTTTTAGGTCTCTATTTAGGCTTAATTAGGCCTTCACTACCTTACACTACACACAATCACCTCTAATTGTATGTTATCATATTGAACCAATACAAAAAATATAAAATCATTTAGTATATATACACACCTAAAAAATTACAAAGTTTGATAAAATTTCATTAGGAAAAACTCTTGTTAGATAAATTTTAGTCTCAAAACCCTAGTTCAAGGTTATAACTATCTGTCACCTACCTGAGAGGGATAAACTTGAAATATTTAACTTACAAAAAAGTTTCATGATATTATAGTGAAATTATTTGGTTTTTATATCCTTTATATACCTTTATAAATCATTATATGTTCCTTTGGATATCTTTTTTCCATTAATAACTCAAATTCTTGTCTAACTATGTGTGCAGGCAAAGTCTATAGGGACCCAAGAGCATAATCTTGAGATTGTATATTCTAAAAAATAAAGTTTAAAGAACTATGAAGGTTAGATAGGCCTTGTAAAAACTTCACATACCCTTTCTAATCATTTATTTTTTCCATTTACATCTTTGCTACACCTTTTAACATTTTTCTATGTTTGATTGTCTGTTCTTTCCTACTACATGTCTGTATAGACTTTCTCACAAAGAAATAAGAAAATAATGAATTTAAACACATAAGAAAACTTAAATAACATACATTTCTCTTACCAAATTCTTGAGATTCTTCAAACACTTATCTTTATTATTTCCTTTTACTAGCATTCTCTATTACATGTTCAACTCAATGCTTATATACAGACAAAAAGGGTTTGCCATTAGTTTGGCCTATGAAAAAATGAATCTTTGATCAATTTCTTAAAGTTGTTAATATTTCCATCCTTTTATTAATCCCATTAACTGACTCCAAATAAAAAATTATAATTTTTATATCAACTATAACTACTCTAACCTCCTTTTGCCTTTCCAATGGTCACAAAGGCTATTTAAAACATGATAAGTTTACACCAAGACTATATATATATATATATATATATATATATATATATATATATATATATATATATATATATATGTTACCTATGGCCCATGGTATTTACCCATGGTGTCTTGAATAATTTCCCCTTAATAACATCAAACTGATTCATCCCTTAACACACACAAAAACTCCTAAACAATGCTTGATAAATTTAAATTATTAAATTTGGTGGGAAAATGCCAAATTTGAAATCTAGCCTATCTAAGCACCCCTAGACACTTGGATAACATTCAAAAATGTGTTACTAGAATATTAAAACCCTTAAAACACCCCAAAAATTCTAATTTCAAACCAAAATTAATCAAACTAACACAAGACATATCATCCTTATAAAGATGTTCCTGCATCAACATGCTACGATAAAGAGACATCAGTGGAAAAAACCCCTGATCAAGTTAATGATGGAGATAGTTTTGGATTAGTACCAAAGGTTTCTTGGGTGAATACAAGTAGGCCAATAGGTTCAAGATTGATGGAGGCATACATCACATGGTGGGCTCAACATCAACCTCTAAGACTTATTACTCCATAGGATGGAGATGATGGACATTATTTAGGAGTTAATTTAGTTAGGGAAGTAGTTAGGGGAAGAATAGAGGAGGGTGTAAAGGATGAAGGATAGGATGTGGGAGATGAATATGGATAGGATATATATATAGGAGGGATATGATGTAGATATTGAGTATTTGGAGGAGGAGGTAGATATAGGCACTGATGAGGAGATGATGGAGATAGATGTGACATGAGTTATTCAAAGTACACAGGGGACATGGGACATGGGAAAGGTAGGACCATATAGACCATCTGTATATTTTAAGACACATGTAACCATTAATAGATTGAGATAGGATATCAATTTTAATGAGCCCCAAAAATGGCTCATTATATATAGCATATGGTATTCTTCCTCCTTGCATAATAAGTGGATCTAAATGTAATTTCTAAACTCATGGTTTATTTAGAATAAAATAAAAAGTATATATCATATTTATTTCTTTATAATTCATTATTATCTCTTTGTTAGATATTTATAATGATTATTGGGAAAAAGATGTCAATATGTGCATATGTACTCCATACTAAGCTAGAAAAGATTCTGAATATGAAGAGTAACCATTCAAGAACAATGTTGGAGTAGTTTTGGAGTCTCCTACAATATCTCCTAAAAAAGATATAGCATTTTGGTTTAGCTATGAACTTCCACATTCGAGCTTCAGACTTCCACATCTGAGATATGAACTTTTGTAGGTAATCTACATAATTCTATAGATGAGCTACAAACTTCCAAAACTAAGCTATGAACTTCCACATCTGAGATAAATATTTAGATGAACGAGATAGGGACTTTTGCATATGATCTAGGTAATTCTATAGTATATCTATGGACTTTTATAATTAAGCTACAAACTTCCACAGGTGAGCTACGAACCTTGACTGACTTGCTATGAACTTTGATAGGCTTGATATAGACTTAAATATAATTGCAAAAGACTTGTTTATAAATTATTTATAAGGCATTCTAATGATTGTTTAGTCCATTCTAAGATAACCATGATCATTTCCATGTATCACATGAACGCTTTCTATATATAGTATTTCTATATATAGATTTATATATATATACTTTCCATTTATATATTGTATGGGAATATAGATTTGAAAATTTCATCACAATAAAATAACTCTCTCCATATTTTATGGTGATTGAGGATATGTTGTAATAGATTTCTTTTAATATTTCTCTCTCCATATTTTGTAGAGATTGAGACATGATAGAATATCTAAGTTATTACTCTTGAATAAGGCATTGGTTGGAAGCATGATATTATAAATGAAACCTCCCACAACTAAATAAAATCAATAAATATATTTTTCTCTCTCCATTATTCTAAATAATCTATTCTGAAGTTTGTGATAGAAAAGATTGTGTTCTGAATAAAATCCTTTTCCAAGGAATGAGCTGGCCACTCATTCTAAGGAAGATATGTCGATGTATTTTTGTTTATTTTTTTGTTTTGTAATTATCATTTTTATTGTAAATTGTTATTTTATTTCTTTGTGTCTGTAACCATTCCTTTTTATAGTTTTTTGGTGAACCTGCATGGGTTTTATTTGTTTATCATTTTGTTTTAATTTAGTAATCTACTTTATGCAAGAGTGATTTAATTTCATGCATGTGTGATTTAATTTCTACAATAGTGATTTTCAAAATTTTCAAGTGTGGAGTGTGGTAAAAGGGACCATTTTCAAGAAATATCTTTCTCCTATTGTATAGTGCCTTTAGACACCAACCCTAGATTGACATTATTAAATGAAAGGGATTAACAACCCTCATCATTTTTGGCATTATTTCCATGGAACATGGTGTTATTATAAGATTAAAAAAAATTTGAGAGAATTGTTTAGTGGCAGTAGATAAACAAAGTTTTTAGTGAGAAGGAAAGTCTCTTTGTAAATTCTATGACAAGAAATACTTAGTTGACAGTTTATTTAGAATTTATTTTCCTAAAAACATAGATTAGAATTTATTTTTATATAATTAGGAATTTAGATTAAAAGACAATAAAAAACCAATATCATACTAATACTAACACTACTATGTAGAAAAAAAAACTACTAACATCATGAAGGAAGATTTAGTTTGTTATGTAGGTTGGAACCAAAATTTTGAGACAACTAAATTTTATGAAGGGTTGGCTGAAGTTATAAGGATATGGAATTTTAATAATCAAAAATTTACAATTGTGTGATTTTTAAAAAGAGATTCACACTGTTGATATCTGTTAAAATAAATGGAAAACACCTAAACTAAAATAATGTTGGGTATTCATTCTTCAAGTTTTTAGGAAATAATCATGAAAATATTTAAATGAGTGAAAAAATAAATCATCCTAAAATATTTCATGCAAACATATCACCATGCATAAAGTTAGTTATTTTAGATGGATTCTAGGTGGGTCAAATAAATTTGACAAGTTCAAAATAATAAAAATTTCGTGTAATGAAAACCATGGTAGAAGTGGATTCTATTGAAAAGAAGAGATCCTATTTTTACTAGAATAAGAGCATAATTAATTTGCATAATTATTGAAATGGGCCATACAACATATTTGACATCATACACCAAAATAGAGATATTGCTCTAGATTTTGCATGGGCAAAATAACCACATCCAAACATTGATGGTAAGTCTTACATAATTACTGATTTATTATAAAATCATTAATTTTTATCATGTATAACTATTGAGGTTTTTGAGATAATATAAATATATTTTATTTATATACAAAGTGTCAATATTTTTTTATAATAGCTTACAACTCAAGATACTCATAAAATTTAACCAATCTAGTTTCAATGTTAGTTGTTTATTTTGTTTTTTTTTTGTGATTATCATTAGTCTACATGGATGTTTAATCTTGTGATTTAATTAAAATGATGACATTATAAAAATAATTATACTTACATTCTAAGAAATATCAACATAAAAATCAAAACACCATATTTTTATATAGTGATATGGGGTCAACTATTTAATCAATTATGAGTGATGCAAATACTAAAAAATAGCAAAAATTACATATTTTTGTCAAGATTTATAAAATAACATGAAATAATAGAAATATATTTGATGATAAGTGGATTTTTGGTTATAAAAGTGGTAAACTAGGCTTGGATTTGATGGGTTGCCCCTTGACCCTAGTGGGAGCTGCCACCCCCAAACCCCACTTTTTTATCTCCTAATAAAGAAGAATATAGTGAAGAGATTATATGGCATTATGAATATCCAGACAAAGTTATTGATGAAGGACACATATATTTTTAAACTACAAGAGGACCCATGAAAAATTTATTTGTAGCTCAAGGAAAATAGTGACCTCCAAAATTTATTTAACTAGGTATGTTTTTCAACTACTAGAATTTTAATAAATTTTCATAAATAACTTAGAAATCTAGATTTATATTCCTTATACAAATAAAAACTAATATTTTATGTATGTTTCATAAATAAAAAACAATTAATAACATTCCATTCCATCCATATTCAGAAATTAGTTGAAATCATATCCACTTTCCTAATAAGAGACTTATTTGAAGGAGTTCTTATTTTCCCCAATAAAACTCCATTATAAATAATTTTAATTCCTAAACCACCAATCATTCATATGTAGGATGACATACATTTCTCCATATATATTCAAATTTTCATCTTCATATTCCTTTTGTTGACAATTATAATTTTGTGATACTGTTGATATTATGTTTTTATGGAAAGGTTTCATTTATTTTTTATTTTTTAGGATAATCTCATCATAGGGAGTATTTTAGAGATTACAGTAATAGATAAATTTCTATCCATAACTTCATCAAGTAGTTGGCACCTTATCCTGAGTTATCTTTGATAAAAGTGAGCAGTAGAATTAGTAAGTATCCATCATTAGTTATTGGTCATCACTACATAGACCAATGATGGAGAATGTCAACAATTTCACTCCACATAAAGTAAATTCCATGATATATTTGAAATTAGTATGAGGATGTATATAATATATGGCTAAAATTTTCCATGTCATCATTTTTAAGAAATAATAATAGTATTGATGATGATGATGATAATGACGATGACGATGACGATGACGATGACGATGACGATGACGATGACGATGACGATGACGATGACGATGACGATGACGATGACGATGACGATGACGATGACGATGACGATGACGATGACGATGACGATGACGATGACGATGACGATGACGATGACGATGACGATGACGATGACGATGACGATGACGATGACGATGACGATGACGATGACGATGACGATGATGATGATGATGATGATGACGATGATGATGATGATGACGATGATAATGATGACGATGACGATGATGATGATGATGATGATGATGATGATGATGATGATGATGATGATGACGATGATGACGATGATGATGATGATGATGATGATGATGATGATGATGATGACGACGATGATGATGATGACAATGACGATGATGATGACGACGACGATGATGATGATGATGATGATGATGATGATGATGATGATGATGATGATGATGATGATGATGATGATGATGATGATGACGATGACAATGACAATGATGATGATGATGATGATGATGATGATGATGATGATGATGATGATGATGATGATGATGATGATGATGATGATGATGATGATGATGATGATGATGATGATGATGATGATGACGATGATGATGACAATGACAATGATGATGATGATGATGATGATGACGATGAAAACTATGAGGCATTGTTGGTGGTCTTGGTTTGAAAACCAACTTATTGAGGAACCAAGTTATAGAACAAGAGCCTTGATTAGAAAACCAATTTATTGTCTAGTCAAGAAAATAAATAAAATAAAATACATTATGGAAAATGGAGTAGTTGGTGTGGTTTTTCTAGTTTAAAAATAAAAATACATGGTTGCTTACTTTTGTGCTCTTGTTTCTCAGTATAGCAGTACTATAATTTTATCAACACTTTTTCTAACATTTTTCACTTTGGCTACCATGGAAGAGGCAACGAAGACTAAATTTATGCCAAGGTATCTTACTTTATTATTTTACATTTAAATTTAATTGTAAGTTATGTTATTACATAAATATCCACTTTTCATATCATGCATAAGGTTAGAGAAATGAGGATGACAATGAAACAAGGATTTCTAACCTATTATGAAAGAAAACATCTCTTGGCTTAAGATGATAAAAAGTTTTCTAAAGTTTGATATTGTGAAAAATCAAAGAATCAAAAGCTATTTAAAGCATTATTTTTACTAAATTTATTCCATGTTTTAAAATCAGAATAAAATTTAATATTATGTTTCATTATATACCAAAATTTTCAGCAAGAGGTTCTCTACACAAGAACCTACTCCTACCTCAAAAAAAATAAACACAAAGAAAAATGTATACATGGAGAAATAGAAAAATATCCACATAATAACTTGTGTATGAAAACTTAATATATAAATAAGAAGATAAATTCTCTACATAAGAATCTATATTTAAAATTTTGGCATGTAGAAGTGGACATACTAAAAAGATATTTATTTGTGATATTATGCCAATAAATCCAAATTTTCTTTCCTATACTATCAAATTTTTATTTTCTCCTTCAAGGTAATATTTGAAAGTTTAAATCATCCATGGCCAATATCCAACTCATGCCTATATGAAAATAACAAGAGACATGAATAGTGGATGCATGAGGACATGCATTATCTTAGGTGTAGGGGAAATGATGAGCCCCAATAATGGCTCATTATATATAACATATAGTATTATTTATCCTTGCATAATAAGAGGATCTAAGTATAATTTTTTTTTAAACTAAAAGGGGTAAAATTTTTATTCAGAAATAAAAAGAGAAGTGAAATTACAAAGCTTTATCCTGGTCAACAAGTTGAGCCAATTTCTGAGAGAAATCAAAAGGCAAACTCCTATGCTCAAGAATGTTCCAAAGTGGCCCCTGCTCAGAGGCCCATTTGGTGAGACAATCATCTACCCCATTCCATTCCTAGGGAATATGCTTGAAATCCAAAAAATCTAAGGAAATGCATAATTGGAGAATCTCTCGAGTAATAACAGCTAACTGCCAATCCACATTAACAACCTTACGACTATTTAACAGATTAACAACAACCTGAGAATATGACTCACAAATAATTCTAGAACAGCCATATTGGCAACAAAGTTGCATAGCTTGCAAGATAGCCAAAGCTTCCATGAGGTTATTAGTAAACCAACCTTTGTAAATAGAAAAAAGAAAATGGATATTTCTGAAGCTGTCACACCCCACACTGCCAATCCCAACTTCTCCTAGATTTCCCCTCGATGAGCCATCTGTGTTGATTTTAATTATACCAGGTGTAAGGGGAGTCCACCTTCTTAGTCGACTAACTGGATGCGACTGCTATCTAGTTCTAATCACAGGTCGAGTAGGAGACACGACGCAGGGGGTAGTAGTAGATGCACAAGAAATATGGGAGTAAATACTAGCATCCTCTAGCCTGAGGTCTTGTGGCCTGTTACCCTTTGCCAGGAGAGTTTCCTGCAAGGAGTTGATGATTTTTTTCCAGAGGGCATTGAGCTCCATCCAAGTCTCCCAGAAGATCTATCGATTCCTCTCAAGCCAGATGTTCCACAAGATGAAAGAAGGACCAGTTGTCCAAGCAATCTATAATAGTGAAGCTGTAAATGGAGGATGGCCCAACTTGCTCCAAAATTTTGAGAGCGAAGATGCGTGCTAGCGAGGATAGCCCCATGCCTCCCACCAAAGGTGCCAGATTTGCTTAGCAAAGGGACACTGGAAGAAGAGATGTGATTCATTCTCCTCCCCACTATAGCATAACACACATCTAAATGGCCCCTAGAATCCATGTTTACATAGGTTGTCCTAGGTAAGACACCTATTGTATACTAAAATCTAGAAGAAAAAATTACATTTGGGCCAAGAAAGCTGATTCCATATTTTATTTCCCCATAGAAAAGTAGCTTCTCCAAAAATTTGCTTGGTCAAGGCCAGATATCTAGCAGAAATTGAATATTGCCCAATGGGGTTAGCTCCCCAAGCTAAAACATCCTAGCCATATATGGAGCTGCATCTTTTAGAGGTAAGGATCTAAGAAAGCTCCATCCACTCTTCCAAAGAGCCACTAGGCGGCCAATCAGAAGAGTTCTTCCACCTATATCCCGTAGACATACCCAGATTGAAGCCCTCCTTATAGTGGGCAATAGTATTCCATCCAACAACTTGAAGAGCATCACACAGAGGTTGTAAATGAGGATGAGAAAATAGGATCAGGGGGATCCATCCTAGGAGTCACCCCAGAAGAGGGCCTCCCTACCACTATTACAAATCTAGAAAAGGCTGTGTTTCACCAACTGAGCTCCTAGCTTAAGGGTATGCCACACCATGGAGCCACTTCCCTCAAAAGGTGCCTAGGGATGTTCACTAGTTCTATGCCAGCAAAGTACTTAAAAGATAGGATGCAAGCCCAGAGGTGGGATTGATTAGAGAACCAGTGCCAATAGAGTTTGGCAGCTAGAGCTTGGCTAGCCATGATAGCAGAGTGCAATCCAAGGCCTCCATCCTTCTTTGGCTGGCACACATTTCCCAGTTAATAAGACTCCATCTAGAATTTTGTAGATTACCATTCCAAAGGAATTGGCATGAGAGAGCATCAAAATTCTTCAAAATGTACATAGGGGTAGCCTAAATCATACAACGATAGGTGGGAAGAGCCTGAATCACCGATTGCAGGAGTGTGACCCTCCCAGCTGTAGAGAGCCATATGTGTGTCTAGTGATTGATTCTTTGGCTGAGTTTGTCAAGTACATTCTACCAGAAGAGTCTTGGCTACGTTCCTAGAACAATAGGAATCCCCAAATAAGTTAATGTAAGAGCTTGAATTTGAAATCTTAGAATAGTAGCTATCCTCTGTTGTATAGGCACAGGGGTGTTGAAGAAAAAAATGGAGGATTTGTGATCATTAATTTTTTGTCTAGAAGCTGCCAGATAATCATCCAAGGTGCCTCTAAATGCTTCTACTTCTCTAACCCATGCTCTCCCTGCCAAGATAGTATCATCAACAAACTGGAGGTGGGACGTGGTTAACCCATTCCCCCACTGCCATCCCTGCACAATGCTCTGAGACACTCTGACCTTGATAAGCCACCCCAGCCCCTCAACCAGAATGATAAACAAGGAGACAGTGGGTCTCCTTGGTGGAGACCTATAGATGCCTTGAAAAGCTCAGAGGGCTGCCCACTAATAAGAATTGAGTAGGAAGGTGTGGTAACACAACTGAGTACCCAATGAACCCAGTCCTGATTAAAACTAAAGGCAAGCAGAACTTTTTGCAAGAACCTCCAACTGGCTCTATCATAGGCCTTCACATGATCAAGCTTGATAAACATAGCTCACTCCTAAGAAATACTCATAGAGTGAATAGTTTTTGAGGTAATAGCCACCTCATCCAGGATTTGTTTGCCAGCAACAAACCCCCCTTGTTCCTCAGATATGATCATGGAGAGGTAGTCCTTAAGTCACTCTGCAATGAGCTTGGTGATGATTTTATAGACCACATTGCAAAGTGCAATAGGCCTAAAATAATCCAACTAGTTCGCTTGCTCTCTCTTTGGAATCAAGACAAGGAAGGTTGCATTTAAGGCCCTAAGCATTTCTTTGTTAGAGAAGGATTCCTACACCACGTCCAAGAGATCTTGGTTGATAATATTCTAGAAGTCCTGGAAGAATTCAATAGGGAAACCATCAAGCCCCAAAGCTTTACCTCTTTTCATACTGAACACCACTACCTCCACCTCAACCATGCCAATAGGCTGTAGAAGAAAATCATTCATTCCTCGTGACACCAGAGGGGGAATGCATGTTAAAACTATATTTTTTGCCAGCTCATTTGGAGGCAATTCATCTAAAAAAGAGTAGAATAAAAATGGATAGCTTCTCTGGATATAGCTTGGGATGAAGTCAAATGTGATCCATTCAAGGAGATAAGAGAAGAGACAAAGTTCTTATTATGTCTTGCATGAACTGACCTGTGGAAGAATGTAGTGTTCTTGTCTCCCTCATGTAACCAATCTATGTGAGGCTTCTATTTCTAAAAGATTTTTTCATGGAATTCCCACTCAGCTAAGATGTTGGATGCTTGAGTCTTAACTCTGCACAGTTCCTCAGATAATTTGAAGTCTCTAATCTGCCTAGTTACCACATCTAGCTGGTCTTGGGCCTTCTTCCTCATAGTATGGAGATTATCAAAGCTATTTGTATTCCAAAATTTCAGCTGCCTCTTAACAAACTAAAGTTTTTTAGTGAAGGAGAACATAGCGGTTCCATAGCTGGGTCCTCCCTGTCTCCACCATTGCGCCATGAGATCATGGAGGGAGGCCTCATGGAGCCACATAAGCTAAAACTTAAAAGGAGGATTCTTTGGACCAACAATAATGCTGGTAGAGAGCTTAATCAGCCAGTGGTCAGAACCTCTCCAGTCTAGAATTTCTGAAACAAGGGAGGTAGAGCTAGATTACCAAAAACAAGAAACAAGGAGTCTATCTAGGTGCTTGGAGATCCTAGCATTGCCAATCCTTTTATTGCTCCAAGTGTAAATCTCGTTGCAAGGCTTAACATTTGAGAGGCGCAGGATGTCAATATTCTGCCAAAGGATATCCGAAGATAGTCCTAGATGGGGTAATCCTCCCCTTTTCTCTTTTAGGCTGATAACTACATTGAAATCTCTTGTCAAAATCTAAGGCAAGAAGGGGTGGCAGCTTCTCACAAACCAGATATGATCTCAGAGCTTGAGCTGTCCAAGGAGTTCCACAGGCGCATAGACATTGGTAACCAAAATTTGTTCACCAGACTCCATGGAGGAGGCAATCATGGAAAGGGCTGAGCTGTTGGGTAGCCAATTAAGTGGCATTATTTTATTGGGATTCTAAGACATAGCCAGCCCCCCTAAGCTCCCCAAGGCTCCTACACACTGGCTTTGACTAGAAGCCCATATTTTGAACATACAAGAAGAGCATGAATCAATAAAAAGTTTTGTTTCCTAGACATAAAAGATATCAAGATATTGTTCAATTACCAATTTATGCATAGATTTTTGTTTGGGGATGCTATGCAGTCCCCTTACATTCCATGAAAGAATAATCATGAGGTAGAGTGGGGGAAATGCTCATCCAGGGTCTTAGCAACCCCTGACTCTACCAGTAAATCTCCTGTGAGTTTGATTTTGTCCTAATATTTGTGACATCTAGCTCTTGAAGGATTGGTTACTAAAGCTTTCTTGAAGGGTCTTTGCATTAATCCAAGAGCTAATGAAGATCTTTTTTCTTTCCTAGAAGCTTCCACGTCTTTAACCAAATCTACCCAGTAAACCCTTTATCACCAGGGGCAGTCAATCCTATAATGATATCTTCCTATAGACCCAAGGGGATTTCTGGGGTCTGCTATACCACCATGTCTTGTGATCCATCACATAAGGATAGCCAAATGGCTACCTCAGTATCCTCTCCCTGAAGCACTTCCAAAATGCCATCTTCAATGGCCATGTTATCCAGAGCTTCAAACTGATTGAAACCCATCTCTACCTGCCTTTCATAATTTGAATGCTTCTGGCCATGGCCCTTAGCACGTCTTCGAACTGGGATGAATCCATCCTTGTCAGGACCCCTGAAGCCTGCTATACCATGATCTGAACTTGTGGGGTTAAACTGAGATTTTCCTTTTGTGGCATTTTTAGGATGGTTATGAGTCATCCCATTATTTCTCCTCTGACCATTTCCTTTACCTTCATTGGTCACCTAGGGTCTAGAGGTCTCCTCAGGTGATCCAATGTCTCTGATAGCCATGGGGTATTGCCAATGTAGGTGGCCATACACATGGCAGATATGGCAACGAAAGGGAATAGACTTGTAGTCTATTTGTTGGACCTAGGAAGAGGTACCCAAGCAAATTTCTAAAGAATCTGGCAAGGGATTATTCAAATTAATATCAACACAAATATGAGCATAAGAAATAACCTTTTTTTCCAGTGTTTGGTGTGTTATAGTAGTTGGTGTTCCAAGCATAACAATTATCTAGCATAGGATATCCTCTCACCAGAATTCCAAAGGGAGTCTTGGCAACCGAACCTAGATAGGGATGCAAGCTAGAAGGTCTTCAGCCGAGTTGAAACCTAAATGTTAGGGTTTGAGAAAAATACCATTATGCTCATAGAAGTAAGGGCCTCCCTCAAAAATCTGATTCCAGTCAGATACCAAGGAAAAATTCACCATAAAATAGCTCTTTCCAGCTAGCATGATATCAAAGTCCCCATCAATCTGCCATGTCTGACGTATCCAGGCTTCCAAGACTGATAAGAAAATTTTGATGCCCAAGAATTTGTAGATCAGAGTGTGGGAGGCCAAGTATTCCACTTCTTCTTTTACTACCTCTGGGGAAATAATCAAAATAGGTCAGTCTTGACTCTAAGGCAAGCATCCATTTACCTTCTTGAGCTTAGAGCTCTCACTGATGTAAATCATCTCTCCTTTCTGTGCATTCCCCCTAGGCAGAGGCCGATCCTCCCTAGGGGCGTCAACCAAGCCACTGCTCCTCAGACTGTCGCTCGCAGCCATCTCTAGTTTCCCAAGCATCCTAAGTATAATTTTTAAACTTATGGTTTATTTAGAATAAAATAGAAAGTATATATCATGGTTATTTATTTATAATTAATTGTTATCTCTTTGCTAGTTATTTCTAATTATTATTAGGAAAAAGATGTCAATACGTGCATATGTAGTCCATACTAAGTGAGAAAGGATTTAAAGTATGAAGAGTAACCATTCAAGAATAATGTTGGAGTAGTTTTGGAGTCTCTTAAAATAGATATTAAAGAGGATCTAACATTTTGGCCAAGCTATGGACTTTCATAGCTGAGCTACAAACTTCCACAGGCAAGTCATGGACTTCCACATGCAAGCTAAAAACTTATGCAAGCAAGCTATGGACTCCCACAGGGAAGCTATGGACTTCCAAAAGTTAGATAAGGACTTCCATAGGTGAGCTATGGACTTCCAAAATTGAGCTACATATTTTTGAAGGTGAGCTATAGACTTTCACATGTGAGCTAAGGACATCCATAAGTGAGATACAAACTTCCACAAGCAAACTATGGAAACTGACATGCTTGCTATGAACTTTGACAAGTTTTTTATGGAATTCAAAAAAATTATTAAAAACTTATATGGAAAGAATTTCTAAGGCATTCCAATGATTTATTGGTCCATTCTAAGATAACCAAGATCACTTACAACTATCACACATACACTTTCTATTTATAGTATTTCTATATATAGATTTTGGTATATAAACTTTCCATTTATATATTGTATCTAAATGTAGATTTGAGAATTTCATTGTAATAAAATATATCTCTCCATATTTGATGGTGATTGAGTATATGTTGTAATATATTAGATTCCTATAATATTTCTCTCTCCTTATTTTATGGAGATTGAGAAAGGGTAGAATATCTAAATTTTTACTCCTAAATAAGGCATTGGTTAGAAGCATGAGATTATAAATGCAACCTCCCAGACCTAAATAAAATCAATCAATATAATTTCTCTCTCTATTAATCTAAGTAATTTATTCTAAAGTTTATGGCAGAAAATTTTGTGTTCCAAATAAAATCCTTTTTCAAGGATTGAGTTGGCCACTCATTCTAAGGAAGATGGGTAAATGTGTTTTTGTTTATTTCTTTATTCTATAATTACCATTTTGTTGAAAATTGTTATTTTATTTCTTTGTGTTTGTAACCATTACTTTTTATAAGTTGTTGTGAACCTTTAGGTGTTTTATTTGTTTATCGTACCCTTTCAGTTTAGCAATCTATTTTCTAAAAGTGTGATTTAATTTATGTATTAGTTATTTTCACTTTATGCAAGTGTGGATTGTGGTAGAAAGGACCATTTTCCAAAGATATCTTTCTCCTATTACGTATTACCTTCAGACACCAACCCTAGATTAACATTATTAAATTAAGGGGATTAATTACCTTCATCAATTGTTAGAGACACTAAACTCACATGTTTATATATTGGGTTGGAACATAAATATCAATAGTTGTCCTCAATGCATGAGCAGATTAGTGTAGATTAGATATATATGTATAGACTACATGCAGAACTAGATAAAATGCATGAGATATAGGTGTAGCTCACTTTAGATAGGGAATATACAAGATAAGATAGGGATTATATATTTTAGGGACATGCATAAATTATGGCATAGAGGGACACATCTATAGTAAAGTGGGATTCAACATAGGTTGAGAGGGATAGGGTACAAGAAGCTATGGCTAGCCTACATACTAAGCTGGATGAGACTTGATAAGTTGTGATGGAGAGAGGGTTGATATTTATCTATGAGAGGAACATTTGGGCTAAGGATAAGTTTGATTATTATCAAATTTTATATGAGGTAACAATGCTAGTAGTAGCTAGGAGGCCTACATTTTTAGAGTATAGTTCATAGAGGTTGACATATAGATAATCCCAATCACACAAGACCTCATCATCACCTAGATTAATATCATAGCCTCTTCCTTAATCATATATAATGGGTCCTATAACATAGCCACCTCCACCACCTGATAGGAGAGGATATTGTTCTCACAGGAAGATTTATAGAATAGAGGGACTATACATAGTCATAGTCAGAGTTGATCCTCTTTGAGATAGTACTGTACATTTTGATTCATGAGATGTATTGATCTTACATGACGTACTCCGATGATCCAAGATGTACTTATATTATCTCTTGATGTAAATGCCCCATTTTTGATGTAAATGGACATTAGAATCTTTGATAATATGATATGTTATGATATTTAGTGTTATTTCATGGGATGATTTATTTTACATTCTTATTTTTCTTGTTCTTTTGATTTATAGATGATATTTATGTTAATATTATTGAGATAGATAATGATGTTATCTTAGATGATTTGATCATATAGATAGATATTATGTGATTGATGGCATTGGCATGGTAATCATTGTGAAAATTGATTTTTTATTTTTCACATGACAATATGCATCATAATATAGGAAGGATCATGATAACATTTATTTATCAAAAATACATAATGATTTGAATTCACAATGAAAATGTATACAACTAAAAACAAGATATGGAAAATCAAGCATTAAATATACAACATAATGCACTTAAATCAATTCTAATTCAGATACAACTATTCACGACTCAAATTCATATATGAATAATCAAGACTTAAGTGTAAAACATAATGTGTTAAATTAAGGCACCTGATTAAAAAATAACATACTGATAATCAAAAAAATAATCATCATACAAACACATAAGCAAAATCAATTCAATATTCAGTTCATAAATTTTTGTTTGTGTGTGTGTGATAATAAGGCATTAATCTTTGAGACCAAGGGTATGACAAAAGGATCATGATTAAGGAAGGGGGAATATAATTATTACCCTTGTATTTACCCTTATTTGATTTTTCATAATTGTTCCTTGAGTAAGCATTGATATATCATTTTCCTTTATTGGTCAATATGTTCACTCTTTGATTCATCCCTTTGTTGTTAGAAATCATTCACTTGTTGTCTTGGTTTGTGAGGGAATTTGTTATCTTGAACCACCGATCTTGAACCTTTTTCAAAATTTGACGGTTCATAGGTTCAAAGTTCATTATTATATATTCTTTAAAATCTACTCACCTTTGGTTCATCATGAGAAATTTTGTTAAAAGCATGTCTTTATGTTGATTCTTGTTTATTCCCTTAAAACTTTCATTGAGTCAAAATCTGTGAGAATAAAAGAACCGACAGAAACCGAGCTTGAACCCATGTACTCTTTTGGTTGGGATAAAAAAGTTAATTGTGTGTGGAAGTATAAAAGTAGGAAGTAAAGATGGTGAGAATTAACCAGAAGAGAATATATTTAGAACATTTTATAAAGTGAAAAGTTTTAATTCATGAAAATCAAGGGTAATGATTATACATTAAGGTCGAGTGTGGAGATCACTTGCAATTAATGCATGTGTCAAACTTTACATAATATCAATGGAATTTAACATGAATGTATTAATTAAGTAATTATTCAACCATATTTTTTTCCCTTATCAAATAATGAGTAGGCTAATTTGGCAAAATAAAACACACAAGGTGCCATGAAAGGAGGATAGTGCTAGAGATATCAGATTTTCTTGTTCAATTTGACAGAGAATTTAGATCTGGTAAAAGGTGTTTCAAAATCAAAGGTTAAAAAGGATTTTACCTCCAAAAATTCTAGGAAAACCCTTGTAATAAATTTTCCTAACCGCACCACCTAGTCAAAAGCTAAGAATAGGAAGAAGAAAGAATCTCTAGAATAAATGATTGTGAATCTAAGTGCTTAAGAAGACTTATATAGGATGATAAGTGATCAAGGTCATGATTCATCAATGGTAGAGGGAACTAATATAAATCAATAGGTGGGAATCACCTTGGATTTGACCAATTTAATAGAATTACTACATACCCCTTCAAAGAAACTTATTCCTGATAAGGAAACCCTGGTTACTACACCTTAGTGGTTACATAATTTAATTAAAAAGAAAAGTAAAATAGTTCCATTTTATTTACCATTAGAGGACATGGTTAGTATATTTTTAGGGAAAGATCCTGAATCTAAAAAGCTGAAAATCACTTCCAAAGTAGACATTGATCCTAATACAAGAAATCAGAGTATAGAGATAGCTCAACCAGTGATGAATGATGAAGTTCAAAATCCCATAGCACAAGATTATATAGTGGAAAGAATAAAAATTGGAGTTGCATCAAGAGCTATAGATGTACATCATCTTGAAACATCCACCAAGAAAATAGTAAATCAAACATGGTAGGATGAAAGAGATAAGAAGGAACTAAAACAAGCATTACAATCAATGGTCAAGTACATTGATGCCATTCATAATCTTAGTCCTCAATCCATTTCTTAGTTGCCCCTATATTTTGATCCAAAATCTCTAATTAATCATAAAATGATTTATCAAATGCATAAAAGTAAGATGGTAATGAAAGTATTCAATGATTGGTTAGATGGGATAATCCAAGAAGTCACCAAATATATTAATGATTTGAAGAATATATATGATGAAACTCTTATTACCATTAAAGATTTGAAGATATAGAACATCTTATGGGAGAAAGAACAAAATGGACAGCTACAATTAACCAAATGATTAAAATCCATAAGTATGGTGTGATAAAAATTTTATCAAAGAAGAATGTAGCAAATTTGAATGATAAGACATTATATGTATGTAGAAAGAATCTTGAATGGAGAAACTTAGTGTCAAAATAGGGGCAGATAGAAATTATAAAGATGATTAAAGAGATAACCAAATTACTCAGTCTCTACATCATGATTTAGAATGTATTAATGTAAAGTATTTGAAAGATGATGGAAAACCTGAGGAAGATATCAATACTGTGATACAGTCATTTAAATAAAAGATCAATTTCATCAAAGAAAATGAAAATCTTATATTAGATTATTTTTTTAGGGTGTCAAAATTGGAATCATTACTTCATGTTTACATCAAAGCACTTCTAGAGCATGCAAAAAAAGTGGTTAATATTCAAAATATTAAGGAGGTCTGGAAATAATGAATTAAACATATTGGAGTTCTTAATTCTCTAGTAATCCAAGAATACATTACTACATTTAAGAAATGGAAAACACAATGTGTCTCTTCTATGGAGTAAAGAAAATCACAAGATTCCAATGCACCTCCTCAGTAGTGATCATGCCATTTTCAAGCTTTCTATTTTTAAGTTAGATACTTTACCTGAAGGTTCTATCTTTTAAATCAGTTTTGAAAACTAAATCCTACTAAGGCTTAGAGTTTGTTTAACTCTGAGTTTAAAGAATAGTTACAAGTGAAAAACTATACATATGTTTTAAATGGGACATGTAAAGGGCCTAGAAAGTTGGAATTTGGCTGAACTTTGATTTTATAATGTGATTTTTTCCTCTTTATTTCATCTATGAATTAAAGAAACAAATAGTTACTATAGACTTAAGTCTATGCATTTGAGTGAATGAAGATGAGTTTCTATGTGAATTCATGCTTTAAATGTGGTAATTGTTTTTCTGTTGAGAGTCTTATCATATACATTTTATTAATTGTTATTGGTTCACAGAATCTAGTGGTATATATATATATATATATATATATATATATATATATATATATATATATATATATATATATATATATATATATATCTATATATATATATATATATATGCTTGATCATTGTTATATATGGAATCTATGTGTTTTGTCATTGAATAATTTCATAGAAATAATATATTACATTCATAACATAGTGATGTATGGATGTTATTCTACCTTAAATGATTTTTGGTTAAAAGTATATTCAAATGTTAGTGTAGTTTTTATTCATTAAAGATCTTTAAAAAGGGAGCTATACCTTAATTCAGAGGGAAATTATTTATTATAATTTACCCAAATATTATTTACTTATTTGTTCTAAAAATAATGGGTTAAAGGGTCAAAATAAACATTATCATAATAGGAAAAATTTGTCAACCAATATATTTTTGGTGACTCCACTGGGGATGATCAAATCATTGTTTATGATCAGTCACCCTAATATGAAGCAAGATGGTGCTTCCCCATGAGAACATAATTCTTATTTTACAACCTAATCTTGGTTTCCAAGATGAGTAAGAAGATATAATCAGTCAATTAAATACCCTTGCACAGTGCACTCATCAAAATATTGATGATTATCGAAGAGCAAGTCGAGTATTAGAAAGAGAAGAAGAATTGGCTGAAAATTTAAGATTATTGTTGCTTAGGCAAAGGAGACAAGTTGAAAACATAGTTATAAATTAAATCCCTAAAGTCTCAAGAGATCAATAAAATATTAGTAATTAATAGTTGGTTGTTCAGTTATGATTTAACAACCTAGATTTTAGAAGATATACAATATCTTTGAGGAGAGAAGGAATTGATGATCCTAATTTTCAAGCACTGATAAACCTAAATTTTCTTATAATCCTACTCCTATTAGAATATCTAGAAGTAGACCTCCTAGCCCTCTTAAACCCTTGGCATCCCCTATTTGTCAAGCTTTAACTCTCTCTAACACTGTCATCCCTTCTGCGATAAACTTTTTACCAATGGCCCAGCCTTGGGGAATGGTCATAGGACCTCTGAATCTTGGAGCTAATCTAAATCCTCTACCCAAAAATGTGAGAGAAAAATTGCCTAAATTTAATGGAAATGGTAATAAATCACCATATGAACATTTGAATTCCTTTGTTGTAGAATGTGGTGTATTATGTGTGCAGCATCAAGATGTGACAATAAGACTCTTTTTACAAACTTCAATTGATAATGCAGTGCAATGGTTCTATCACCTACTTGATGCTAATATTACAAACTAGGATAATATGAAAAATGCACTCAAAAATAGGTTAAAAGGGTAGAAGATGAACATTCTCTCCTTTCTCAATTAAATTAGCTTAAGAAATAAATACATGAGCCTATGAGAGAATTTATAGCCAAATACAACAAAATCATACACAGGATTCCAACTGCTAAAAGGCCAACTCCAAAAAATTAAAAATGTTTTTTATCAACTCTATGCCTCATGATATTAATTTTCACCTAAGGATAGGTGGATTTTCCACTTTATTGGATACACAAAAAATGATAGTTGGATTAGAAGATGATCTTATCATGGCTAGAAAATGGAAAAAAGAAGTTAAAATGCCTAATGTTCAATTCTTGTCCCTTACAGATCTTGTGGTTCAAAGGTTAGTTAATGATATCATCATTCTAAAAAGACAAATACCTAAAGATAATATGCCATTCCAACAACCATATCAGGATGTCAGTCGAAGGATAAATATTGGTAAGGCATTGTAACTTACACTAGCATACTAAGGTTAGCTATTAAAGCTCCCCCTAGAAAAGGAAACATGTGTGCCTTTCATTTGAATACTGATCATGATGAAAATTCTTGCCCAGAGATGGTTAGATATGCTCAAATGACTACTACTAAAGATATTTTGGGAGAAACTACCAAGGAAAAAAGGAATTATAGGGAACCTAGTGAATCTGAAAAATACTTTTTAGAACAAGATTCTGACTCATAAATAGGTGGTGAAGTATTGGTTACTCTTTAATATCCTTCATGTGTTGTGATGACCTAAAGTCAAAAGAATTCAAAATCTCTAAAAATTCAATATTCTCAAGGAATTCCTGTTAAAAGTAAGGAACCTCTCACTAGAACTCTTGACACTAGTTCAAAAGTTCAAGATGTTCAATTATTACGAAGATCTGATCATGAAACTTCTTTTGATATTATTGAATTTTGTAAAAATTCAAGAATTCAAATATCTCCTATTGAATACCTTAAGTTAAATCCTAAAGAGCTTGATAAATTTGTGAAATATGTTAAAGGTGATCATTCATGAACTAAATTGAATAGTCAAGAAAATATTAATGTTGAGTCATTAATTGCTAAACTATTTGCTTCTCCACCTGAATCACCTGAATACATACCCAAAATGGCCATCAATGCATCTAAATGATAAATCTGATTTGGTTGATATGAAACTTAACCCATTTTATGTTTCCTTATTTATAAATGGTCATAAACTCAGTAATTTATTATACACTCACATGCTTCTAATAATATTATTCCCTATTATGTAGTTAAAGCCTTGGGTCTATCCCTTACAAAAACATTTGGTAAGTGATATTCTATGGATGGTAAGTAGATTCCTCTACTTGGGTAGATTAAAGATGCACATGTTACTCTTACATCCTATTTTGATAAAAGATTGAAGTTGACTATTTTAGTGGCAGACATCCCTGCCATTTATGGAATGCTATTGAGTATAACTTTTTGCAAAAATATAGGTGGGGAAATTAAAATGGATTGGTCGGAGGCCAGCATTCTAGTGGGAAAATAGAAAGTAAAACTAGAGCTTGAAACTAAATGGAGGTTTATTGTGTTCCCTTCTGATGATCCTAAATCTCATATATTATTTGAGGAATGAAAATTTGGTAATTTTTTTAATGTGAAGGAAGGATATATTTCAAAATACACTCATTCAAATGATCTATGGATCATAGATTTTGGTGGTAGTTATGCCACTACTGGCTCTAGAGTAGGAGTAGTTCTGATTTTCCCTGAAGGTAAAAATTTTCCTTACTGTTTTAAGTTAGAGTTTTAAAATACTAATAATACCATAGAGTATGAAGCTCTATTTCTCAAAATAAATGAAGCCAAAGGAAAAGGAATAAAAATAATCAAAGTAAAAGGTGTTGCATAACTGATTGTTAAATAGGTAAGAGGGATTTTTACTATTAAGAATGAAAGACTGAGACATTACAAAAATAGAGTTTGGGATGAAATAGAACATTTTGATGCCTTCTTTATTGAGTCAATTTCAAGAGATCATAACACATGGGAAAATTCTTTGGAAATATTAGCTTTTCTTCTTCTTCCTCATCCCAATTTCAAAGAAAACTCATATAGAATAGAGTTGATCTATCATCCTAATGTCGCAGATAATGTTGAATACTTGTAATTTTTTGAAAATGATTGATAAATTAAAAATTTATTGGAAAGTGATGAGATATTTGTGGGGACCTATTTTGAAGGATCTAAAATAGAGTGTAAAGAGTTTAGTCCTGATCCTGGAATCAATTCAAATGATGGAGTAATTTAGTTAAAAGTAAATAAGATTCCTAGAGGGCTAGTTTCTCTTAAACATTTGTTCAATCAACAAGATAAATACATCAAATGAAAACATGCTCAAGCTCCTGATAAATTAGGAGATTATGAAAAGGTAAATATTGGAAATTAAATTGATCCTAAAGGGGTTTCCATTGGTAAATGCTACTCACTAGAAGAGACATGTGAGTTAATCAATTTTTTAACTAAATATAAAGATGTCTTTGCTTGGTGTTATGATGATTTGAAAAAATTTAGAAGTGGTCAATTTTAGCATCATATTCCTTTAAAATCAAATGCATCTCCATTCAGGAAAAAATTAAGAAAATACAACCCAAAATTTGTAGATGCCATTTATAAAGAAGTTGATAAAATGTTGAAAGCTAGGATTATCTACCCAATTCATCACTTTACTTGGGTGGAAAATATTGTCTCGATGTGCAAGAAAAATGGATAAATAAAGATTTGTTTTGATTTTAGGAACTTAAATCAAGCCAACCTAAAAGATAATTATGCCTTACCCATGATGGATCCCATTTTATAAATAGTTGATGGATCACAGATGATGTCCATGTTAGATGGGTTCTCTAGTTATAATCAAATAGGTGTGGTTGAAGAAGATCAACATAAAAATACTTTCACAATGCCATAGGGAACTTTCAGCTATGGTCATATGCCTTTTAGTTTGATCAACACTGGTGCAAATTTTCAATGAGCAATGAACTCATCTTTTAAATACTTGATAGATAAAGTTATTGTTATTTATCTTGATGATTTGACTATTTTCTCTAAAAAGAGAGAAAATCATTTAAAAGATCTTGAGATTATTTTGTAAAGATGTAGAGACCATGGAATATATCTTAATCCAAAAATGTCAATATTATATGTGACAAGATAAGTTACTGGGCATTTAGTTATGATAGACAGAATCAAGATCAACCCAGAGAAAGTTAAAGCAATTCGATAGTTAAGCCTTCCCTCAAATAGAACTAGAGTTAAATCTTTCTTTGGACAGGTTAATTTCCTCAAAAGATTCATTCTTAATTTTTCTAAGATTACAAAACATATTGTAGGAATGATGAGTGAAAAACAAACATTTAGGTGGAATGAAACTACTAAGAAGGCTTTTGAAAATGTTAAATAAGTGATTGCATAGGCACCTACTCTGATAAATCTTGATTTCCAGAAGGATTTTATTATTTATTACTATGCTTCAAAACACATGTCTAGTATTTTGCTACATAAAAATGAATTGAATATAGAAGCTCCAATAGCCTTCATGAGTCTTCCTCTTAAGAAACATGAACTTAAATATTCATTGATTGAAAAATAAGCTTTTGTTGTAGTAAAAGCTATCAAACAATTTAGGTACTACATACTTCATTCGCACTCAATTGTATTTGTACCAAGCTCATCTATCAAGAGCATTCTAACTCAACAGGATGTGGGAATGAATAATAGAGCATCATGGGTTTCTAACATTCAAGAATATGACTTGGATATCAATCCAACTAAATTAATTTAATGCCAAGGCCTGTGTAGACTGATCATTGGAAATAAAGAAGAAAAAGTGGAAGAACTTCCCACTTCTTGTTAGTGAGTTTACAAGATCCATGGTTTATAGATGTGGCTCATTATCTTACTTATGGAGATTGTCCTAATCACTTATCCTCGAAAGAAAAAAGGAACCTGAGATTAAAAGAAACAAAATATGTCATTTGGGGTGATGTCTTGTACAAAAAGGGACTAGATGGAAATTTTATGAGATGTGTAGATAAAGAATAGAAGTGTAAGATTTTGAAGGTTTTCCATGATGAAGCTTGTGATGGACATTTTTCTTCCTTAGTTACAACCTTTAAAATTCTTAAGAATTGTTATTATTGGCCTGCATGTTTAAAGATGCATACAAATGGGTGGCTAATTGTGAGAAGTGTAAGATTTTTTTAGGAAAACTATAACTTGTAGCAATATGTTTAAGGCTAGTTGTGATTGAAGATCCTTTCAAGCAATGGGGCTTATAATTTATTGGACCCCTTTCACCTTATTTGAGTGATGGACATACACACTTTCTGACAGCCACAGACTATTTTACAAAATGGGTGGAGGCGATCCCTGCAAAGAGAACCACCTCAAAAGTTGTGTGTGATTTTCTTAATGAAAATATACTGGTACACTTTGGTGTTCCTCAAAAAACAATGGTAGATAATGCTACCAAATTTTATTCAACTGAACTCATCTCATGTTTTAATGATCACAGCATCTCTCTTTCTCACTCATCATATTATTTTCCTCAAGGGAATGGTCAAGCTGAGTCCAGTAACAAAATTTTGATAGCCATCATGAGAAAATTGGTGAGTGATAATCATAGAGATTGGCATAGAAATTTGTATGAAGTAATTTGGGCTGATAGGGTAACCCCAAAAAAAGCAATAGGAATGGCACCTTCTAAGCTAGTTTATGGAATAGGAGCTCAATTATCATTACCTCTTGAACTATCAGCAGCCAAATTGCAAAAGGTCATTAAAGATCAATATTTTCAAGATTATTTGGAAAAGAGGATTATGTATTTAACCAAAATTGGGGAAGAAAGGAATGAACTGATTGACTATATTATTTCTCATCAAGCTAGAGTTAAGAAAATCTTTGATAAAAAAACTAGACCCAAAAAATTCATGGAAGGAGATGCAGTGATTTTATGGGATAAGAGAAGAGAACCTAAAGGAGAACATATTAAGTTCAATTCACTTTGGAAGGGACCATTCAAAATTTATCAGGTATTGGGCCCTAATTCTTTAAAATTAAAATATCCAGATGAATCTGTTCTACCCCTATCTTATAATGGATGGGACCTTAAGCTATATAAATTGTAAAATAAGTGTCCCCTATTTTATACATAGTTGTTTTCTTTTTGTTTATGTGTGTTGCATTTTTGTTTTTCTATTTTGGTTTTCTCTAGCCTTTCCATTTTTGTCCCTTTATTTTTGATTAGTTATTCTAAAACAAGATATTCTAAGTTCTCTACATTTTATCACAAAATGCAATCCCCAGTCAGATCCAATTGTTACCCTTATTTAATTTTTTATAATTCTTCCTTGAGAAAGCATTAATATATCATTTTCCTTTATTAGCCAATATGTTCACTCTTTGATTCATCCCTTTGTTATTATAAATTATTCTCTTATTGTCTTAGTTTGTGAAGTAATTTGTTATCTTGAACCATCAAACTTGAACCTTTTTTAAAATTTGATGGTTCGTAGGTTCAAAGTTCACTATTCTATATTCTTGAAAACCCACTCACCTTTGGTTCATCATGAGAAATTTTGATAAAAACATGTCTTTATGTTGACTCTTGTTTATTCCCTTAAAACTTTCATTGATTCAAAACCTATGAGTATAAAAGAACCGACAAAAACTGAGCTTGAACTCATGTACTCTTTTGGTTGGGATACAAAAGTTCATTGTGTGTGTAAGTATAAAAGTGGGAAATAAAGATGGGGATAATTAACTAGAAGAGAATATATTTAGAACATTTTATAAAGTGAAAAGTTTTAATTCATGAAAATCAAGGGTAATGATTATACATTAAGGTCGAGTGTGAAGATCACTTGTAATTAATGTATGTGTCATAATTTATGTCATATCAAAGAAATTCAACACAAATGTATTGATTCAATAATTATTCAACTAGATTTTATACCCTTATCAAATAATGAGTAGGCTAATTTGGCAAAATAAAACACACAAAGTACTGCGAAAGGAAGACAACAGTAGAGGTATAAGATTTTCTTGCTCAATTTGATAGAGAATTCAGATTTGGTAAAATATGTTTCAAAATTATAGGTTAAAAAGGACTATACCTCTAAAAATTCTAAGAAAACCCTTGTAAGTAATTTGTCTAACTGCACCACTAGGTAAAAAGCTAAGAATAGGAAGAAGAAAGAATCTTAAAAAAAAGTGAATGTGGATCTGAGTGTTAAAGAAGACTTAGATAAGATGATAAGTGATCAAGGCCCTAATTCATCAATGGTAGAGGGAACTGATATATATCAACATGCGGGAATCACCTTGGATTCTACCAATTCAATATAATTACTAGATACCCCTTTAATGCAACTTATTCCAGATAAGGAAACCCTGGTTACTACACCTCGATGGTTATAGAATTCAATTAAAAAGAAAAGTATCATAGTTCCATTTTATTTACCATTATAGGACATGGTCAGTAGATGTTTAGGGAAAGCTCCTAAATCTAAAAAGCTAAAAATCACTTCCAAGGTAGACATTGATCCTAATACAGGAAATTAGAGTATAGAGATAGCTCGATCAATGATGAATGATGAAGTTCAATATTCCACAACATGGGATTATACAATGGAAAGAATAAACCTTGGAGTTACATCAAGATTTGCATATGTACATCATCTTGAAACATCCACCAAGAAAATAGTAAATTGAACATGGCAAGATGAAAAAAATAAGAAGGAACTAAAATAGGAATTATGCTCGATGTTTGAATACATTGATGCCATTCATAATCTAGGTCCTCAATCCATTTCTTAGTTGCCCCTATCTTTTGATCCAAAATATCCAATTAATCAGAAAATGATTGATAAAATACATATATGTAAGATGGTAATGAAAGTATTCGATGATTGGTTAGATGGGATAATCTAAGAAGGCACCAAATATATTAGTGGTTTGAAGAATATATATGATGAAACTCTAATTACCATTGAATATTTGAAGATACAAAACATCTCGTGGAAGAAATATGAAATAAAATGGACAAACTCAATTAACCAAATGATTAAAATCTAGAAGTATGGTGTGATAAAAAAATTATCAGAGAAGAATGTGGCAAATTTGAATGATAGGACATTATATGTATACAGAAAGACTCTTGAATGGAGAAACTCAGTGTCAAAATAGGGGTGGATAGAACTTATAAAGCTAATTAAAGAGATAACCAAATTTACTCAGTCTCTGCATTGTGATTTAGAATGTATTAATGTAAAGTGTTTGAAAGATGATGGTAAACCTAAGGAAGATATCAATATTATGATACAATCATTTAAAGAAAAGATCAGTTTCATCAAAGAAATGAAAATCTTGTAATAGATGATTTTTATAGGGTGTCAAAAGTGGAATCATTACTTCATCTTTGAGTCAAATCACTTCCAAAGCATGTGGAAAAAGTGTATGATATTTATAAGATTAAGGAGGTCTAGAAACAATGAATTAAACATATTAGAGTTCCTAATTCTTTGATAATCCAAGAATTTGTTGCTACATTTAAGGAATGTAAAATTCAATGTGTCTCTTCTATGGAGTAAAGCAAATCAGAAGATTCCAATGTGCCTCCTCAGTAGTGATCGTGTCATTTTCAATCTTTCTATTTTTAAGTTAGATACTTTACCTGAAGGTTCTATCTTTTAAATTAGTTTTGAAAACTAGATCCTACTAAGGGTTAGAATTTGTTTAACTCTAAGTTTAAAGAATAGTTACAATTGAAAAATTGTGTGTGTGTGTGTGTGTGTGTGTGTGTGTGTGTGTGTGTGTGTGTGTGTGTGTGTGTGTGTGTGTGTTTTTAAATGGGACATGGAAATGGTCTAGAAAGTTGGAATTTGGTTGAATTTTACTTTTATAATGTGATGTTTCCATCTTTATTTCATCTATGAATGAAAGAAAAAAATAGTTAATGCAGACTTATATATATGCATTTGAGTGAATGAATACGATTTTCTATGTGAATTCATGCTTTAAATGTGGTAATTTTGTTTTTGAGAGTCTTATCATATACATTTTATCAATTGTATTGGTTCACAAAATCCATTGGTATATATATACTTGATCATTATTATATATGGAATCTATGTGTTCTATCATTGAATAGTTTCATAGAAAGAAAATATTACATTCATATCATAGTGATGTATGGATGTTATCTACCTTAAATGCTTTTTGGTTAAAATTATATTCAAATGTTAGTGTAGTTTTTATTCATTGAATATCTTTAAAAAGGGAGTTATACCTTAATTTAGAGGGAAATTATTTATGATAATTTACCCAACTATTGTTTACTTATTTGTTATAAAAATAATGGCTTAAAGGGTCACAATAAAAATTATCAGAATAGGACAAATCTATCAACCAATAATAAGGAAATGGAAGAAGTGGCTAAGCTGACTCCAATTTCCCTAAGCAAGTGGATGCTTCCTATAGAGTACCCATAGACACTAGATACAACATGGACTATAGCCAAATATATTTCTCCAAAGGTATTTAAATTTGAATAAAATTGATGATAAGTTAAGAAGATGGATTGTAGAGACTAAAAAATGAACATAGACTCATAAAATGATGAGAATTTATAAGTAATAGGCTTGCCAAAATAGCAAGAGATATGTTGCACAACATTGATAGCATGAGATAAGGGATGGCCAAGCTAACATCAAAAAACTAAGTACTACCTACATATTCAAATTGGACCTCAAGCCATTGTAGTTTAACTAGTAATTGAACATAGAAAGTGATATGTATGATCAGGGACAAGAACATGAAAATTTTGAGAAAGAATGGTTAAACTCATAAAATGTGAAATGTAATAACTCAAAAAAATAATAAGAGAATAATAATTAAATCACAAAATGGTGAGAGCATGGAAAGTGACTCATAAAATAGTGATACCATAGAATTAACTCAAAAAATGATGACAACATGGAAAGTTAGTCCCACCTTTTGAAATGTCATGCTCATAAGAATATGAAAAATCACCAATGAAGTAATTCAATATGTGACACCTAAGTATAAGAAAATGAAACCCAAGTTGAGTAAAAAGATAATAATAAATCCATTATGTGACATTAAAGTGGGTATAAAATTAGGGAAATTTTAGGATATTGAGTCATGCAATTTTTTAGGGTTTTTAACATAAGGAGGTATTTGTATTTTTAAGGAGTTTTGGAATATTTGACTTTTTAGGGATTTTTGAAATATTTGAATTATTTTAGGATTTTTGGAATAAGATATAAACAAGAGTATTTTGACTAGATAATGTACAAGAATGAGAAATATACAACTCTATAAACACCTATCAAATGAAAGGAGGCTTGTGGGTAACGAGACATTGAATAAGGAATGTGAAGGGGGCATCTATATATGAGAAAACTAAGACCACTCATCAGTAATTTGGAATATGGTATAACTTCCTCTTTGGAAATAATGAATTGGGATGTAATAAGAGTGAATGAATGAAGGAATGTGTTTAGGAATTGATAGGAACTCAAGGGAACAATAAAAGACATACAAGCCAGAAAACCAATGATATTCCATTTCGTGACATTTCTTATTTCAATAGATTCTAACACAAAACCATTGTCCCCTTCTACTTTGATCTTGATGAATGTAGTGCTTATTTACCTATGGTACCTATAGTAATGTAACAAGACCAAGATGGTAATAGTAAATATAAATGAGGAATAATGATAAGATGCCCCCAATCAAGGGTGAAAAGGAATAAGTAAAGATAGAATATAATAGAAAAGCCTCCCAGTAGGAATATTTATAAACCAAATTTTAACAACCATAAGCATGAAACTTTTTGAAGATGCATAATATTAATTGCCTCATCAAATTCATCACCTTATTTAGTAGCCAATCTATATGCACCAGACCTATATGTATCTATAATAACAAAGGGGCCTAACTAATTTGGTTTGAACTTACCTTTATTTTACCATTCAACATTTTTATTATTTTGATTCTCCTTGAGCACAAGATCACCAAGCTCAAACTCTTGGGAAATGAATATTTTTGTATAGCCCCAATGTAGCTAATTCTGATAATACTTTAGGTGATTTAGGATGGCTAGTTTTTTTCATATAAAAGCTCCAATTTTTTTAATCTAGTCACTCGATAGCTTTCTTCATCAAGGACACCTTTTAGTGAAATGTGTCATGAGGGTAAATTGATATTAATAGGTGAAATAAATTTAGATCCATAGATGAGGGAATAAAGAGTTTCACTAGTAAGAGTGTAGACATTTCTACAATACACCCATAAGGCTAGGAATATTTTCATGTGTGAATCATGGCTAAAGGTATTGATAGCCTTTTTAAAGATTTTAATCATCATCTTTTTTGATGCTTTTGCCTGGCCATTATCATGAGGGTTAATGGGTATAAAATTGATACTTGATGTGGAACTTAGAATAGAGGGAGGCAATGTCCTTATTTTTAAAATATGTACCATTATCAAAAATGATGGTGGAATGGAAAATGATATGATTTAAGATGAATTTTGAAATCTAATTATGGGTTATGTAATTAAGAGGGATTGCCTCTACCCATTTGGTAAAATATTTGATAGAAGTAAGGATATGTTTATGACCATCTAAAGAAGTAGGGTTAATCTTTCCTAGAGATCAAACCCCCATGTTGAAAATGGCTAACAAGTTATGATTAGTTATAGTGCATGTGTTGAAGCATGAATTAGATCACCATGTTTTTGACATGTGATACATTTATTCACATATGCACATGTATCTGCTTCAATGTTAGGCCAATAATAACTAGTATAGATGAGCTTCTTAGTTAGGATCATACCGCTAGTGTATGCCTTACAAATCCCTTCATGGGCTTCCCTAAGTGCTAAATTATATTCCCCTATATTTAAATAGTGAAGAAGAGTTCCATCATAGCCTCTACAATATAGAGATCTACCAATTATAATGTAATAGGAATTATTTTAGACAAATGATCTCATTTGGTTCTAAGATAAATTAGGTGGAAGGATGTGATCATGGAGATAAGATAAGATGTCATGGTACCAAGGGGATTTGGAACTAGTAATGACACCAATCATCTCATAATGTGACTAGTTGTAAGTTGGAACAAGAATATTCTTAATACTAAATTTGTACTCAATGATAAAAGAATAAAGTGCAATCATTGAACCAATAGTATCCATAACATCAACTAGTTTATTGTTAGCTCTAGGAATCTACTTGAATTGAATGATGTTGAGTTTGGATCCCTTTGGGGCTATCACATGACCTTAGGAGTATGTTTTGGGGGCCTAAAGAGCTCCACAAATGTGAGGATCATAGTTTTCCCTACTCCACCTTTTGTGGAATCTTACTCCGCATGTGAGTGGAATATTCCTAGTATATTTCTAATTTCTATATTTCAATGTTTTATGGAGTTGGTTGTTAGATACATTTTCCCATGTTGACTTCTTTGTTTTGAGGGATCTAGTTGTTTATTAGAAAAGGTGATGCCTTCCTTGTTTCAAGGAGTTGGTTGTGATCACATTTTGTTATAAAATATGCCTCAAAAGGTGGAGACTCTATTTTTGGCATGTTCCTTCTTGGGAGAGCTGGATGAGGTGGAATTTAGTTGTACTTAGTGGATGATGCCTATCTTGGATAAGCATGGTTCAATTTCTCCTTCTTTTGTGGATTTTCCCTTGTTTTTTATATCTATGGGGTGTGGTATGGCCTTTAATGGTTGATCATTTATTTGTAGGGTGTGGCTTTGAGGATTAGAGTCAAAGTGTAGGTGATTATTTTAGGGTGTGGTTTAGTAGCTTGTGAGGTATAGTATTGTGTAGGTGCAGGTGAAAGTACAACATTTATATGTGCAAAATTTTCTACATGATATTTTTCTATCTCTATAAGAGTTCATTGTAGTCTTATGTTTTTTATTACAATTTATATTGAAAACTTTCTTCATGGATGTAGCCCACATTGGGTGAACCACGTTAGATCTATGTTGTGTGATTGATTCTTGTTCTCTCCATTTTAATGATTTCATTATATATATGATTTGAGGAATGTTTCCATGGTGAATGCAATTGCATAAGTTAGATCTAATTTATGGTTATATTAAATTTGATTTAAAAGTTTTTTAATTTCTAGCAATTGGTATGAGAGCCATTGGTTGTGTTTTGCTAAAGTGGTAAATCACAAGAAGGCTATTAGCTTGAGTGGGAGATATAGGATAAGATATCATATTTAGAGTGGAGAAGTTTAATGGTAAGCATTTTGGTTTGTGGAAAATGAATATGGAAGATTGCCTATATCAGAAGGAGCTACATCTCCCCTTGGAGGGGAAAGTAGAACAACCTATGAGTGATGTATATTGATCATTGCTTGACAGGAAGGTATTTGGAACCATATGTTTATGCCTTTCATCTTATATTTCATTTAATATTTATAATGAGAAAACCACAAAATATCTCATGGATAAACTTGGAAAGTTATATGAGAAACCTTTAGCTTCTAACAAAAAATTTCCTATGAAAAGAATATTTAACATGAAAATGTCTAAGAATGGTCCAATTACTAATCATCTAAATGTTTTTAATATTGTTGTAAGTATGCTCAATTTAGTTGGAATTAAGTTTGATGATGAATTTAGAGCTTTGATAATATTATGTTCTTTTCCTGATAGTTGGGATAGTTTAGTTATAGATGTGAGTAATGCAGTCCCTGCCAAGGGAAGCTTAAATTTTGAGGATGTTGTAGGTGTGATTCTTAGTGAGGAAATGCAAAATAAAAGCACTGGTGAATCATATTCAGGTAATGCTTTATCCATTGATACTATAGGGAGGCAAAAGGAAAAGAGCAAAGGCAACTATGGAAAGTCAAAAGGTAGATCTAAGTCCAAATCTAGATCCAAGATTATATGATGGCATTATGGGAAGAGTGGACACTCAAAGAAGGATTGTTGTTCACTTTGAGATAAGAATGCCAATAAGGAAGAAATGAATGAGGTAAATGTGACATCAGATAAATCATATTAGGATGCCTTAATTATTTCTATGGATAGTTTTCTAAGTCTTGGGTATTAGATCTAGGGGCTTCTTTTCATGCCACCACACATAGGCATTATTTTATTGATTATGTTCAAGAGAATTTAGGACATGTTTATCTTGGTGATGATGAACCATGTGAGATAGTATGGAAAGGTTGTGTTCAATTCCAGATGCAGAATGGGAACACATGGATCCTTAAGGATGTTAGACATGTGCCTATGTTGAGATGGAATTTGGTTTCAGTGGGGCAATTAGGTAGTGAGGGATGTTTAGTATTATTTACTATAGATTCATGGAAAGTTACCAAAGGTGCTCTTGTGATTTTGAGAGGTAAGAAATTTGGTACTTTATATTTGACTAGTAGTGTTGATTCTCTTGATTTAGTTGCTACAGATAGAGATGCAACTATGTGGCACTACAGGCTTAGTCATATGAGTCATAAGGGCATGCAGATCTTAAAAGATAAGTTGCCTAAATTGAAAGATATATATATATATATATATATATATATATATATATATATATATATACACTTCTATGAGAATTTTGTGTATGGGAAACAAAAGTGGGTTAAGATCCTAAAGGTTGGACCCACAAATAAAGAGAATAAGTTAGATTTGGTATACTTAGATGTATGGGGACTAGCTCAAGTATCTTTTATTGGTGGATCTAATTATTATGTTACCTTTATTGATGATGCAACAATGAAAGTTTGGGTTTTTTGTATTAAAAATAAATATGATGTATTTAACACTTTTAATAAGTGGAAATCCTTGGTTGAGAATGAAATAGGTCTCAAATTGAAATGTCTCAGATTAGATAATGGAGGTGATTATTTTAGTAATGCTTTCTTTGATTATTTTTATAAAAATAGAATCTATAGGCAAATGACGGTTCTAGGAACTCCATAATAGAATGGGGTATCTAAAAGGATGAATGGAACAATAATGGAATGTGGTAAGAACATGATACTACATGGAGGGTTGCCTTTATAGTTTAGGGTAGAAGTAGTTATCATGGTAGTATATCTGATTAACATAGGACCTTCTATGCCTTTGGATGGAGGCATTCTTGAACAAGCTTGGTCTGGTAAGAATGTTGATTATTCTTTTCTTAGAGTCTTTAGATGTGAGGCTTTTTCTCTCATTAAGAAAGAGGATAGGACCAAGTTAGAGACTAAATTAGAGAAATGCATATTTGTTGGTTATGGTGAGGATGACTTTGGTTTCTAATTATGGAGCATTAAATATAAAAATATATTTTGATCTAGAGATGTATTCTTTAATGAATAAGTCATGTCTAAGGATCAAGAATAGGAACAAGAACATAAAGAGTACATAATATGAGATGACATTTTGGATGGAAAAGTATTCAATGGTTCAATTTAGGAACATACTACATAAGGACCCCAAACTCCTATGGTAAGAAGGTTTTCTAGGGTTAGAAGATCACTTGAATGTCTTTTTCCTTTGAATTATTTGTTACTCACTTACAATGGAGAACCAGAGTGTTATAAAGAAGCAATACAAGTATATGCCAAGATGAAATGGGAACAAGTCATAGATGAGGATCACAGATCTCTCATGGAGAACCAAATATGTGATTTGGTAAGGCAAGAGTGCATTACCAAACAAATGGATCTTCATAATAAAAGAAGAGCATGAAGGGAGAAAAAGGTATAAGGCCAAGATGGTGGTCAAGGTGTTTACACAAAAATTAGGTATTGATTTTGATGAGATTTTATCTCGTATTGTAAAAATGGCTTCTATTAAGACTATTCTTAGTTTAGTTGCAATTGAGGATTTGCATTTAGAATAATTAGATGTGAAAACTGCTTTTCTTCATGGTGATTTGGATGAAGAGTTTTATATGAAGCAACCACAAGGATATGAGGTCAAAGGGAAGGATAACTATGTGTTTAGACTAAAGAATAGCTTGTATGGCTTGAAACAAGCTCCATGGCAATGGTATAATAAATTTGATTATTTTATATTCGAACAATAATATCAAAGGTGTCATTTTGACCATTGGATTTGCATCAAACATTTTGATGATGGTTGCTTTATTATATTATTCTTATATGTTGATGAGATGTTAGTTGTAGGAAAGAACATACAATATATTCATATGCTCAAGAAACAAATTAGTAACTCCTTTTATATGAAGTATTTGGGTGATACAAAACAAATCCTTGGTATGACGATTTCTCATGATAGGAAAGAGAGGAATTTGATCTTATCCCAATCAGAGTATGTGAATAAAGGCAACATATATTGGTACTCCTTTGGCAGGGTAGTTTAGATTATCAAAGGAGAAATGTCCAAGATAGAAGTTGAAAAGCTTAGGATGTCCAAGGTACCTTACTCATTAGAAGTTGGAAAATTAATGTATGCCATAATTTGTATTAGGTTGGATATTACCCAAATAGTGAGAGTTGTGAGCAAGTATATGAGTGATCTAGGTTATGAGCATTGGCAAATAGTTAAATGGATTGTTTGGTATTTGAGAGGAAACATGGATTTTGCATTATGTTATGTTGGGTTAGATACTACTTTGTGTAGTTATGTGGACTTGGATATGACAGGGGATATTGATAGTAGGAGAAGTATGATAGGGTATATATTTATTGTTAGAGATACAATAGTTAGTTAGATTTTTAGGATACAGAAGGTTGTGGTTTTGTCAACCATAGAGGTAGAGTATATTGTTGCCACATAGGATAGTAAGGAAATGATTTGGTTATAGGAGTTGTTTTGAGAGTTGAAACATGATTAGGAAGTTGGGAGATTACATAGTGATAGTCAAAGTGTTATTCATTTGGCAAAGAACTTTGCTTTCCACTCAAGGATGAAAGACATTCAGTTACATTATCACTTCATCAAGATAGCTTTGGTGGAGAACTTGGTGAAGATAGAGAAGATTCATACTATCCATAATACTATGGATATGATGACCAAGGTGGTCACATTAGAAAAGATGAGACTATGTTCAAATTTGGTTGGCCTTAGTGGTCATGGAGCAGTGACAAATTCTATTAAAAAAAACAATCTCCAAGTGAGAGATTATTGAGTGTGGAGCCCTTTAGGGCTATCACATGACCTTAGGAGTGTATTTTTGGGGCCTAGAGAGCTCCAAAAATGTGGGGAGAACATTTTTCCCTACTCCACCTTTTGTGGAATCTTACTCCATATGTGAGTGGAATATTCCTAGTATATTTCTAATTTCTATGTTTCCATGTTTTATAGAGTTGGTTGTTAAATGCCTTTTCCCATGTTGACTTCGCCTATTTGAGGGAGCTAGTTGTTTATTGGAAAAGGTGATGCCTTCTTTATTTCAAAGAGTTGGTTGTGATCACATGTTATTGGAGGATAACTTGGTGAAGCTAGAGAAGATTCATACTATCCATAATACTATGGATATGATGACCAAGGTGGTCACATTGGAAAATATGAGACTATGTTCAGATTTGGTTGGCCTTAGTGGTCATGGAGCAGTGACATTCTATTAAAAAAAAACAATCTCCAAGTGAGAGATTATTGAGTGTGGAGCCCTTTAGGGCTATCACATGACCTTAGGAGTGTATTTTTGGGGTCTAGAGAGCTCCAAAAATGTGGGGAGAACATTTTTCTCTACTCCACCTTTTGTGGAATCTTGCTCCATATGTGAGTGGAATATTCCTAGTATATTTCTAATTTCTATGTTTCCATGTTTTATAGAGTTGGTTGTTAAATGCCTTTTCCCATGTTGACTTCACCTTTTTGAGGGAGCTAGTTGTTTATTGGAAAAGGTGATGCCTTCTTTGTTTCAAAGAGTTGGTTGTGATCACATGTTATTGGAAAATGTGCCTTAAAAGGTGGAGACTCTATCTTTGGCATGTTTCTTCTTTAGAAAGCTTTTGGATGAGATTGATGAGGTGGAATTGAGTTGTCCTTAGTGGATGATGCTTATCTTGGATAATCATGGCACAATTTCTCCTCCTTTTATGGATTTTCCCTTATTTGTTATATATACAAGGTGTGGTGTGGCCTTTAAAGGTTTATGGTTTATTTTTAAGGTGTGGCTTTAAGGATCAGAGTCAAAGTGTAGGTGTTTATTGTAGGGTGTGGTTTAGCATCTTGTGAGATACAACATTGTGCATGTGCAGGTGAAAGTGTAACATTTATTTGTGCAACATTTTCTATAAGATATTTTTCTATCTCTGTGAGAGTTCATTATAGACTTGTGTTTTTTATTACAATTTATATTTAGAACTTTCTTGGTGGATATAACCCACACTGGGTGAACCACATTAGATCTATGGTGTGTGATTGATTCTTATTCTCTCCATTTTAATTCTTTCATTATATCTATGATTTGAGGAATGTTTCCATGATGCATGCTATTGCATAAGTTAGATTTGATTTATGGTTATATTAAATCTGATTTAATTTTTTTTTAATTCCTAACAAATGACTTCAAACTTTAGTTTGAAATCATCCACCATAGCTTTTTAAGGCACCAATTTTTCATCATTTGTTTGATATTGATTAGTGACCTCATTGATAATAATTTTTGAATCACCATACACTTGTAAATGTTAACTATCCCATTACACATGAAGATAAAGCGAGTCAGCAAAGATTCATATTTAGCTATTTTATTTATGCATGGAAAGCCAATGCAAAATTATTTATAAATAATAATGTCCTATGGCATGATGAATAATAATCCTACTCCTTAACCATGTGATGTGAAATAACCATCAAAATATAGCTTCCACTCTTTATCTTTAGTTAGAGTCATAATAGACTCATCAAGAAAATGTACTATGATAGGAACAAAATCTTGTATAGGTGCTTAAACCAGTTGATCATCTAGTACTTGTCCTTTAATTTATTTTTGATGTGTGTACTCAATATCAAATTCTTTTTTTCATTTGAACTATGAGAGTTGATTTTTCCAATAAATAATTCAATGGGTCCACTTTATAAATAAAAACTATCTTGTTATTCAACATGTAACGTCAAAGATTTTGAGAAGCAAAAAATAATGTAAGACATATTTTTCAATTGGACTATAGTTCTAGTCATAAGAAACTAATGTTCTACTCATAATAAATAACTCGTTCCTTCCTTTGATCATCATTTTGAGAAAGGAGTGCCCCTAAGGTGCTATTAGTTATAGAAAGGTACAATAACAAAGGCTTTCCTATCATTGGTAAAACAAGTACAAGAAGATGGGCTAGATATTGCTTAAGTGTTCAAAAGCCTCTTTGTATTCCACATTTCATTGAAATGTTTTGCCTTTATTTATCATATGAGTGAATGTATGACAAAAATCAAAAAGTTAAGATATGAATTTCTAATATCTTGGATATTTCCTTATAGGTTACGTGATCAATTCATATTGGAAGGAGATGGCATGTCATTGATAGCTTAAACTTTGGTTGGATCAAATTCAACACCTCTATGAGAGACAATGAATCCTAAAAAATTTCCATATGTAACATGAAAAACACATTTATTATGGTTGAGATGCACCTTATACTCATGAATCCATTCAAATATTATTTGCAACACTATTAGATTCTTATGCAAGTTTTGGATTTGCCCAAGATATCATAAATATAGTCCTAAAAAATATCATGCATGAGATCATGAAATATGGTTGCCATTTCTTATTGGTAAGTGGCTCTTGCATTCTTCAATACAAATGGCATGACTTGATAACATAATATGCCCAAAAGGGTTGTAAATTTTTTCTTTACTTGATCCTCAGGAGTAATCTTAATTTGATTATAGCCTAAAAATTTATCCATGAGGTACCCTGCTATTGAGTCCATATATATATGTATATATATATATATATATATATATATATATATATATATATATATATATATATACATATATATATATATATATATATACATATATATATATATATATATATACATATATATATATATATATATATATACATATATATATATACATATATATATATATATATATACATATTTGGCAGTAGAAAGTCATCCTTAGGTAAAACTTTGTTTATATCTCTAAAATTTGTGCAGATTATGATGTTGATTGGTTTCTTATTAACATGAATAATATTAGAAATAGATTCTACATATGGAATGTGTTTGATAAAACCTACTACCTATGATCTAGGAATTTGAATCAAGAGAGGATGGTTAATATGGTGTTAGTTAAAAAATGGAAAAAAAGATGAAACAAACACACTAATAACATAAAATTTCTAGTCCTAGACCCTAGGGAGATCTTAGTTAACCAAAAAAAATGATAAACACAACTAAAAAGCAAGGAATCAAACACAAGAATTCCTTCACCTTCTTTGGATGCTCCAAATGCCTTTGTAGTGGTGGATTTCTCGGCTTGTGCTCATGAAGTCCTTGGAAATGGAAGCTTGACAACCTCCATCTCTCCTTGGCACCTTTGGCTTATGGCTTGGCTTGGCTTAGAATCAATTTGGCATTATAACACTAGTTGCTTGAAGCCTTTGGAACCAATCCTTCATTATAACTTTACACAAATTAAGCGTTGAAGATATGTGAGCATAATATATTTGTACCAAAATAGCTTAGAAATGATGTTGTGAGGCCTCATATATATATATATATATATATATATATATATATATATATATATATATATATATATATATATATATTTGGATTTGATCTGAATCAACCTGAACCATCCATCTCAAGATTGATATGTGTGGTTGAGGATTAATTCAATTTTTGGAATTAAGTTTGTAATTATCTTCATCATGGCATTGGAAGAAGGGGAAATTAATATGAATGGAGGGCATCATGGAAGGCATTTATGAGGCATGGGAGGCATGAATCCTAATATGTGTTACATTTATGGCCTAGGGATGTCTTCCCAAGAAATGAGGTCACTTGATGATGTACATATTTAATACTCATTTATAAAAACAAGTATTCAACAAGTTTCCATGGAATTCTTAATTAGGCCTTGATTTGGGTTAATTAGATCTTAAGCATGATTAAGCACTTTGTGCACAAATTACCCAAATTGATTAGAAGGTCTTGTTATTGGTCCAAAATTTGATTGGATTGGAATTAGAAGGTGATGTAATAAGCATTGGAACCATATTCCTATTTAAGATATTACCAACAATAAATAACAAAGGCACATGTCTTGTGTAAAATATTTGATAGGGAAGAGAAATCTAGAGCACTCAGGTGCAAATTTGGCATTTTGACTCAAAATGAACTAATCAGAGTTAGTTGGCCCATAAATTACATTGCCCCATTTAGGGATACCCTGGCCAAAATCAGCACTTGAATATGTCATTTTCACATCATTTTACATATTTTAGTGTTTTTAGGCCAAACTGTGCATTTTAGGTGGAAACTAGCCAAAAGCCTAATTAGAGGTTATCAGTGGCTAGTTTTAGGTGTTTGCACTACCAGTAACTTTTCTAACTTAACTTTAATTAAGAGAGCAATATGTGGATGCACATTTATTAGATTCTACTTAATAGGCTTGGTATATGGATTCATGACCAAGTGATGAACAACTAATGATGGATTTATACCTTTCATATCTAAATAAGTCTAAGTAAATATGTTAACAAATTTTGTGAGAAGGGTAATGATCAATTAATGCTCTTCTATAGTGAGACATGCACCAAGATTTTTATATTCATATCATCATATGTTATAATGTTGAATTTTTTCATGTCTTCCATAAGAAGAGTAGAACCATTTTCTAAAATTATAAGAAAATAAGATAATTTATCATCAAACTCAAAATTTTGAACTCTCAGATGGACCCATGTAGGAAAAATCAAAATTGTTCCCCTTGGGTAATGGTCAATGAGCTACCAAGTGTATATTCTCTATAACCATGTGCTCAAATTAATCATGATCTTTAGGATTGATATTATCATTATATGATAGATGGTGACTTATGGAATTTTAGGATTCTAATTAAGGAGAACAAACTTCCTCATCCAATGGAACCTAAAATAGGTTTTCACCAATGGACTCATCTTTATCTTTTATTTTTCCCTAATCCAAAAACACCTTAGAAAGGTTTTCACTTAAGGATTTTTATGTTTTATTTTGACTTAAGAAGCTCACTTTCTCCCCAAAGTAGGACACAATATCCAAAGTGAAGATAAATCCCTATTTGTGGTCACCTATCGATAACCCATCTCTTAGTCCCAAGAAATCTAAAAATGCTTCTTCATTAGATAATTCATCAAGAGCGATATTATTGTCTTGTTGGTCTAAATCCAAAAGTTTAATATATTTAAGGGTAAAGGGAATGGTATGAACCAATAAAATGGTAAGAATAGATAAGGAATAAAATAGGTTAGTATTGGACAACTCATCATATATACTATAATAGGAATTTATGTCACTATTAGGAACATCATCATATAGTGCACAAGTTAAACCACTTTTAGGATGTTTGGGGACTACCCTAAGCATTTTATATCCTAAACCTTGTTTCTTTGAATGTTGTGCAATAATAATAGGGTATAGGCTACCTTTTTATTTTGACCCCAATCCCTTACCTTTATAATCATTATGGGCCATTATTTTATTAGGAATAAAGTACTTTTTATTTTGGAAACAAGGAGCTAGATTCTCATTGTACAACCATGAGTTAGTTTTTGGCTTCAAATCTTCTTGACTAAAAGCCTTTCCTAGAAAAAACATCGAGGTTTCATGAGAGAAGATGTTATCCCCTTATTACACCACTCCATTTTTGGCTAGACATAGGACGTGGGTGATCTAGGTAATTTGGCCACATGAAATGCATCTTCCATATTCTATGTACCAAGACCTTTTTCATGCATGTTAGAATGAGAGTAAATTTAATGAGGGAAAAGGTGCTTTAGGAGAAGAATCAAGGGTGTCACAAACTACATAATTGGATGGAGGAGGCTCAAAGATTACTTATTTGTAATATTTAATAGGATTGATATCACTAAGAAAATAAGTTTATTGGCAACCTTCTAATTATTGATGTTTACAATATTGACATGGTTTTAAATCTCCAAGAATAGTCACCTCCATTATAGCATGATAAAACTTAATGCATTAATGGATTGTAGAGAGCACTACATACATATTGTGAACATAGGGATAACCAAGAAGAAAATTATATGAAAAATAAATATCAATCACATGGCATAAGGTGTAATGGACCCAACCTGAATAGGAAAGGAAATGGTACCCATTGATTGTCTCTCTATATTTTGTACCCATTGATAGTAATAGTATCATCTTTTAGATCTATTGATGTATAGAATATATGTTAAACTAATTTAGTGGAACAATATTAAGACCTAATCCATTATTTATCAATACTCACTTGATATTATGGTGATTAATTATGACCTCAATGTATAGAGAATTATTTTGAGAAGATTCTATAGATGATATATCATTTTGATCAAATACCAATTACAAACTAAGAGATAAGTGTCTAACCATTTCTTGAAATTTATCTAATGGAATATTATTCTTCATCTGATATTGACTCAAAATATCATACAAGACATATTTGTGTAGATGAGAGGTACATGACATATCCAAAATGAAAATTTGTGTTGTCATTTTATTTAGTTGATCTACAAGGTCATATGGATTATTCATAGGTGCATATATAGGCTTGAATTGATCTTGAATATGATTTGAATGAAAAGGTGGATTAGGATCAGTATTATAAGGTTTAGAACATTAAAGGGTGATATTAGCATGTTGATTTATAATAACAGAATCTTGATTGGGAATAAAAATACCATAATTTGAAGCATAATAAATGGATCTTGGAATAATAACTTGATAACATGAATCATAAAGTGGAACTAAAAAAATAAATGAACCTAACCCTAGAATAGAAGGTTTTACTTGTTGGGAGTTTTGAGAATGGGTATTCAGCATAATTATGGCTATGTGATGTTCCATGAGATGACCCATTATGTTTTAATCTTAGGAAGTAGCATGGTAATCAACGTTATGATGTTTGAAATCTTGGTTCTAATTATGATTATTGTTTGGTTGACATTTTTTCTATTACTACTCCTTGTTATTATGATGAGGGAAAGTGTTTTGGTAAGTCCCCATATTTTGACTAGAATTGGAGGATGAATCATTGTTTAACTTAGTTTCTCATCTTTAGAGCATGTCATCAATGAGATGTCACAATTGTACACATCTATGAATTGCATGTCCTTTAATTATATGAAACTCACGGTACTCATTATCCCTATACCATTATTTTTTAGGCTAAATCTCATCAAAAAGTTTTATATTTGGATGGCCAATCATATTCGTAGTAAGTAACTTGTGAAATTCATTCTCAAAAGGCTCTCCTAGATTATCAAATAATCATCTAGTGAATTGATTTATTTGAGGAGGATATCATTTCAAAGAAAGAGGTTATGATTGAGAAGCCTTTTTATGGTATTGATTGGAATAAGTAATGGATACACATTGTTATATAGGAGGACTATGGTATTAAGTGTGGTTATATTATGGGATGGAAATATGCCATTACATAGGAGGAAGCTATTAAATTTAACTAAGGGCTTACTTTTGAATGGAAAGGACTTGTTTTTGTGTATAAGCAACCTATTGGATGAAGGGAACCTATTACTATATTTTATAATAAATATTAGAAAAATTTCATTAGAGAACGTGGGAATTATAAGGAATGTTCTCTATAGGAACTTTTTGGGAAAAACTAGATTTTTATAACTTTTTGGAAGGAATTTGTTCAGGTGGAATTTGACATGTGGGATTTCTAGACACTAGTGAGGATTAGGACATGTTTGTTCAATATATTCTACAATAGTTTGTAAATAATCTATAGGTGTTTATTGCTCAAGGATAATGACTATCTCACAATTTGGCAATGGTTCAAATAATGTATCTTTTTCAAGTGGAAGAATATTTCATGAATTAAGTACCAAAGCAAAAATTTCATTGAACATTTTACTCATTGTTCATACTTGAGCTTATATTTTAGGAAAGACATGGGGTGAGGATATAAGTAACTCCTTCCCTTTCCTAGATGTTTCTAGATTTATGGACATTTAAACAATTTGGGGATCATGAATAGAATATGGTTCTTCATCATTCTAATCAATAATTTAGATAGTACTTGGTGGTGGTGAGATTTGGCACATGTTTTCTAGGTGAACCATGAGGAGCTTTGACACCTATCTTGAATAAATGCACAAAGATGTATTCTTTATTATCAAACAAGTATTTCTCAAATTTGGTTTGAAATGAATCATACATTGGTTGTACTTACTCATACACACTTTGGTTAACTTCCACATTATTTGGATTCATAAAATATTCTTGTTCATGAGAAGAAATATGTTGAAATGTGAATGGATTAGTTTGACCTTCAACCCAATCATCATCATAAGTAGCATTATAGGGCATGCCACTTCATGTATAATGAGGTACATTGGACATTAACTTTAGAATAGATTTAGATGGGAATAGAGAATATGATGTTTGTAAATTGACATAGGAAAACTTAGATTTGAATAGAGTTGACTTGAACACAAGGTAATAATATGGAGTTTTGATTAGAAATGACCTTGGAATCAAGAATTTGGGAACAAGACTAGAATAGTTTCAAACTCACACAGATAAAGTAATAGTATGATTTCAAATAAGAAATGTGTGGTTTGAGACACAATTTGGACACAATTGGAAAAAAGGACCGATTTAGACTTGGAATGTGGATATATTAATGGTACACTTTCACATAAAGAAGGTATGAAATGTACAAGTTTGAACAACTTTGGACTAGGAATACAAATAGAGTAATGATACACTTTCATAGAAAGAAGGTATGAAATGTATAAGTTTTAAAAAATTTAGACCAAGAACATGAAAAAATTAATTATTCTTTATGTGGTTGTATGAAAATTATGATAGAGTTTTGAAACCATAATGAATTAACCTAATACTCAACTATCAACCCATTTTAGTGACTGGCTAGATTATTCCACATTCATTAAATCTTTTGATATACTTGCTTTGAGAGAGGATAAAAATTAATATTATTTAAAGTAATTATTGCATTATTAGTAGGGTTTAACACCCCTTTCTCTCAAAATTTCATACAAAAAAGATATCTTTAGGGGATGTTAACCTTTGCACCCCTATATTAATGAATGTGTTATGGCCAAAAAGTCTTAAACTAATGTTTTTTGTGACTTACTATATGGTCTTGATATACCTTTTGATATGTGGGTGTTTTATAACTATCTGTGAATTGGATGTGAGATTTTATGATCCATTAACCAAAGGGTCTAGTCTCTTCATGACCACTTCAATTGTAGGGGTTTCAGTAAGTGTTATTGGTGCAACCAGGCTTGGAGGAACCACTAGCTAATATAACTCTAGCATAGCCCAAATTTATATACCCCCCAGATAAGTGGTCTTGGTATGATGCTTGGTAATTACATCCTAGTCACCACACCCTAAAGAATCATGAGAAGGAAATGACACCCCAAATATTAATCCAAAATAAAAAGGTATTACCATTCTAATTTATGCAACTCCCACTAAGGGTGAGTGAAGAACATAATAGGTAAATATTCCAAATTTAAAACAAAAATAATACTTGTGTATCTAAGACACCCAAAGGGGAGAGCATACACACAAAAATTATCTCCACAAAATACTCAAGTAACAAATAATACTTTCACGAAATGAAAAGCTTTGACAAATATGTAAGTGTTCTTAGAACCCAAAATTAAATGTGTCTTAATTTTTAATCACTCAAAATGAAATGTCCATTTATTTTTAAGCACTCAAAATGAAATGGGAATATTAAATGTGATTGTTTGAATATATCACCCCACTTTTGGAACCTGTAAGCAAAAAATGTGATTAGTTTTATCTGGTGGGTCTTTGACAAGCAAAGGATATTGATTTTTTATGTTTTTACAACTCTCAGATTCTAACATAGAAATAAATTCATCATTTAACATAAAAAAATTTCACCAATTTTAGAAAAAGCTTGTAAACAACATAAAACAAAACATATAGAAGAACAAATAGAGAATGATTTTGTCTATTACAATGATTTCATCAATTAGAAGATAAATTTTTCTAATAATAAGATAAATAAATTCATAACAAAGACAATTTCACTAATGAACATAAAACCAAACAAAGATACAAAAGAATAATTTTGTTGATACAATGACATATCACTGAGACAATAGTGATTTCACTGATGAAAGTCAAAATTTCATTGAAAACATGAATGATTTCATCGATAATAATAAATTATGACAAATAGACAAAAGATGAGAAATAATGAATAGAGATGATTTTGTTTATAATAATTTTTATTTTGACAATCACAATGTTGATTTCACTGATAGTAGAATGATTTCACTAATGAGATTGATAATTTTTCCAATTTATTTAATGATTTCATCAATTTTAAAAACTTGCATAGAGAACAGAGAATAGTGAGTAGAGAACAATGATGATTTTGATGATTAAAAAATGATTTTTCCAATTAGCATAAAAATAAAAATGAATTCACCATTTTTGCAAATGAAGTCAACAAAATAAAGAAACCAAAAATTGCATAAATTTAGAAAATGAAAGAGCCAAAATATTCAGATATTCTACAAATCAAGGCTAAAAAATAGACTCAAAATAAAAGTATGGGTTGTTAGTCTATTGAGCATGCCAAATATGTCATTAGGAAACTTGTTTAGCTATATTGTCATCATTATTAGTTTTAGTTAATTAAAAACATAAAAATGAATGAAAACAAGTTTAGACCTTGAGACCTCATGAACAATACAAAAGGTTAGTCAATAATGTATTAGATTCAAACTAAAAACATACAAACCTTTATCAAATAGTTATTTGTATGAGATGTGGCTTGAATATAGCTTCGAATGATCTTTGTCATTTCCAATTATGTTAGGACATCTCCATTAAAACTATCAACCATGTTGAATTGATCAAAATTATAAGATTGATGAATAAGTTAGCCAGATAAAATGCTATAGCTTCACTATATTTCTTGAGAATGTTGATTTAAAATTCAAAGAGGTTTATTTATAATGAACCTTGATCAATGAGGACCCTTCATCTTAAAATCAAGATGAATGGTTGTTAATCCTCAAGATCATTGATGTGAGCTCTCATTCCTAATCGAGATGAAGGGTGGAGGATGATCTTTGAAAATATCAAATTAGAATTAATATAAGCTTCTAAGATGAAGGGTGGATGATTCTCCTTCTAATATCTTTGTGAGAGTCCATTTATACCTTTCTTGGGAATTATCCTAAAATATCTCATAAGATGCATAGTGGGCCCTTCATATTGTCTCCAAGATGAAAGATATAGAATAATCATATATATTAATTCACTTATAAATTTAATTAGATCATAAAAAAATATTCCATGGGATCTCAAGATCCTTTTTTCATGAATATTTCCACTTGGAGGGAAAAAGAGGAATTAATTAATTACAAGATAATTATAATTATATTTACAATAGAACTATAATTAGAAGAATGATTTAGAGAAGGAGAATTAAAAACATTGACCATAATAGAGAATTAACAACATTGACCATAATAGAGAAATTGACTAGTGGATAATTAAATAAAGAAATTGATCATAGAATGATAATTGAATAGAGAAATTGATCAGAGAATGATAATTAAATAGAGAAATTGACCAGAGAATAATTATTTAACATATATAATATAGTGAATTGACTCACCTAGATCTTCCATGAGGTTATTTTGAACATGTCTATTAGATGAGCAATTATTTTTATACCAGATTATGTGTAATTACAGGAAGTCATTCCATTTTGCAATTTGACATGGAAGTGATAAAGTTAGAGTGCCTATAGGCCCCAACACAAAACTTGAAAATTATGCCAAGTTTTGTCAGTATTTCCATTTATTACTTATTTTTTTGTTTAAATGTGATAATAGGCTCTTCCTCAGTCATTTGGATGCATCTTTATCTCATCTAGTGGTTTCCATTTCTTGCATTATTGGTATAAGTCCTTAGATCTACATTAATTTTGTGTTTTTAATCAAATTGAGAGACCTACACTTTAAAATCCATAACAATCATATTTTTACCCTACCTTGACATAATAGCGAAACCATCATTATCTAGCCCTCCATTACTACACTAGATTATATTATTCATCTTCCTATTATGATCTAAACCCCTTATTTTAATCAATACTTCTCATTACCATTACTTTTTTATATTATGAAATATATATGCACCTGATATTTTTCATTGTATCACTTTACTAACAATTTCTATTATAGGGTACTGTAAGCACATCAATTCCCTGAGTGCATGCCTAAAAGGGTGCACCGATAATGGGATGGTATTGGCTCTAGTAATTTGTGAGATATTTTTGCATAATATTTTTTTGTAAATTCATTACTATGAATATGACCTCATATAAATCTCATTTTGTCTCACCCCTCTATCTAATTTTCCTCCATATTTTTTAGCTTTCCTATATCTTATTGTATCAATTAGGTTGATACAATCTCTTTCATATTTTTCTTCCATATACTATATCAATATCATTGATATAGATAATTGATATAGTTATGAATATATCATTTGTCATAAATGATAAAATACTATGTTATATAGTATATTTTAACTATATCATCCCAATTTAAACCATTGTCTTAAGTTCAGGGGTAGTTTTGAGTATTGGATACATATATATAATGTTCATATTTAATTCCAAAATAGATATAACACATTCATCCACTTTCCTTATGCTTGGATTTATACTCATTTTTATTATTTGAAGGAGTTATAGGATTATATTATTATATTGGAGTCCTACTCTTATTATGTGTTGATTTTTACTTCTATTAAGACTTGACGTTGATGTCATCATTGATGTCAAAGGTTATTCATAAGGTGACATGAGAAGGCTTATACATAGGATGACTAGTCTTGTGTATGGAGGACCATGGTGTCATAGTAATATGGGTACATACATGATTAAAATAATGTTTAAGGAAACTTTATCATGATTATGAAGCATTGAAACACTCAAGAAAGCTTCAAGATAAGTCTACAGGGGTAGAATCTACAAGACTAACATGCATCTAGACCAGTTATAGACTCTTTATAACCTAATGAGGGGTAATGAGATTTTTTAAAGACCTATTAAGGATAAAAAATAAGTTTTATATCATGTGATAATATTATTTAACATGTTGGTGAGGTGGAGAATGCATCTACAATGGCAGAAAGGTTAGTTCAAAGCCTAATATGAACTGCAGATCTAAAGCCTAAAGAGCAAAAAGATAGATGGTGATAAAATAGGTTATGAGGTTAATTTCCCAATGAATTAATGGAAAAATGAGCTTTTAAATTTTTTTACATGTTTCAAGAGTGTTGGTGAAGTTTGAGGTCCTGAGTTGAAAAAGAAAGCATGAAATATGATTTTTAGGTTTCCTATGTGCATAGAATGAGGTGGTGTAGACCTGAAAAGAAATTTATTATGATATTTGTAATTTTAAACCTTTTCATGATATCCTAATAAATTTATGGAATTTGGGGAAGGATCTTATCTCAAATTTCCAAGCATTGATTTCTAGATTAAGGACCCAAGCTTTATAAATGATCGTTAACACTATAATGTGCTCTTTGCCCTCTTAAAACCCTAAGTGTGACTTGATATTAAAGATATTGTAACATATTTTAATTATTGTATCATTTAGTTAACTCTCATATATATCTCCAGGTGGCATTGGTCTGGCAAATGAGTAGGTGAAACCTACAAGAAAATCCATATTTCTAATAAATTTGGTATTACAAGTAGAGTTAACTGAGTCAAAGTTGATAAGTGGATAGAGGTTGAATATTTATAATTATTTATTATTACCATGGTTTTTTATGAGTATTTTATAGAATTAAAATATTATAAATAGGTCATGAAAGTTGGCCTATCACTAAAAAGGCCTATTGAGGGAGACAATGAGAAAAATAGGTAGAAGTGGGAATGAGATTAGGGATATATTGCCATGGATTAGGGATGTATCTAGTTTCATAGGGTTATTTTTTAGTAAATGTAACACATATCCCTATGATATATAATATTTAGATATTCTTCTATATAAGCATAAAGATGCTCTCAGATTGACCTGTCTAACACAATGAGGTCTGTATACAATGAAGACATGAGATTGGTCTGTAAGACAAATATTACTATTTAAGCCTATAATATATATTCATTTTAATTTTATTTAAGGATGATAAAGGATAATATAAACCTATTTTAATTTCATGATATTTATTCTATATGTGTTTTAAGTCATTATTTTCATGACTAGGTTTTGAAGCATTCTAGTAGTTCTAAGTGATCATGTTGTAGAAGTGAGTTTGAGGCTTCAAGCTCTGTGTTAAAGTGTATAATGAATTTAGTGATGACCTTGAGGTCATTAAGTTTATGAATATATGTTTTATTTCCATATTTTTTTTGTTAATTTGTGTTTTAGCTTCAATTTTTTATAGACTTTTTGGGTGTGAGAAGGTCTATTTATGAATAGTACTAATGATGTGGTCCAAGTAGTGAATTGGAATAAAAGGTAGTATGGACCTAAATTTATTTTATCATGGGTATATTTGAGTTATGTATTAATTATTTCATTCATGTGTGGAGGCTTAATAAGTTTCAAGGGGGCCAAGTGTAATGTGTTGCTTAAGAAGGCCTAATTGCATTAGGTCTCTTTTAGGCTTAATAGTGGTTTTAGTCCTTATGAGTGGTGAGTAGCCTATGTAGTGGATGTTTCATGTATGAAATTTTTTATTTGACCCATTTTAAGTTTGATAAATTTATTTATAGGGTTTTTTCTAATGAATGTTTTTTTAAGCAAGAGTTAAGTATAAAAATAAGGCCTAATAGGCCTAATTGTCTAGGTTGTTAATACAGGTATCTCAAGCAAATGAAATAGAGTTTTGAAAAGATAAATGAGGTCATGTAGATCATAAATAAGATATATTTAAACCATCATGAAGATCATACATGGTTACTAAATATGATTATCAAGGTCATTTGACGTAATCAAGCCATAAAATGTTTAATTGAGCGAAGAAAGTAAAGAATAGTTCTACTTGTGTGAGAGGTAGTTTTAAGTATGATAGAGAAAAAACATACCATAATTAATTATGAGAGGGTAATAAGATGAAGATGAATAGGTTTAAAGTGTTTATTAAGTGGGTGCTTGATCAACAAGGTGGTTGTATCCTTTTAGCAAGTTGGTGCTTGTTAAAGTCAAGTTGGTGTTTGATAAATTTAGGGGTTGGTGCTCCTTGTTAGGTTGGTGCTCAACTAAATTTGATTAATTATCTTAAATGATAAGTTATCCAAGAAATGTTTTATTGGTTTTTATTCCCCATGATGGTTTCCTACATATATCTTGTGTGCATATGTTATTTTCTTACTTCATGCTCATATGAATGGTTATAAATGCATTATTTAATCATTATATTGTTTTCAATGATTAATGGATAATAAGTGGTTGTGAATGAAAATTTTGATCATTGATTCACCCCCCCCCTCTCATTGGTTGTGATTATAACAATTAGTATCAGATCTTGGTCCTTTAAGACAAGTTTAACCACTTGAAAGGCGATCTAAAATAACGCAAGAATGTCTTGTGATCAATAAGAAGAAGACAACATATATGATGGAGAAGTTTACTATAATAGTGAAGAAATAGAATTTAAATTAGACTTTGAATTTGATATCATAAATACATTTAGTGACTTAAAACACTATAAGGAAAAAATCAAGGATCTTAGGAATCAATTAGAATAGGTCAACATAAGATGTAAGTCAAAGGAAGTGTAATATGACCATTTGAGGATAGAGATAGATTCATTGAAGGCTGAGAATTAAAAATTCAAAGACAAGTTAAGCATAATTGAGAGAGAATATAAGAATTTAGGACATGTCAAAAGTAACAACTTGAAAATATCAATTAGGCAACCCAATGGTATAAAGGATAAGTCATCATGGAATCAAGGTAAGGACATAAGTGTTTCTTGATAAATATGTCACAATATAGGACACATTTATAGATTTTGTTATAATAGAGTTATAAGGTCTAAAAGATTCAACATGAAATGAATCTACTAGAATGCATAAAAAGGATCAAACATTGGTATGGAAGCCAAAGCAAGATAGGATAGATAAGATTGAGCTTAAGAAGTAAGATGGACTATTTTCCAAAGAGGATTATATGCTATCTAAAACTACCTTTCACATTAAAGATAAAGGCATGAAATGGTATATATATGGTGGGTTCTCAAGACATATGATAGGGGGAAAAAACAAGTTCATCTATTTGAAGAAGAATGTTGTAGGAATAGTGAGGTTTGGAGATAACACAGCTACCAACATAGTTGTCAAGGGTGTCTTGATTTTGGAGAATAGGAAGACCAAGAGACAAAATGTGTTGTATGTGGAAGGTTTGAAACATAACCTACTTAGTGTGAGTCAAATGTGAAATCAAGGACACACACTAACCTTCCATGATAAAGGGTGTGAGATAAGGAGATCCAAATTAAGAAGGATAATTACCAATGCCAAAAGGACTAAGAACAACCTATATGTTTTGATTGACACCAAGAAGGAAATATGTTTTATCAATAATATAGATGAAATTTGGCTATGGCATAGAATACTAGGTCACCTAAAATTTTATAAACTAGTCAGGAGTAGCACTAAGAAGTCTATAAATAATATGCCTAAGATCATCAAACCTAAAAACATACTTTTCAAGGTAAGTCAACATGGTAAGTAGATTAGAAGAAGGTTCAAGTCCAAGGATTACTCTACTACAATACCCTTGTAGCTAATCCACACTGATATCCATGGGCCTACAAGAATTTAAAGCATTAAAGGAGATAGTTACTTCATGTTACTCATTGATGATTACACAATAATTACTTGGGTTACATTCTTGAAGGAAAAATTAGAAGCTCTTGAAAATTTCAAATCTTTCAAGGATCTTGTTGAGAATGAGAATAATATAAAGATAAAATGCCTAAGGTTTGATAGAGGAGAATAATTTTGGTTTAATGAGTTTGATGACTTATGTGAGGTCTATGGAATAAGAAGACAATTATTAGCAACAAGGACACCTCAGTATAATAGGGTAGTGGAAAGGAAGAAAAAGATAGTCCAAGATATGGATAGAAGTTGAATGAGTCCATACTATCTAATAGATATTAGAGAGAGACAATAATCACTATTGTCTACATTTTGAATAGGGGAAAAATAAGAACCAATGGAAATAAGACTCCTTATGAATTATGGAAGGGAAGACATGTAAATGTAGAACACTTTAGATTATTTAGGAGCAAATGTTTCGTCAAAAGAGATGATGAAGACTTGGGCAAGTTTGATTCTAGATCTAATGAAGACATATTATTAGGATACTCATCAATGGACTCATCCTATAAATGTTATAATAAGAGACTGCAAAAGATCGTGGAAAGCACCAATGTGAGGATTGATGAGACAAGGAAATATCACTCACAGTCAAAAAAAACTTTATAGAATATGGATATTAAGAATGAATAGGAGACTATAGAGGTTGATGATGAAAAAAAAAGAAGTTAAAGAGAGATAGGACTCGAAAGGACCCTCAATCCAGATTCAAAGAGACCACCTTGAATCTCAAATCATTGGAAATAAGAACGTAGGTATGAAAACTATAAGAATATTGGTAAGTAATCTAAATCAAGATAATTATTTATTATCCAAGATTGAACTTACAAGTATTTTATAAGATAGAAAAGACAAATATTGGATAGGTGTTATGAATGAGTATCTAGACCAAATAAATAAGAATGAGACTTGGTAATTAGTTCCTAGGCCTAAAGACAATAATGTCATTGACACAAAATGGGTGTTCAAAAATAAGTTGAATGAAGATAGAGAAGTCACTAGGAACAAGGCTAGATTGGTGTGCAAGGGATATTCACAAGTTGAAGTGGTAGAATTTGAATAAACCTTTGCACTAGTATCAAGATTAGAGGCCATTAAGTTGTTTATAGCTTATGCAAGATACAAAGGATTAAAGGTATACCAAATGGATGTCAAATCTACCTTTCTAAATGGTAATTTTGAAGAAGTGTACATTGAGAAAATTAAAGGGTTCTCACTTTCAGATGGTAAAGACTATGTTTATAGATTCAAGAAAGACATATATAGTCTAAATCAATCTCCTAGAGCTTGGTAAGCTAGGTTATACAAGTACATATTAGATCAAGGTCTCAAAAGAGGAGTTCTAGATAGTAATCTATGCACCAATATAAAAAATCACCATAAACTAATTATAGTTGTCTATGTGGATGACATCATCTTGGTTGAAAATAATGAGAACATGACAAATTCCTTTGCAAAGGTAATGAATAAAGAGTTTGAGATGTCCATGATAGGATAACTATCATTATTTCTTGGGTTTCAAGTCACTCAATCTAAGAAAGGTATATTCATCTCACAAGCCAATTACATAAGAGATATGTTGAAGAAGTTTGAGATGGAGGATTTCAAGGTAGTTTATACACCCATGATCATAGTGTATAAGTTGATCAAAGAAGATGAGTCTTCAAAAGTCAATTATATATCATACAGGTCAATAATTGGGAGTTTGTTGTATACCATTACCTCTAGACCTAAAATTATGCAAGGAGTAGGTTTTATGGGAAGGTTTCAAGTAGATTTAAATGAGTATCATCTACAAGTAGTCAAAAGGATAATCAAGTACCTCAAGGGGACTATTGAATATGGATTTTGGTATCCAAAAAGTAAGGATTTAAATCAAATAGTCTACATAGATGCAGATTGGGTATGAAGTATAGATGATAGGAAGAGTACTAGTGGAGGAGCCCTCTTCCTAGGTGGGTGCCTAGTGTCATGGATAAGCAAAAAATAACCATCAGTAGTGTTATCCACTTGTGGAGATGATTACATTGTATAAACCTCATGTTGTGCTTAGTTTATATGGATGAGACATACTCTAAAAGACTAAAATGTGGAGTATAAAGGTCCTATCCCTATCTATTATGACAATAATAGTGCTCTAAATGTCTCAAAGAACCCTATCATGCACTTAAGGACCAAACACATTCCCATTAGGTATCATTTTCTATGAGAGAAGGTAAGTGAGAAAAGTATCAAACTTGAATATGTGTCTACACATGATCAAATTGTATAAATTTTGACAAACCACTTCTAAAGGTAACTTTTGAACACTTATGACAGGAATTGGGTGTAATTCCTAACTCTAGTAATCATTGAAGAAGACAAGTATTTATGCAAAGATAATCATGTTCATTATCTCCAAGAATAGGTGGGTTGTTTTAAGAAGGTATGCATGGAGATATGGGATAATGTTTATCTTATGTCTCATAAGTTCATTGTTTTGTGTGTTAAATATCTTGTTTGCAAGGAATGTAATCTAAGGAATTGAAGACATCACTTTGTCATTTATGTCAAAGGGGGATAAATACTAGATGGGGAGATAAGGATGATTGGTGTTCAATATTTTTTTCCATAAATGAAAAAGGGGGGTATTATTTAGTTTTAATTATATTAATACTTGATATTGATATTGTCATTGATGTCAAAGGTTGTTCATAAGGTGACTTGAGAAGGCTTATACATAGGATGCCCAATATTGTGCATGGAGGATAATGGTGTCCTAGTAATATGGGTACATATATTCTTAATATAATATTTGATGACACTTGGGCATGATTATGAAGCATTGTAGCACTCAGGAAAGCTTCAAGGTAAGTCTATAGGGGCAAAACATACAAGACTAACATGCATCTAAACTAGTTATAGACTCTACCTGATCTAATGAGGGGTCATAAGATGTTATTAAGACCTATGAGGATTCATGTCAATGTTAGATAATTTTATAATCTTTTTTAACATGTTATTGAGGTGGATAGTGCATCTATAGATGCCTAAAGATTAGTTTCAAGGCCTAATATGAACTACAGATCTAAAGCCTAAAGAGCAAAAAAGAGAGATAGTGATAAAATAGGGTACAATGTTAAGTTAAAAAGTCATGAATGGAAAAATGAGAATTTAAAAAGGCTTTACATGTTGTTTCAAGAGTACTAAAATGAATCGACAATGTCATAAAGTTTAGTTTTAAGGCCTAATATGAACTACAGATCTAAAGCCTAAAGACAAAAAAGAGAAATGGTGACAAAATAGGGTAGGAGGTTCAATTCCAAAGGAATGAATGAAAAAATGAGAATTGAAAAATGTTTTACATGTTTTTGGTGAAGTTTGAGGTCTTGAGTTGAAGAAGAAAACATGAAATATGATTTTTAAGGTTTCCTATGTGCATAGAATGAGGTGTTGTAGACCCGAGAAGGACTTTCTTGTGCTCTTTGTCATGTGAAACATTTTAATGAGATATTAATAAGTTAATGTAAGTTTTTTAAGGATCCTAGCTAAAATTTATAATCATTGTTTTTTGTATTAATATCCCAAGCTTTATGAATGATCATTAATACTATAAGGTGGTCTTAACCCTCTCTAAACCCCTAATTGTGACCCAATATTGAAGATCTTGTTGGAAATGGTTAAAAATGTATTAGAGACCTATTTTAATCATTTTATCATGTATTTAACTCTCCAAAGTACATCCAAGTGGCATTGGTCTATCATATGAGTAAGTGGACTCTACAAGAAAAGCTATATTTCTTAGAAATTTGTTATTATAGGCAGAGTTGACCAAGTCAAAGTTGCTAAGTGGATGGAGGTTGAATATTGATTCTTATGTATTATTTCCATTGTGTTTTTTGAGTATGTAAAAGACTTAAAATATGTTAAACCTATCATGTAAGTTGACCTATTGCTAAAAAGGCCTAGTGAGGGAGACGGTGAGAAAAATAGGTAGAAGTGGAATGAGATTAGGGATGTGTTACCATAGATTAGATATGGATCCAATTACATAGGGTTGTTTTTAAATAAATTTATCACATATAATTATTGGATATAATATTTTGATATTATTATATATAATCATAAATATTCTTTCAAATTGATCTATTTAACATAGTGAGGTCTTTATACTATGAAGACATGAGATTGGTCTATAAGACTAATATTGATATTTGATCATATAATATATTTATTGTAAGTTGATATAATTATGTTGAAGAATAATATAAACCCATTTTAATTTCATGATAGTGATCATGTAGGTGTTTTAAGTCTTTGTTTTCATGACTAGGTTTTGAAGCATTCTAGCAGTTCTAATTGATCATGTTGCATAAGTGAGTTTGAGGATTCAATATCTATGTTGAAGTGTCTAATGAAGTTGGTGATGACCCTAAGGTCATGAATTTTAAAAATATATGTTTTTTTTCATATTTTTTTGTAAAATTTGTGTTTGAGTGTCAATTGTTTTTGATAGACTTTTTGGGTGTGAGAATGTATAATTGTGAATAGTACTAATGATGTGGTCCAAGTAGTGAATTAGACTAAAAGGTGGTATGGAACTAAATGGATGTTATAAAGGGTATATTTGAGGTATTTATTAATTGTTTCATCCATTTTTTAAGTCTCAATAATTTTTAAGAGAGCTAAGTGTAACATGTTACTTAAGAAGGCCTAATTACATTAGGTTTCCTTTAGGCCTAATAGTGGTTTTAGTCCTTATGAGTGGTGACCAACCTATGTAGTCATTGTTTCATGTATCAAATATGTTATTTGAAATATTATAAGATTTATAAATTTATGTATAGGGTTGTGTTTAATTAATTTTTATTCAATCAAGAGTCAAGTATAAGAATAAGGCCTAATAGGCCTAATTGTCTAAGTTGTTAATACAGGTATCTAAAGCGAATGAGCTAGAGTTTTGAAAAGATGAATGAGGTCATTTAGAAAATTATGAGGATGTATATAAAAAATAATGAATATCATACATGGTTACTAAATATTATTATCAAGGTCATTTGACCTAATCAAGCCATAAAATTGCTAATTGAGCGAATAAAGTAAAGAACATTTCTGCTTATGTGAGAGGTAGTTTTAAGTGTGATCGAGCAATAAAATACCATAATCAGTTATAAGAGGGAAATAATATAAATATTAATAGGTTCAAAGTTTTTATTGAGTGGGTTCTTGATTATCAAAAGGGTTTTAGCCTCCTAGTAAGTTGGTACTTGATAAACTTAGGGGATGGTGCTCCTTGTTGGGTTAGTGATCAACTAAATTTGATTCAATGTCTTATAAAAGAAGTTGTCCAAGATGTGTTTTAGTGGGTTTTATCCCCCATTAAGGTTTCCCATATAGAATTTGTGTGCATATGTTATGTTCTTGCTTCATGCTCATATGAATAGCTCTAAATGCATTATTTAATCATTATATTGTTTTGAATTGTTAATCAATAATGAATGGGTGTGAATGAAAAGTTTGATCACCGATTCACCCCCCGCCTAGTGGTTATGCTTCCAACATTATGGTCTTTAAATTTAAATAGGATAATTTGATCCAAGGAGGTACATATGGTCTTTAGAGTCCTAAACTAAGGATACCTAGATCTTCATCTTTCCATTTAAGATATTAAACCTAAAACATCTCTTACAAAGTGTCACTTGAGATAATAGAGGAGATTGAAGCATCAATGAGTCAACCCAAAGGTAAGTATATCTATCCCTACTCTATTTCATTTATTTGCTTAGTATACTAGATATTTATTGCCTATTTATATTGTCAATGTATGTGTTCATCCTTTTTTATGCTCTTCCTTATATTGAATAAGATGGTATAGATATGGTTTCTTAGGCTTAACACTATCAAATTAGGTTTCATAGACCACCCATTGGATGACCATTGTAATAATCACCTTCTTATTAATTTAGTTCTTTTAGCAATCTTAGATTAGCTTTCCCTTATTCATTAGCTTAACGTACATATGGTATACTTATTATATTCTTGATACACTGATTTATTATAACCTTTAAAATAATTATTATAATAGTTTATCTACATTGAGCCCTAGTGAGAGTTATACCCCACATCATAGGCTCAGGTTTTAAATCCCACTCCTATTGGCATTTGAGTGTAGATTACCATTTGTTAGGTTTATCGTTAATCCATGTCCTTACCTAATCATCCAAGTGTATGCAAATATATTATTATAAACTTATTTTAGTTCTAGTAAATTAAGAAAAAGAGGATATTTATAGGTTATATTGCATATACATACATTATGGTGTTCCAATGTGAATCTTATCTCACTTTTGATTGGATCATTTTTTTCCTTTTTGATTTTTATCATCATCTTCACTGTCATCATACATTTTAAATATGTTTTTATTCCAATTGTATCAACCAACCCAAGATAGCGTTAAAAATTTATATTTTCATAACTAAATTGACCAATCCAATATAGTTTTCTAGTTTTATGAAATTATGTTAGCCAAGCCAATACAATTATATGTTTTTACAAACTACATCATCTAGCTTGATGTAGTTATTTTGTCCAATTATATTATATCAGACAACTTCCTATAATTCCTAGTTCTATTTCATATTGTATCAACCAACTTAATGTAATCTAATTTTAGCATTCCTATGCAACCCAAATGCATCGGTCAGATCAATAAATTATGTCTTTATATTTCAAAATACAATATATTTTTCAAAAATTAGAAGAGGAAACTTGTCTAGATAAGTAAAAAAATTATGAAAAAAATCCTAATGTTATGGAATACGGTGTTGCTTGTACAACACACCCCATTTTCAAATAGAAAATGGGGACCTCTTTTTGCTTTGGAGTTTGGTCTTATACCTTTCAGGAGTTCATTATGGTTGCTAGTTTAAATATTCCTTCCTGGGAGTTCATTATGCTAGATGTGAAGATTTAAAATCTGAATATGCTTCATCATTTTAACTAAGTCTAAATAATTAAATATTCATCATAAGTTCCTAATTTAATTCACATCTTGAGCTACATTAAGCTAATGCCTAAATTTTCATAAGTCTAGTATGTTTTAGTCTATTTTATTTGCTTCTATTTTGAAACACATTTTACATCATCCTTTTATATCATTTTCCCTTAGATTTGTGCATATTATTTAACTTTTTAGAATTTTCTACCTCTTTTGCTAAACAATTTGTGTCCATTTCTACTTTAATTTCAATTTGAATGACTAAATGATTTTAAGGTTTTACTTATTAACTTAGTCATTTTTCATGTAAATGGACTTAATTATCTTTGGAATTGAGCAAATGATAACTTTGTGCAGATTTTACATTTTAGACTTAAGTCATTTTCATCTTTGTACTTGGTCATTTTAATTTAAATTCTTGTGGCCATTAGCTTTTTAACTTAGTCATTTATTTTCAAATAAAGGTTGACCTTCATGATTTTTTGGCAAATGGATGGTCGGATGTTATGCATGTGAAGGAAATTGTCAGAAGTTTTACATAAAAATTGATTTTATGAGAATTTGCAAAGTCTTTTACTCTTAGATAGAAGTTTTAAAGATGTCAAAACTTTTGTTTTGAATCAAATTTCCAAAGACATCACATAGAGTGGTCAGGTATTTAGGTTTTTACAAAAGGTCTTTGCAAAAATTGTTTGTGACTAGTCATAACTTTTATTTCAAATAAAAGTTCCAAAGATCAATGTTTATAAAATGTATCACGACAACAAAATTAATGAAAATATTACAAGGTAAAGTTACAAAAGTGAAGATTATGAAGGCTAAGTTTTTGGAACATTTTTCTAAAAGAAAGATGTTGAAACTTATCTCGATGGTCTTGAAGACTATACCCCATCCAAATAAAACTTTTGGCACTTATCTAATTTCACAAAATTTTCTTACAACCACATGGCACCTTTTCACTTCTTCAAAATACTTAGTAAATTTTATTAAAGGTTGTTCGATGGGGTGATGATGTAAGTGATGCTCTCAACTAGTGAGTCAGTGGGATAATACCACATGTCATAATCCTACTTATTTACTATTTTGTAGATATTCATACTAGTACAATGTCCCTGGGTTAGTGGGTTAGTGAGATGATGCCACATGAATCATCATACTAATTTATTATCTTAGATATGTTTGTATAGAGTGCAGAGCCTCCAGGAAAGTGGGTGAGTGGGATGATGACACATGGATAAATCCCACTATTTTACAACACTAAAGCAATCCTTACAAGACCATCAATAATGTCAAATCCCTAGGCAAGTGGTTGAGAAAGATAAAACCATGTGTGAAATATCATTATATTGTATCCCTCATATAATATATGTATACCTTGAATTTTCTCATAGCATGTGCAAGTGAGTTTGTGATGCATGGAGAAATCTCACCTCACAACCAAAAGAATAGTCAACATGTGTATAAATCTTCAAATCGATTAACAAAAGAGTGAACATAATCCATGTGGAAATACCTTATCATATCTAAGGACATGTTGGTTTTGACCAACAAATCATGAGTCTAAATTTAGAGTCTTATCTTCCCTTCAAACTATTAAAAGGCCCCAGGGAGTGAGGATTCGAAGTGTCAAAGTGGGATGCGTAGAAGCAAACTAGTAACATAGTGAATGAAAAAAAAGAAGAAGTTACATCGCAATGGCCTATCAAAGTAAAGGACACACCAGATGCACAACTAATAAATTACTATTTTAAATTTGATGGCTCATCTGCCCATCAAAATTATTAGAGGCCAAGAATTGACTACTTTTCAATTTAATTTGTAGAATCAATTACATCATGGTCGTAGAGTGTAAATTAGCTGAGAAGGTGACATAGATCATGAATAAGACGTGAATAATTATCATGGAATGCATATTAGAATAAAATATAAAATATAAATTTTAGTATTAACTAAGCATGGTCTTAATTATGAAAATACATGGGTAATTAGCAATCATGATGCAATCTAAACTACTTTCAGTTATAAAGTTCAATTGAAGCACAATTCAATTATGTCAATTCTAGGCACACCTTCAATCTATCAGATATTTTAAGTTACTTGCTCAATCACATTCCCTCAACCAATATTGAATGTTTGTAACTACCTAATTATTGGTAAAATTTGATTGAGTTCAAACTCCTTAGGCTTGTGTGCCTATATAATATCAACTCATTAAATTAATAAGGGCTAGTATTTTTTAGGACTAACAAGATTATTCTTAAGTTGTTATTTTTAGGATTAGAGGAGACTATGTATAGATGGATCTTTTATATTAAAACTTAGATTAGTAGACCAGTCATTTTTCCTTTCATACATTTTCCTACTTTATAGATTAGTTTTTTGAGTCAAGGTTAGTTGGAAGCCAAGTCTATAGCTCACTGAGCATTTAATGAATCCTAAATGATCTTTAATATAAACATATTTAATTTGAAATATTTTTCATGTGATAAACTTTGTGTGTGCATGTATGTGATTCTCATATTTTCTTCTTTGGCATTGCTAATTTGTTCCACAAACTCTTTTACCATCCTTAGTTAGAGTTATGCTAGGTCTGTCTCAACTAAGAACTGGTTACTCTAAAATTAATCTATTCAACATAACCATGATAACTAACATTAGAAATTAGACTCTATTTTTCATTTTTTCTCCCTATCCTTCTCTCTTTTTTCCATTTTTTAATCAATATGTTAGTTTAGTTTCTGAGTTGTAATAATAATCTAATGTGTACTTTGAATACATGTTATTTTATCAATTATTTTTTATGCATTGTTGAGCTTATAAGCAATAGAAATTTTCATTTCAAATCAGATTTTTATTCATATTTAAATCATTTTATTGGTTCCTTATGCGTAAGCTCTTTATTTTTAATGGATATTTATCTATCTCAAATACACACTGAAGACCCTTGATATGGTATGGTCACAAAGATCTAATTGGGTTACCCTACATACCAAGACCTAATAACCAAGACCTTGGGGAGATTTATTCATGAAAATATCCTTTCAGTAGAGGAAAGAATTAACAACTCCTACCTAAGTTGGCATGTCAAAAGACCCCATCATAGATTATCACTAAGAGGGTTTAAATGGTGTATTTCAAAATTTTATTTTGTCTATAATAACTTAGCCTATTTCTTTTTCAATTTCTCAAACTATAAAACTTTGTATCTGAGTATTCCATTGGCTTTAGCTTGGCTAAGAAGACATAGTTGTCCTATGGACATTCTAGGACCTTCCCATGACTTGCCCAAGAACCCCCACAAATTTTGTGCAAAGTATATCTATGGTGGGAGTTCAACTACTAAATAACACTTCTAGGCTTTTAGATAATCTCTTATTAGAAAGAAGATTCAACATGAGGATGTGGCATGTTGCCTATTCCCATTTTCATTAGATCAAACTACTTATTCTTGGTATGTTGGTCTAATAAAAGTGTACATCACAATATGGTCCATATTTTAGATCCTATTCCTTAAACATTTTAGTGTGCCCATCGGTTATTTTATATTATTCTATCAATTTGTCATATTTTAAAGGGCCTAATGAGCCAACTAGTGTATTCAGCCATAAATTCCATCAACTATACACTAGGCAGAGGGATCCTTTCCTACAAATAGATGATGAAATAATCAAATTGTATCTATAAACTTTGGATCCTATAACTTTCATGCTCATTAATATGAATCCCTTTTCTCTTTCCTCATTATCCTTTGTCTACCAAGAGGTTGTCGATGTGGAGTAATAGTTAATGACTCAAGGTACTTGTGCCCAAAGTCCTTTAAGTAACATGCCCACAAGTTGACCCATGGACTAATATGAAACTTATAATGAAGTGTTTCCCTAATCCTTTATCCAACCAAACTTCCCACTAATAAATAAGAATATTACTTGTTTATTTAATGCATATAACTCAGTTAATTATGTGAATAATCAATAGGCCACTTCTTGTAATTTTAGTGATTGAGTATATTTAAGTGTTATTGTTAATAAAATATTATTTTTTATAGGAGACAACTAGGGGGCAATGCACAATTTGATCTACTAAGATGCATACCCTAATTCACCATCTGGAGCCTATGAATCTAGTTGTACCAATAATGCAAAGTTGATCATGCATGTTGAGGACATCCCATCTTTAAAGTGTGATCCATTATTTTAAGGCTTTGTAATTAATGATGATGACTTTGAAGATGAAGAAGTGACAATTCTAAAAGGTAGCTAGATGGTTTAAAATCAAATTGATGAAAAGTTATCTTCATAAAATGAATAAATAGACATCTCTTATGATCAACCAAAAGAATAATTAGAGGATTTAGAGATATTAGATGAGGAAGATGCATATTATGCATCTAAATCATTCTTATTATTAGTTACTACATCAATCTATGTGGTAGTAATGAATCTTTCCCTACATAAACAATAGGAAATGAAGTAGAAGGAAACCAAAAAGGAATAGGTTATCCATCTGAGGAGAATGAACCAAAATAATTCAAAATTTATGATCTCTCTCCTTAGTTAATCCTCACCTCTAAATCATTTGATATTACCCAAACATTCCTCTTATTAGAAGAGGTAGTTAAGTTGTCAATGTGAAGTCAAGCATACAGTGACCTGAATGAAGAAATCATGCAAATGGAGATGTAGGCTAAGGGTGATATGATTCAACCCAATTATATATATAATTTGTCCATTGATGAAACATTCATAAGGTATTTGATATGAAAAGGACCTAAACCATTCCCATGCCTTCTAGATGCCAAGTACAATAAAGGGATCCTATGCAAGAATCCTTATGCATCAAGGAGTGGTCGACAAGTGACTCATTTACTGGTTACCAACAAAAACATGCCACTTTTAGGTTGGATCTTAAAATTAATTATATATGTATGATTACCTATCCCTACCCATAAATTAAATAAAATTTATGGGCTAAAGTATTTTCTAGACCCTATTCCTCATGCTTTTTATAATGTAGATGTAAATATGATGCAAAATTATAGAGTCTTAGCATTCTTGAGTTGCATGAGAGTACATTGATAGATATTTATAGGATAGTGTTTTACATAATAAAGGGAAACATAAAATAAATTATTTGAGCCATATACCCTTCTCAAAATCATGAAGAATCAAGTGTTTAACTAAATTCAAACATGTTTTTGCCTAAACTAAAATTTGTAAATAATTTCTTTGACCTTCCTTATTTTCTTTTCTTTTTCCTTCCTTATTGTCCCTTGTTCTTAGTTAGGTTTACTTTTATTTGTTTTCTATTTTTATTATTTTTTGGGTTTGTTCCAACTATTTTTTCCCTATGGTCCCCCTTATCAATAAAAAACTAAAATGAATGACTTGTAAAAATAACATAGATGGCACTTGAAGGACCTAATTATATTTTTAATCAAAAATCTTAAGTAAATTATTATTATTGATTTTTTCATTTACTTAATTCTAAAGTTCAATGATTCATAATAGAACTTGTGAGTTTTATAACAATTATTTTCTTGTGTGAAGCCATCTAATGCACTTAAAGAAATATCCAAATAAAATTATAGTATTGCTTTAATTCTAATTTGTCTTACGTTGTCATGACCTTGTTGGTTATATTTTACCCATGGATTGGTCCCCAACCCTCTATGGATGAAATTTTAAAATATCCTTTCAAAAAAATCAAGTTTAAATGTAAAATTTAAAATTCTCCTCAAAAGGGTGATCTTGGAAACATCCACCATAGGCTTCCTATCCTAGTTGGTAGTGGAACAAGTCCTTTGAAAGGGATCAGAGTTATCTATGTTAGTGATATAAATGCATAGCTGAAATAAAATCAATGCCCACACCACTTCCCCCTAAGATAAACTAAAAAATATTTCCCTTCAGTAGTTCTAACCTTTTGTAAATCTAAATTACTACGTGTGAATGTGAATAAAAAGAATTAATCACTTGATCACACTCTTGGATTGTATGTAGACAAATTATAGATTAGTATGTCACATATTCCTTCTAACTTTAGTGCATTTAAACTATAGATTATTCTAATTAATTATGTGTAACTAATGCTTTTTCTTTTTATGAAATTAAAGATTCTATATTCTCATAATACTTAGGATTATTTCCTAGCAGGAGTCACCATTTTTTACTGTTTTCACAACATGTCCCATTTTTAGAGAGAAAACAAGGACCCTATTTTTACTTTGGAGTCTAGTCTTATACCTTTCAAGGGTTCATTATGGTTTCTAGTTTAAATCTACCTTCCTAGTAGTCCATTCTTCTAGAAATGAATATTTTAAATCTAAATATGTTTCATTGCTTTAATTAAGTCTGAATAATCAAATGTTCATCATAAATGCTTAGTCTAATTCACATATTGAGATGCATTAAACTAATTTCTAAATTTGCTTTAGTTTATTTTATTTTCTCATGTTTTGAAACACATTTTACAATTTATTTTTAGACTACTTCACCTTACATTTTTGCAAATTATCTATCTTTTCAGAGTTTTCTACCTCTTTTCCTGAATAATTTTTGTCTATTTCTTCTTTAATTTTAATCTTAATGAATAAATGCTTATAAGGTTTTACTTCTTAACTTAGTAATTTTACATATAAATGGAGGAAATTGGCTTTGGAATCAAGTAAATGGATAACTTTATGTAGAGTTTTCATTCTGTACGTAGTCATTTTCAGCTTTGCACTTAGTCATTTTAATTTGAATTCTCATGGCCATTAGTTTTCAAATTAAAATACTTAGCCCTTTGTTTTCAAATTCAAGTTATTGTCCTTCATGCTTTTTAGGAAAATGGGTGGTCAGACGTTATGCATGCAAAGTAAATAATTAGATGTTTTACACAAAAATTAATTCCATGAGAATTATCAGAGTCTTTTACTCTTTCGAAAAAGTGCCAAAGATGTCAAAAAATTTAGTCTAAATAAAATTTTTGAAGACTTTGTAGATAGTGTTTAAGTATTTAAGTTTTTACAAAAGGTCTTTAGGAAAATTATTTGTGACTAGTCAGAACTTTTGTTGCAAAATAAATTTCTAAAGACCAATGTTTGGAAATGGTGTCATGACAACAAAATTTGTGAAAACATTAGAAGATATAGTTGTGAATATTACGTTTTAAAAATGTTTTTCCAAAAGAAAGGTACTGAAACTTATCTTGCTAGTCCTAACAACTCTACCCTATCCAAATAAGACTTTTGACACATAGCTAATTTCATAAAATTTTCTCACTGCCATGTGTAACATTTTTGCTTCTTTAAAATATTTAGTTTATTTTCTTAAAGGATACATGATGGCGCAATGACATCAGTGATGCTCTAGCCTAGAAAGTCAATGGGATGATGTCATATGGCATAATTTTTATTATCCATTATCTTAGAGATGTTCATACCAATGCAATGTTTATGGGATAGTAGTTTAGTGAGATGATGCCATGTGGAATCATCCCACTACTCTACTATCCCAGAGATGTTCATATAGATAGCAGAGCCTTCATGCAATAAGGTAAACAAGATGATTCCATAAGGAAAAATCCCACTATTCTATATCCCTAGGGTGGTCTGTGCCAACCTAAAAATGATGTCAGATCCCTACGCAAGAGGTGAGTGAGATGATTATGCATGGAAAAATCTCATTGTACTATAGCCCGTAGGTGGTACATGTAGACCTTATAGTTTTTTAAAGCCTAGGTAGGCAAGGTTATGATGTATGGTGAAATCTCACCTCATAGCTAAAATAATAGTCAATATGTGCATAAATCCCCAAATTGAGCAATTTAAGAGTGAGGAGAAGCCATGTGGTAAGACCCCATCATCACTAAGGACACAATGGTTGTGCATCCAACAAAAAATGAGTCTAAAGTTGATAGCCAATCTGCTTGTAAAAATCATCAAAAGGAATGGGAGAGTGAAAAGGCTACCAAGTGTCAAAGTGGGACTTGTATACAAATGGAAATGCAACTGATCTATAAATTAATCCTATCTCGGAGAAGATAAATCCTACTTACACTTTTGATTGTTCATACATTATATATTTGGGCTCATGACCAAGATGGATATGCTAGACTTAGTCAAGGTATATCTTACCATAATAAAATCACAAGGGAAGGTTCTAAAGTCTCAAGTCAATCAAAATTATGTAATAAGCCTAACTAGGTCCTATGTTTTCATATTCACAAAAGTATATGACAAGTAAATTAAAATCTAATCTAGTACTCACCAAGTCTTATTTCACAAAGTGGGAGTAATAAACATAAAAAATAAACATGCATAGAATATCTATGTTCATGTCAATGTATAGGAAATCCTAGTGCATGGTACATAAGTACAAATGCTAATCTATCTACTCTTACAAAGGAAGAAGAATTTAGGAATACTTACCTTTTAATATAAACCCATCAAGCCTCAATGTCTCCCTTGGAAAAGGTGTTTTACAAGAGGTTGTTTTGGTATGTAAGGATAACAAGGATAAGTCAGATCTAGGCTACACAACTCTATGAATCTAAAATACTTTTCCATAAGACCATATCTGTATCTCTAAAGAAAGTACTAAAACCCTAAGATATGTTCCTCAAGTATAATGGTGGATAAGTAGATGTATAATATATTATTTGATAAATGATAAAATGAATTTTTATATATAGTTGAATCTAACCCTAAACCTTTCCAAAAGTCTAGCTAATAGGGTCATCCTAATTGACTTTGTATCGTTATTGATAAAAATAAATTAAGTATTAAGGGATTGACCTAGAACCTAAATGAGTTTTATCAATTGGAGTACAAGTTTGATGGGGATGAAAGTGTAAATTAAACTATTGGAAATGGTTTTAGGCTTAGATAAGGGATAATAAAAGTGGAAAATTAATAGAGGAGGATACAAAAGAGGAGGCAAAGCTTAGTGGGGTATTTTTATAAGATGTTTATGTTGGAGATATAATCACTAAGATGGGGGGTGAATTAGTGTCCTTATAAACTTTTAATTTCACTTTAATATATCTTCTAATCATTCATTAAGCAACATCAACATGAGAAATATCAACTAGTATAACAACATAGCAATGAAAATATATGCATGACAAATATAAACACATCATATGTGTGGTAAAACCTCATGGGGAATAAAAAACAATAACCATGTCTTGGACAAATATCCGATAAATAAATGAATAAAATTTATTTGATCACCCACTCAACTTAGATAACCAACCCTAGCTTATCAAGCACCAACTTAACAGAGTTTTTAGCAAGCACCCACTTATAAGGAAGCACTAACTCCCTTAGTGACTCATCACTAACTCAGCCACCTCTTAACCTAAAACCCACTCAGTCAAGTAGACTTATGCCTTCCATATTTTTCCTTGTTTTAATAATCAACAAATGATTTTATTCTTCTTCGACTCTTCACATACTTCTATTCCTCTCAAAGCTACCTCTAGGTTTCTTTAGTCTACTAGGTCTCTTCAAGACTAATATGTCATATGACATTAATATACATACTCAAACCTTATATTATATAGTCATTAATGTCTCTATATACCCATATTATGGTCTACATGACCACCTTATCTTCTTTTTTCTCTTTTATTGGCTTGCACACACTCTTATCTCACTTACTCAAATAAGCTTAATTAGTCTTGCTCTTATACAAGTCACTTACTCTCACACACCTTGGTTGGACATACACATTTTCACACTTTTATTACCATTAAAATATGTCTTATAAAACATTACAAATATTAATCCAACAATGAATTAGGTTGATGATAACTTAACAGACCAAATTCTCTTTTAGGCCTTAAGGAGTTCTAATTCATTTAGGCCTTTATTAGAGCACTTTACACTTTGTCTTTATTTAAACACTTAAAAACTCCACATACAGTAGTAAAACCTCATATATTAATCAAATATACCTTTTCCAACTTTGATTTATGTCCACAAAACCTTTTAGATCCAACCACCACTTGAACCCCTTCTCAAAACAATGTTCACAATAGGCATGTGTATACACAGAAAATCTATTTTGAACAACTAAAGAATAAACAAAATTATTATAAAAAAACATGGTAAAAAATCACATATTAAAAAAACTAATTAAATTATGGTAATCACAAACTTTATTATATACTTTAACTCATGGTATATAGGCTCAAACTCTTCTCTGTAAGATACTCTGAACTATCAATTGGCCTCAAAACACAGTCATGAAAACTTGAAATTCAACCATTTGAAAGAACATCCTAAATTAAATCCAATGAATTAACATGATATTAAAACATACTTATAAAAATATTCAACAAAAATATCACAAGATCTAATGGCAACTATTGGTCTTGCAGACCAATTTGTTGACCTTCTCTCTCACAATATTTGTTCAGCCAGATAAGCCATTTTGGCTTCAATGTTCCAACATCTTACATTGAATTCCAAGATTTTTAAAATAATTCATAGGTCATTTAATTAATTTAAAAAAACAATGTGCATTATATACTTAAAATTAGGACAAATAGCCTCTAACTCATAACTATAACTTGCTTACTCAGATTTATAATTTTATTTTCAAATGCGATCATGGTGATAATGGACTTCAACACTTGTGTAGAAACTTTCATAGAATTATGATTCATGTGTATGATCTTATGAGATCATTATACCAATATTAAATATAATTATACCATTTTCAAATGACAATATTGGTCTTGCAGACCAATCTCATAACAATATACCTTCACTATCTCATTTGCACTAGATAGGTCAACTTATGAGAAACATATTCATCATATCCATTGACCTCCATAACTCTTATCCAATATTAACATGTATTAAATTTATATAAAAATTTATCTATGCACTTTTATTCATCCTTAATCCATGATAACACATCCTTAATAAACTTCTTGCTTCTACTTGGGTTTCTCACTATTTGCATCATTAGGCCTGTTAGCGATAAGTCAACTTGGATGACCAATTTAGCACCCATAAAAGATATAAAATATATAAAAACCACCATGGACAAAAAATAAAATTATCAACCTTTTTCCTCCATCCATTTATCAACTTTTACCAGGTCAACTCTGACTGCTACATCAATTTTTTGAGAAACTAGCACTTTCTTGTAGGGTCTACTCACACTCCCGATAAAAAAATTACTCTTGGAGGTGGTTGATAAATTTGAATACAAAATATAATAAATTTTATATCCATATAAATCCTTTACGATCATTTAATAATAACTTCTTTCATATCAGGTTACTATTAGGGTTCTTTAAGGGATTAAACCATCTTCCAGTCTTAACGATCATTCATAAATCTTATCCCCTCATTCTAGAAACCAATGCTTGGAAATTTGATATAGGAATCTTCCCCATATAAAATTAATATCTTAAGTTCCCATTAAAATTTTACACATGCCAATTAACACTTGAAAGTCCTTCCTGTGTTGATAACCCTTCATTTTGTGTATTCAAGAGACCTCAAAACACTTTTTCATGCCTTTTACTTCAAATTTTGACCTAAAACTTGGTGAAGATACTTGAAATAAAATTACATACCTATGAAAATACTCACTTTTTCATATTTTCCTTGGGAAATAATCCTTATATGCCATTTGGCTACCATCTCTCTCTTTGATCTCTAAGCCTTGACCTACAAGTCATATTAGTCCTTAAAACTAACCTTCCAGCCACTGTCCAAGCTGTCAACACCTCATATATATGTCATATAACCTCTCACATTCTCAAATAATGTCAATAATCCTTCATATGTCTTGATAATAGCTCATGATGCCTTATTAGACCAAGTCGGATCTATAAATGCTCTAATTACAGACTAGAACTATAGGTCCTACCTCTGTAGGTTCACCTTGAGATTCTTATGAGTGCTTAACCACATCATATGCATGGTAAAGTAACCTAATACAACCTATTTTGACTTTATTCATCTATTTCACCAAGCCACCATGCTCAAACTTCCTCACTAGAACTTTACATGCCATGACTAATCTTAGGTTACTCAAGTACTTGACCTTCATACCTCTTTTCATGTTTTCAACACCTCATTGTCATGTTATAAAACATATTACCATGATAAACCATTTCCATATGAGAAATATCTTCTTACATGCATGAGACCACTCATCTTACCAAGAAACCAAGTCCATGCCTTCAGATAAGGTCTTTTCATGATATGACTATGCTTAGGATACTTAAGCACTTATCCAAAAAGATCTACTTTAAAATAATTTTGAAGGATTCTACACCTAAATCTCAATACCATATAATGCTAAACAACTTATTACATTTCTAGGCTCACTCACTTCACCATGCTACCTACACATATCTTCTTACAAGGTCTAGACAAAGATTTACAAGATACATTGATGCCTTGACTTGTTCCTTTCTCTCTCATGGAAATTACTATATACTTTCAATTATCATAAGATTGTCACAACACACACTACCAACTAGCCTTGCTCATATAGACACCAATATTAAAATAACTACTTGGCACCAACCTCATTCATCATGATTACACTCTCTTTTATAGAAACTACTTGTCACATCATGCATTAATGATAATAATGACAACATAGTGCCAACACACATTGACATTAATGAAATTAGATTGATGTCAATGACAATAATATGCTAACAAACCCCCCTTTGTTATTGATGTAAAAATACACTACAATCTGATCAATCTCTTTTCCCCCAAACTAGTCTTTCTCCTCCTTCAACATTAATGACAAAGTGTCTTTCATAAGTAGCTATCTGAATCCTTAGACCTAAACTTCAAAAAACCACATAATGAAATGATGAGTAAATACTCAAGTTAGGCTCATACCAATTATTGAAAATAACTTTTATAAACTCACTTTCTCCCCCTGAACAGATACTACCTCTCAAAGACACTAGATGGCACATAATATTTAGAAACTATAGCAACCACTCATGGAAACACTCTTTATTTCATGAATGACCTCACTCATGATGACTCTTTCATGTAAATAATTATTTCCAATTGTATTCTTCCAATTGTCTCTATTCAATTTTGATATCCACCTTATGCAAGATGCATCTTCACAAGATACTCCTCGATATCAATCTTGGTCACTAATTAGAGAAGATACTTTTCAACAATATCACCTTAAATATATCACTCAAGATATCATTATTCACTCACATGCTATGAAAAAAATATCTTATGTTATTCTCTAAGATATGTAAGCCATATCTGATCCATCTACATCATGACAACCCTTCTTTTATTAGTTCACTACTCATTAGGACTATAAAACACCTAGTTCATTGTCTGCCAGACTTCTATCTTGCTTGATCACCTTCACCTCACACAACTAGGGATTACCAATCATATAAACATATGATTCATGACTCAATTTTCATCTTAAAATTCCTATAATAATCACACTCAATGCCTATGAGCATAAAACATCTCTATAATCAATGTTTGTCCACCATGTCTATTATTTCTATCTACAATCAAAGATATTGTTCCAAGGGAATAATCTATTCCTTCATGCTAGATAAAATATCACTCATGCCATTTCCATATGTATCTCAGAGGTTATTCTTGCATCAATCTATCACCTTCATGTTTCTCAAGTCTCATCATGACATCCTCCTTACATCATTCTGTCAACTAGGTCCGTGTTTATATGCTTCATTATGATAAATCTATGTCATAACTTGTCTTCTTCATGATATGAAAATTGAGACTATATAACATGTGCCTTGGTTACTTATGACCTTAATTCCATCTTGATGCACATAGAACACTCAACTCTCTATCATAACTAGCTCAATAATTAGAATCATAAAACATCTTAGAGATCAGGATCTCCCTAACTTCGTGCTTACCTATATTTAGATAACAAAGTAAATTTCCATCTTGTCAAAGAACTCAGAGCTACCAAGCTACTCCTTAGACCAAACATATATCAATAAATGTAATAACTCAATAAATAAATATCACACATAACTACACAACCAATCTCCAATATAGATTAAGCACCTTGACTCCAATACCCCTTCTTAACATAGATCAAGCTCAACTACTTACTGCTAGAAATATAGCACAACCATATAACACACCTCCATGATGCTTCTATTGAGTTATGAATGCATCTATGAAGTCTAATAAAGACATCTCACTTCACAAATCTCTATAATAATGTGAAATTAGGATATTCCCAGATCTCCACTCTTTTCTCAACCAACTTACAATCATGAAGTTGATAGTCTTTATTTAGGATCCACTTGGTCATGATTGCTACCTCTGCCTTGATGTCTACATCAACCTTATTTTTATTTATTAAATATGATACCAAAAACTCTTGGCATTCTACCCTGGTAATTATTTCACTTTGATCCATAGGTTGATCATGACTAGTTGTCACCTTCTTTGGTCTCCATATCATGATTTGTCTCTTAGGAGCTTCCAACATCTTTTTATGACTTGAGGACTTATTTAATATATTATTAAAAACTCTTACACTATGACTAATACATTGACACTCATATCAAATAACTTTATTCTTGTTATACATACCTCTTGATTGATGTAATCTATGATCTCTTTTTGGCCAATTGATTCATTTACCATAGTCCCATGAAAACTCATTCTTGGGTGGCTTATTCTACAGTCCTTTGCTTTTTGTCCAAATTTATAACAAGTAAAACAATGACCATGGGATAAAATTGAATACCTTATCACATTAATCTATTTTATTGTTCTTCTCATATTACTATTCTTGTCTATGATCTAATCATGCACAACCTTCAAGGAACCTAGTTCAAACTTCAACTGATCACACTTAACTTCCCTTAATCTTAAACTTGTATTTGTAACCTCTATCTGATTCTTGAGATACTTGATGGTCTTTTCATCCCTTTTTTCTTCTTTGGCCATGTCAATCTTCATGATACATATCTTCTCTTAAAGATCCTTGACCACAAATCTCAAATCTTGACTCTCTTTCCTTAATTACTTAGCCATCTTGTGCTTTTAGGATCACCTTTAAGCTATTAGGCTTATTATAAAGGACTTAGATTTGATACTAATTGTTGGAGATACTTCACTAAGAAGGGGGGTGAATTAGTGTCTTTATAAAATTTTAATTTAAATTCAATATATATTTTAATCATTCATCAAGCAACATCATCATTTGAGTAATATTAACTAGTCTAACAACATAGTAATGAGAATATACACATGGAAAATATGAACACATCATCTATGTGGTAAACCTTCATGGGTAATGAAACCCACTAATCATATCTTAGAAAATTTATCCTATAAATAAATTAATAAAATTAGTTGAGCACCCACTCAACTTGGAGCACCAACCCTAGTCTATCAAGTACCAACTTGGTAGAGTTTTTAGCAAGCACCCACTTGCAAGAAAACACCAAATCCCTTAGTGACTTAGCACCAAATCAACCACCTCTTGACCAAGGAACCACTCAATAAATTATAATTTTAAATTCCATATTTTTCCTTGTTTCAATATTCAACATGTTGTCCCCCAAAAAATATCACTCATTTTTGGGACAACATTTGAACTATTTTGGTCCAATAGACTAAAATTCTCTCTCCCCTTCTAAAAAATTGTTCTGGGCATTCAAATTCTTCATTATTCAAGTTTCTTTAGATTTATACGGACTCTATAGGCTTAAATATATGAAATCTATAGGCTAAGTTCTATGGACTCATTTTTATGGACCCTACCAGTTCTACAAGCTCATTTCTACAGACTTCGCAAGTTAGTTTCTATGGACTCTATAGGAGAGAAACAAGTTTCAACACTTAGTCATTTTTTCTATCATGAAGAAACTGCAAAAAATGCCAAGTGTCATCTACCGAGACACATTATGATTTGCTTCTCAAGTTGCAGTAGAACTTGCCACATGTCTCTTGTAAGATCAGTGGAGACTGCCAAGTGTCAACATCTATAGCGTCTTCCTTTTGTTTCATAAAGACTGTGGCGGGATCTGAGTAAGTTGCTAAGGTTGAGTAGAATGCACCATGTGTCATCATTTGCATGAGTCCAAAAGAGTCCTAAATTTTTTTATAGTGTTTTTAAAGCTTAGCAAAAGCTGCCACATGTCATCTTCTGTGAGATTCTCAAAAGGCATCCAAATACTCTATAAGCTAAGTGGATGCTGCCACGTGTCCTTGCCTATTTCACAGTAGAAGCTTCCATGTGTCACCTATTGAGATCAGTGGAGAATCAACTAAGGCAAAGCCAAAGGACAAACAGTCCTTGCAGAGGACATTGAACCAAGCTAAGTGCCCTTGTAGAGGGCAGCAAAGGCAAACACAGGGAATTCCTTCAAAAAAGTTCCCACAAAAAAATGGTTAAGACAAAAATCCTTCAAACTTTTTATCTGAAGGAAAATGCCACCGAAACAAAAAACCCATCAAGGAAATAAAAGCTCAAAAGTTGCCATGTGTCCCTTATCAAAGTGCAGTGGAAGCCACCACATCTCATCTACTGAAACACAGTTTCTAGTCACTTTCAAAGTAGTAGAACGTGCCACGTGTCATCTTTAAAACTCAATAGAGATTGCCACATGTCATCTTCCACAAGAAACTAATATGAGTCCTGAAGACTTTTTGAAGCTATCTAAAGCATGGCGGATGCCGACAAGTGTCAGCATCTGAGTGAATCTAAAATGGGTCCCAAATGTTTCTATAGTATAACCAAAGCTTAGTGGAGACTGCCATGTGTTCTCTTCCATAGGACTTTCAAAAATGTTTCTAAAGCTTCTATAGACAAGTGGAAGCTGCCATGTGTCCTCGCCTATTTCTCAATAGATGCCACCATGTGTCACTTATTAAAAAAGTAGTAAAAAGTAGCCAGAACAAGCAGGAAAGACATGAAGGAATGGCTAAAGAAGATGACAGGCCCACAGCCATCAAATTTAGGGCAACCAATTAGCTATTAGCTTTCAAACAATGATGGGCCTGAACACGTCAAATTTGTGGCAATGAAATAGCTATTGATCCTTGCAGGCTTAAGCATAGACCCTGTGAATGAATTTAAAAACCCACCAAAGAGATAGCCTGAGAACTCAAATCACACAAAAAGGGACAAAACACAGCCAGAAAAGGAGGAATGATGGAGGACTAGAAATATCCATGCATGGGATATGTTTCTAGAAGGTGAAGCAGTTCACTAGCTGGACATTGGAGAACATGAAAATTCAATGGTGTGACTCATTTCTCTACATTGAGAAAAGCAAATAGGCAACTACGCTTGATTCTATCATATCTTCTTGACAGAATGTAAAATGTATTAAATGCAACATGATGTGTTACTACTCCCAAGTCTTTCTTGGAGAGCTATATATTGGACTCTCTCTTATTATTTTAAGGGAGATCTTTTGGTTATCAAAAACCAAACTCTGCCCAAATTGAAAGTCATTACTGAGACTTTGAGCTCAAATTGTTGATCATATTTTGTTATTGGAATAAGAAGGCAAGTGAATTTTCAGACTTTGTGCTGTAATAACTTGGTTGTTGGGGAAATTTTCATTATGTCTATTTCCTTAATACATTTTCTATCCCTTTAATTAAATAAGTAGAATTAGTGAAAGTAGTCAAGAAGGTGTCCTGAAGCCAACTGTGGAGAGACTTTGTGCCCCCACAATTTCTTTTAGTGTGTTTTACTTCTATTTCTATGTAAAGGACCTTGGGATGACTTTATGCCCTCATTGTCCTTCATATCTCACTCTGGGACAGTTGAGGTGGAGACTTTGTGCTACATCTCAGTCTGTTAGTTACTACGCCCTTGGTTACCTTTTGCAATTACTACCAGGAAGATTCTTGTGGTTTGTTGAATAGTACTTCTGAAAAAAGAGGAGTGCTTTCTATCATTATTCCTAAGATTTTTCCTTTGATCCTTAAACATCATATCTAAAAAAAGAGAGATGGATGGTGTTGTCATACCCCAAGTGTTATTTTCAACATAAATATATAGTATATAGCTCCTCATATTTAATAAGGAAGCTCCTCTTGATGAGAGGAGAGATTAGTCCCCTTTTGATGTGGTAAACTTGCACATCTACCTGACCAATCTCCCTATGTTGTGGTGAATAGAACTATTTTGCCTGTCAGTTAGCTGAGTGACAAAATATTCACCCAACAATTTTTGGTGACTCTGCTGGGGCTTTACACACAATCTAAAGCCTCAAGTTTCTAATTGAATAAGTCCTTACCTTATTCATTATAGACTCTAGCGACTCCATTCTATGTCTTACCCATTATCATTATAGCCTTACCATCTCCCTCCACCTTCATGCCAACTAGGATAGAACACATAGTTTGAAGCCTCAAGCTTCAAGCTGAAGCAGTGACAGTTCTTTCCCATTTTTGTTTCACAATTTGGTAGATCCATGGTATACATGAAGCCAAAGGTATAAAGGTATTATTGACCATGTATTTGATTTGGTACATCAAAGTAATTATGATCTATTTCCTTCACCATCTCGCCTCCAACAAACTAGGAGCTTTCTTCCTACTAAAGTCAGGTCCCCACTACTAGGCAAAGCATTCACTTCTATTGTTAATAAAGCTTTGCCAATACTTACCCCTCTAAAATTTATTCCCCCTTTTCATATTCATACAATGTCAGTCCAAGGCCCCTGGGGTAATTATTTTGGCCCTCTCAATCTTACTCCACCTCTACATGAGTTACCACATAGTTTAAGAAAGAATTTCCCTAAATTCTACAATGATGGGAGAGTCCATCCTGATGAACACATTACAGCTTTTAGCATAGCCTATGGTGTAATTGGAGTGGAATTTGAAGACTTGGCAGTTAGGCTATTTGTAGATACATTACAAGATGCTGCTACAGACTAGTTCTACCATCTACAGGCTTAGTCAGTAATTGACTAGAACACCCTCAAAGCCAAATTTGAAGCCAAATTCAAACCTAAAAAAGATGCACATGCCCTTTTGGCTCAACTCACACAGATGAAGAAGGAGCCTCATGAACCAATGAGGGACTTCATAGCCAAGTTTGATAAATTGAGGAACAAGATTCCTGCAATTGCTCAGCCTACCCTTGAAAATCTCAAATGTTTATTCATCAACTCTCAGCTGCCTAAAGTAAGTTTTATTTTGAGACATGCTAGCTAAATAGACCTTGCTACAACTTAGAACTTGATTACTGAGGTGGAAGATGACCTTATCTTGGTAGGAATGATAAGGAGAGATCCTAACAGAGGTAAAACTTCTTTATCTTATGAATATCCATCTACAAGTACCACTGATCCAATGGTGTAGAAACTGGGAAATGAGTTGTTAGCTCTCAGGAAGCAAATGGCACAAGGGATATCTTTAGTTCCTTCATATATGTATATGCCAAGAAGGACATTCCCCAATCATTCATACCAAGGCAATGCTGCCAAAAATCAAGGACAGCCAAATCGTCTTCCTCCCCCACAGGGAAAACTTGCCATTGAGGCACCCCCAACCAATTCAACAATTGGATATCTTGAAACAAAATCTGATTTCTATTTCCAACCTAAATTAAATCAAGAAAATGATGATGATATCCTTACAAAATATCAAGAAGAGTTAGCTAGTGACTCTAACATTGGTTTCCTAAATTATCAGGATGAACCCAAAAATAAAAGAGAAGCATTTTATGGGTCATACACAGTGTTTACCAGGTCAAAAAAATAGTCAGCTCAACAAGCTGATAAAGAAAAAATAGAAGAGAATTCTTAGCGTACAATTTCAATTTCTAAGTGGAGAACCACCCTACTTCTAGCCAAAGGACCCAGTGATCACCAAAAAGGTAAGTACATCAATTTCACAAATCAATCCTCCCCGATATAAACAAAAAGGTTGAATTACCTTCCTCTATTCCTAGTTTGATTTAGTCATTTGACATAATTGATCATGTCAAGAAGACTAAAATTCAAATGATTGAGTTTGAATATTTACAATCCAATCTTGAGCAGCTGGATAGGTTAGTTGAGTGTGTGAAGAATAAGGTCATCCCTATAGGACAAGATGTTAAGAAGGTAACTCATGATTTCTCAAAGAACATGTCCATCTCAAACAATTTTTTTTATTAATCCTCCTATTTCCCCTAGAAAAATAGAACCTTTCTATGTTTCCCTGTTGATAAATGGTCACAAACTAAGCAATTGCATCATAGACTCAAGTGCATCAAACAATGTCATGCCTACCAAAGTAGAAAAATCTCTTGATCTCACACTGACCAAGACATTTGGTAGATGTTTCTCCATGGAGAACAAAAAATTACCTCTATTCAGACAAATCAAAGATGCCCAATTTGCATTTGCAGCCTTTCCAGACAAAAGAATCAAGATGATAGTTTTGGTGGCTGATGTCCCAGCATCCTATGGTATTTTGCTAAGGTAAATTTTTTGAAAGGATGTTGGTGGAGAATTGAACATGGACCTATCTAAAGTAAGAATCCCTATCAAAGGCATCATGTAGAGGCTACATCTTGAAAAGAAATCAAAATATATTCTCTCAGACATCAACCCCTAAAGTTCAAATTCTATTTCAGTCTTCAGGCATGGGTAACTACTTTCTATCTACATATGAAGTTCATGAAGCATCTCATAAAGCTATTAAAAGTCACAATCCATAAATTAGTTCATCTAGAATAGTAGAAGAATTGGTAAGTTACAATACAGATGGAGAATGATCTTCCCTCTCTAATGAAGGAAAATCTAAAGAAAAATCAATGTCTAATGAGATATGGATTCTGGAATTTGATGGCAGTTGCTCCTCTACCGATTCAGGCACTGGGACTATGTTGATATCTCCTCAAGGAGATATTTTCCCCTACTCATATAAGTTATAGTTTAGCAACACTAATAACACAATTGAGTATGAATCTCTATTTCTTAGATTGAATGCTACTCGAGATAAAGGCATCAAACTCCTTCATGCCAAAGGAGATGCTGAACTAGTGGTTTATCAAGTAAGGAACTTATAAAAAACCAAAAATGAAATATTATGCCACTACCGCAATCTAGTCTAGGACCATATTGAAAGCTTTGATGCTTTCAACATCTCTACCATATCTAGAGAATTCAATGACCAATCTGATGCACTCACTTTTTTAGCAACTCTTTTAGTTCCTCACTCAGACTTCAAAGAAGATAAGTACACCATTGAACTAGTCTTTAGACCAAGTGTGCCTGATAATGCTAATCATTGGCAAGTGTTCAATGATGATCACCAAATCATTGCCTTCTTGGAACAAAAAGACAACTTGGAATAGCTACATTTTGAAGGCAATGAACCTCAGAAGTGTGAACCAGCGCCTGAATCAAGTTCAGACGCAAATGAAGAATTCTTACAAATCAAAGGGAATAAAATTCCCAAAGGCCTAGTTTCCCTTGAGAAACTATTTAATAAGCATGATAGGTTTTTCAAATAGCAGCAAATAGATTCAAGCTTCTCTCAGGGATTTGATCAAATAAATCTGACTACCGAAGAAAATCCTAAAATGGTGAACATTGGGAAGTGTTGCACTCAAGAAGAGAAGTTCAAGTTCACCATTTTACTCCTCCAATACATGGACATCTTAACATATTCTTATGATGACCTGAAATCTCTCAAGCCTGATAAAATCTACCATGACATTCCTCTCAAGGCTAACTTGGTGCATTATAAGCAAAAATCTAGATAGTACAATCTGAACATATCAAGTACTATTCTATTTGAGATATAAAAAATGTTAAATTCTAGAATCATTTTCCCAATCCATCATTCCACATGGATTGCAAACGTAGTCCCTATGAGGAAGAAGAATGGTGAGATTCACATCTATGTGGATTTTAGGAATCTGAATCAGTCATCTTTGAAGGATAACTATCCTTTACCATTCATGGATCAAGTGCTTCAGGCAGTGACTGGTTTAGAGATGTTATCAATGCTAGATGGCTTCTCAGGATATAATCAGGTTGAAGTTGGTGAAGCAGACCAACACAAGACTTCCTTTACCACTCCTTAGGGTACATTTACATATAGAAGGATGCCTTTTGGCTTAATAAATGTTGGCACCACTTTTTAGAGAGTAATGGACCTTGCTTTCAAGGATGAAATGGGTAAATTCATTATGGTATACCTTGATGACTTGACCATCTTTTCTAAGCATGGCTATTATCATATACACCACCTAAAACAAGTGTTGGAGTGCTACCGTCAGAATGGCATTTGCTTGAACTCCAAGAAATTTATTTTTGGAGTAACAGAGTAGAAACTTCTCAGACACATTGTGTCTAAAGAAGGCATAAATATTGACTCAAACAGATTCAAGTCTATTCAAGAGCTTACCTTGCCTACAAGTAAAAAATTCTTCACTCTTTCTTCAAAAAGGTGAATTTATTATGAAGGTTCATCCCTAATTTTGTTGAGAAGACTCAACACATTGTAAACATGATGAAAGGGAAGGCCACCTTTAGCTGGACTAAAGAAGGTAAGTCAGCATTTGAGGATATCAAGACTGCCATTGCCCATGCCGCAACCCTGGTTTGTCTAGATTATAATAAAGAGTTCACCATATACAGTTATGCTTCTAAACACATGCTTCTAGCAATTCTAGTTCAACAAAATAAAGAAGATATAGAATCTCCCATTTCTTTCATGAGTTGTCCTCTCAAAACTCATGAGTTGAAGTATTTAATCATGGAGAAGCATGCTTATGCAGTGGTGAAGGTGGTCAAGCATTTCCGCTTCTACATCCTCTATTCACACACTACTGCCTTGGTTCTTGACACCACAGTCAAGAACATATTAACTCAGTAGGAGTTTGGGATGAAAAGAGGTGATTGGATTACAAAGATCCAGGAGTTTGATCTAGACATCAAACTAATAAAGCTAGTATGGGGAAAAGGTCTATGCCAATTAATTGATGATAATAAACCAAAATAAATAGAGCATGAAGAAGTAGAGGTGGAAAATACACTGATAGTCCTCTTTGTCTCCACTACGAATGAGTGGTATTAAGGTATTGCTCATTTACTCACTTATGGTGACTGTCTTGCTCACTTATCTTACAAAGAAAGGAGGACTATCAAGTTGAAAGTTGCCAATTTTGTCATTTGGGACAACATCCTGTACAAGAGGAGCCTTGATGGAGTATTTCTTCACTGTGTGGATAAGGAGTAGCAAAGCCAACTTTTGAAATCCTTCCACAATCTAGCCTGTGTAGGACATTTTTTTGCTCCTGTGACTACCCACAAGATTCTTTGAGCTAGGTATTATTGGCCAACTCTTTTCCAAGATGCATACAAATGGATAAGGAAATGTGAACTGTGCCAGTAGTTTGTTGGGAGACCCAAGTTAGCTACCCTGACTCTCAAGCCAGTGGTCAAGAAGAACCATTCCAATAATGGGGAATTGATTTTATTAGAGTTGTAAACCTATTGTCAAGTGCTGGACATGATTATGTCCTTATAACAACTGACTACTTCACCAAGTGGGTAGAAGCTATCCCAACCAAGCATGCTACTTCAGAAGTAGTGTGCAATTTCCTCAAGGAGAATATCATTTCCAAGTTTGGGGTCCCAACCAAGATTGTCACAGATAATGCAGCTTGTTTCACTTCCTAGGAGATCACTCAGTTCTATTTTTACTATGGGATCACCCTCTCTCACTCTTCTAATTACTTTTCACAAGGGAATGGACAAGCCAAATCAAGCAATAAGAACCTGGTGACTATCATCAAGAAGCTGGTGGATGACAACCAAAGGACATGGCATAAAGCATTAGTTGATGCTTTGTGGGTAGATAGAATTACACCAAAAAGGGCAATTAGTATGTCTCCTTTCCAACTTCTTTATGGTATCAATGCTGAGATACCAATCACCTTGGAATTGCTAGCATTAAAATTTGCTAAGGCAATTGAAGATCAAACTTATGAAAGCTCCATTGATAAGAGGATCATGTGCCTGACTGAGCTAGATGAGTAGATAACTATGGTGGTGGACCGAATTTCTGCCCATCAAAGTCTGGTGAAGAAACTCTCGATCAAAAAGTGAAAAACTGTGATTTCCAAGTTGGAGGTCAAGTCCTATTGTGGGACAAGAGAAGAGAATCAAAGGGAATGCATGGAAATTTTGACTCTCTTTGAAGGGGCCCATTTATTATCCATCAGCACAATAGCGAAAATAGCTTCCTACTGAAGTATCAAGATGGCACGCTCTTTTCTCTACCTCATAGTGGGCAACATCTAAAACACTTCAATTGTTGAAGTACCAGATCATTTCATCTGTACATATGTAGATTTGTATAGTTTTTAGTTTCATTTTGTTTTTTTTGTTTTCATTTTTGATGCCTTTCATTTTTAGGTAACATGACTCTGTAGCCCAATGGTACACATGAAGATACTGGAGATTATGGATTCTACTCCCTTCAATTCTTTTCACAATAGATGGAAGTTCCCCAACTAGAGCCAGCTATTGTCCCCCAAAAAATATCACTCATTTTTGGGACAACATTTGAACTATTTTGGTCCAATAGACTAAAATTCTCTCTCCCCTTCTAAAAATTGTTTTGGGCATTCAAATTCTTCATTATTCAAGCTTCTTTAGATTTCTATAGACTCTACAGGCTTAAATCTATGGACTCTATAGGCTAAGTTATATAGACTCATTTCTATGGACTCTGCCAGTTCTACAAGCTCATTTCTATAGACTTCACATGTTAGTTTCTACAGACTCTACAGGAGAGAAATAGGTTTCAACACTTAGTCATTTTTTCTATCATGAAGAAATTATGGAAGCTACCAACTGTCATCTTCCATGACACATTATGATTTTCTTCTCAAGTTGTAGTGGAACTTGCCACATGCCTCTTGTAAGATCAGCAGAGACTGCCAAGTGTCAACATCCACAGCTTCTTCCTTTTGTTTCATAAAGACTGTGGCAAGATCTGAGTAAGTTGCTAAGGTTGAGTGAAATGTGCCATGTGTCATCATCTCCATGAGTCCAAAAGAGTCCCAAATGTTTCTATAGTGTTTCTAGAGCTTAGTGGAAGTTGCCACATGTCATCTTCTGTAAGACTCTTAAAAGGCATCCAAATCCTTTATAAACTAAGGGAATGCTACCATGTGTCCTCACCTATTTCATAGCAAAAGCTACCATGTGTCACCTATTGAGATCAGTGGAGAATCAACTAAGGCAAAGCCAAAGGACAAACAGCCCTTACAAAGGACATTGAACCAAACTGAGTGCCCTTACAGAGGGTAGCAAAGGTGAACATAGGGAATTCCTTTGAAAAAGTTCCCACGGTAAAATGGTTAAGACAAAAATCCTTCAAACTTTTTTTTCAAAGGAAAAATCCACCAAAATATAAAACCCACCGAGGGAATAAAATCCCAAAATTTTCCATGTGTCCCTTATCAAAGTGCAATGGAAGCTACCACGTGTCATCTGTCGAGACACAGTTTCTAGTCTCTTTCAAAGTAGCAAAATGTGCCACGTGTCATCTTTAAAACTAAGTGGAGATCACCACATGTCATCTTCCATAGGAAACTAATATGAATCTTGAATACTTTTTGAAGGAAACTAAAGTGCGGTGGATGTCGACAAGTGTCAGCATCTGAGTTAATCTAAAATGGGTCCTGAATGTTTCTATAGTATAACCAAAGCTCAATGGAGACTGCCATGTGTTCTCTTCCATAAGACTTTCAAAAATGTTTCTAAAGCTTCTATAGAAAAGTGGAAGCTATCACGTGTCCTCACCTATTTCTCAGCAGATGTTGCCACATGTCACTTGTTAAAAAAGTAGTAAAAAGCATCTAGAACAAGCGAGAAAGACATGAAGGAATGGATAAGGAAGATGACAAGCCTGCAGCCATCAAATTCAAGGCAACTAATTAGTTATTGGCTTTCAAAAAATGATGGGCCTAAACACATCAAATTTGTGGCAATGAAATATCTATTGATCTTTGTAGGCTTAAGCGTAGACCCTGTGAACGAATTCAGTGACCCACCAAAGAGATAGCCCAAGAACTCAAATCACACAGAAAGGGACAAAACACATCCAGAAAAGGAGGAACGATGGAGAAGGACCAAAAATATCCATGCATGGGATATGTTTCTAGAAGGTGAATCAGTTCACCAGTTGGACATTGGAGAACATGAAAATTCAATGGCATGACTCATTTCTCTGCATTGAGAAAAGCAAATAGGCAACTACGCTATTCCAGCATATCTTCTTGATAGAATTTAAAATGTATTAAATGCAAAATGATGTGTTACTTCTCCCAAGTCTTTCTTGGAGAGCTATATATTAGACTCTCTCTTATTGTTTTAAGGGAGATATTTTGGTTATCAGAAACTAAACTCTACCCAAATTGAAAGGCATTACTGAGACTTTGAGCTCAGATTGTTGATCATATTTTGTTATTGGAATAAGAAGGCAAGTGACTTTTTAGACTTTGTGTTGTAATAACTTGGTTTTTGGGAAAATTGTTCTTATGTCTATTTCCTTAATACATTTTCTATCCCTTTAATTAAATAAGCAAAATTAGTGAAAGTAGTCAGGAAGGTGTCCTGAAGCTAACTATGGAGAGACTTTGTGCCCCCATAATTGCCTTTAGTGTGTTTTACTTCTGTTTCTATGTAAAGGACCTTGGGAAAACTTTGTGCCCTCATTGTCCTTCATATCTTACTCTTGGTCAGTTGAGGTGGAGACTTTGTGCTACATCTCAGTCTGTTGGTTACTACGCCCTTGGTTAGCTTTTGCAATTACTACCAGGAAGATTCTTGTGGTTTGTTGAATAGTACTTCTAAAAAAAGAGGAGTGCTTTCTGTCATTACTCCTAAGATTTCTCCTTTAATCCTTAAACATCATCTTTGAAAAAAGAGAGATGGATGGTTTTGTCCTACCCCAAGTGTTATTTTCATCATAAATATATAGTATATAGCTCCTCATATTTAATAGGGAACCTCCCCTTGATGAGAGGAGAGATTAGTCCCCTTTTGATGTGGTAAACCTGCACATCTGGCTAACCAATCTCCCTATGTTGTGGTGAATAGAACTATTTTTATTTTCAGTTAGTTGAGTGATAAAATATTCACCCAACACAATATATTATGATCTTCTTCTTCAACTCTTCACACACTTTTATTCCTCTCAAAGCTGCCTCTAGGTTTATTCACTCTACTAGGTCTCTTCAAGACTGATTAGGTCATATGAATTTCAATTGCATACTTATAACTTATATTATATACTCATGAATATATCTATACACCCATATTATGGTCTATATTACCATATTCTACTCCTCTTTGTGCTTTTTTATTCACTTGCATACACTCTTATCTCACTTACTCAAACAGGCCTAATTAGTCTTGCTCTTATATAAGTCACTTGTTCTCACACACCTTGGTCATCCATACACATTTTAAAAAATATATTACCCTTAAAATATATCTTATAACATTTTATAAACATGAATCAACCAATTCATTGGGTTGCCCATAACTTAACAGACCAAATTCTCTTTTAGGCCTTAAGGAGACCTAGTTCATTTAGGTCTTTATTAGAGCATGTTACACTTTATCTTTATTGAAACTCTTCCAAACTCCACATACAAAAGTAAAACTTTATATATTAATTAAATATAACATATCTAACTTCAATTTATTTTCACAACACCTTTTAATCACTTGAACTCCTACTCAAAACACTATTCACAATAGGACTATGCATACATAAAAAATCTATTTTGAACAACTAAAGCATAAAAACAATTATTATAAAAAACAAAGGTAAAAAATAACATATTTATAAACCTAATTTCCTTAGGGTCATCATAAAATTTATTATATACTTAAAATTAGGGTATACATGCTCAAACTTTTCTTTATAACATGCTTACTCTAAACTACCAACTGGCCTCAAAATACATTCATGGAAACTTATACTTATGCCATATAAAAAAAACATATTAAAGGGATTATAATTCATTAATATTATCTTAAAATATCCTTTAAATAATCTATAACAAAAATATCACAAGATATAATGACAACTATTGATCTTGCAAACTAATTTGTTGACCTTCTCTCTCATAATCCTTATTCAGCTAAATAAGCCATTTTGGATTCAATTTTCTAAAATATTAAAATAAATTACAATATTATGAAAATAATGGATAGGTATTCAAGTCCTAAACAAAAACACAATGTTCATTACATACTTCAACTTAGGGAAAATAGCCTCCAAATCATCACTATAACTTGCTTACCCAGATCTACCAGTTCACCTTGGAACACAATCATGGTGATTATAGCATGAATTTCAAGCTTAATGATTAAACTATGAAATTTAACCACTCAAAACCTTAAAATAATAGGTAAATTATATATCCATTAAGACCTAAATTTAATTATATGAACACACCATTCAAAATTACACTTCAATCCTAAAGCTAAATGCTCTAAACCAAGATCAAACAAAATAAAAAGACAAGATGATGAGTTTGCTTACCTTGACTCAAAAATTTGACGTAGTGATGTTGCTTGATAAAGTATTGTTGATGAAGGATTTTTGGACATGGATTTGATCTCACTTTCTAATTAGACATGGATATTGCATGAGAATTAAAGTTATCTTGCATAGAAGGATGAGGTGCTTAAATAGAAAATGGAGGGAGAAATCACTGGTGGAGATTTGAAGTTGGGGTAAGGAGATCAATGGAAGAGGATTACCCAAGGAATTTAAAATTCCTTGGAAGCCTCTATATTTGGAGGCTTCTATAGAGGAGAGGGAAGTTTAGATAAGGTTATAGATTTGGAGGACTCTAGAAACCTTTTTAGGGTTAATGTTGATTAGATGTAGGCTTTATGAAGATTAAGTAGGGATTAATATCTATGGGTGTAGGAGAGCCTAAGGAGTATACTAGTAGGTGGGAAGGTGGGTCATGGGAATTTAAAATTCCCAAATAATAGGAAAGTATAATTAATATGGGATAATGGGTATTTAGGATAGATTAATTGATTGATGGGGATGAATAATGTTAGTAAATGAAGAAATATTGAGGGGGGACATTAGATAAATGATTAAGAGGGGGATAAATTAGTAGGATAAAATAAGATGAGCATAATTATGTCAACTAATAGGATTATTAGTGACATTAAATTAAGTGAGAAGATTTAGGTGCATACATTTTGTCCCTTTTTGAAATGGAATTGTGATTGAAGTGAAGAGGAGTAATTATCTTTCAAAGAAAAAGCAATTCATGGATGAATGTTAGTAAATGACTTTAGAGGATATGATGCCCCCTCAAGGGGACATGTGGGGAAGAATTATATGGATGGGCACTCAAAAGAATAAATAATGGGTGGGATGCGATTAATATATAAGGGGATGGTATGTCAAATGTAAGATAGAAGATGAAGAAGATGGATTCAAATTGAATAATGAGTTATAGATTGATGATGACCTTGGCAAAGACACATGCATAAGGAGTAGAGATGATTATGTCATGGTTATCGACACATCCCAAGGGGGAATAAACTATAACAAGATGATGATATGATTAAAATTCCATAATCTTTAGATGTATCCTAAACAAGGATGCTTACAAGGGACAGATATGGGATAAGATATGACAATGATTTAATAATGATGAGTGTAGCTCAAAGCTAAAGTTTAATGATGTGATGAAGATGGTGATAGAGAATAATTGATATGATCAAGTGATCAATTATTAGCGATGATGTCCTTGGAAAATATATATGCAAGGGAGAGAGAGAGAGAGAGAGGATATAATGTTCAAGCTATCCTTGGGCACTAAAAAGTGGCCAAGTATTGCCTACATAGTCAGAAAATACCTTAGGACAATGTAGTTTTGATAGAGGATGATGATGAAGATGATTAGTGATTATAAAGTGATGATGATGAGGATTATTAGACTTATTATTGATTGAAGGATATGATTCAGATGATAAGATGAAAATGATAAGAATAAAAGATAGGATGTTATTTGGATGAGTCAAAAGAATTAAATTAGTGATGGGAATAAGGATTATTAGATGAATGATGAGGTTAGAGGTGAATAATCCATCATAAATGTCATAAGGCTCATTATAGTCTAATTAATCCATTAAATATGGCACTTGGAAATATGCCCCATGATATAGACATGACCAAGAGGACTTTGTGTCAAAGTATATGGACAAGTAGAGAACTATACATCCTCAAGGGTACTTTTAGTGTGGTCATAGTATTCCTATTAATTACCCAAAACATAAGACAAACAAGATATATACATGATAAAAGACATTCAAACAATATAAACATAACAAATAAATAACACACATGAGTATCTATATGTAGTGTCACAATGTCTTGTCTAAGGATGGGATGAGTGATTGGATCAAGTTGGTTATAATGATGATTAGGGACTTGGATTTAGATAAGATGATCATGATTAGAATTAGGATGAGGTGTTTCCCCTAGTTTAGGATGTAAGGATGGGTGACATGATAAGGTCTTTGAATATTGATTTGGTCTTGAAATTAAATCAAAAAGTGGACAAGGAAGGTGGTTTAGAAGAGTGATGACAAAGGATTACCAATAAACAAGGCCCTATAAGAGTTTGATCTAGCAAGGAGACTAGGATATGATGGTATCAAATACCTTTCATACTAGAAAAATAATGATTATATGGGTGTTAGGTATGAAGAGGCAATGATAAATATAGTGATTACCATCCACACTAGCAAAGAGGTGATGTGATGGGTGATAGTTGTGAAGAGGCATTGATATGGAAATTATGGGTACCAAATTAAATTATTTGACAAGGTTATGTGTGATAATAATACCTAGGCCAAGGATGAGATTGAGATATGGATGGGTGACCAATAGGAGTTGGTTCCAAGACTAAATATAGTCTATAATGATGATGCATGGGAAAATAAGATATGGACATTAGTCCTTGGTTTTGGGATGGTGATATGGACAATGAGATATATGGGATGGGTATTAGATGTAGTTAATGTTGGATGTGACTAGAGGTTTAGGCATAAGACAAGACACAATTGAGTATTTTGGGATTTTTCAAATTTTATGATTTTTAGGGGTTTTTTGGAATATATATGTACAATATACAAATGGGGTTACTAACAAAGGCTATACCAAGCCTAGAAACTAGGCTAAGGATGGATGGATTGATGGATGAGTGACAAGAGGATGAGGATGATGTGGAAAAATGGGATGAGGACCAAGGAAGAAGGGACTAAGGATTATCCATGACCATACTATGAAGGAACCAGATGTTTAGTTTCCTGAGTGTTCATTGGAGGATATGCCAAGACGATTTGAGAATAATTCTCAAGACACCTTCATCATCCTTATTAAGGCCAAAATAGTGAAAAATGAGGGACATAATAGGATCCATGATATGATGATGGATGATGGGCAAAGACAATGGATGGATTGATGTATTTTTCCCCCAAGTGTTGAGGTATAATGTGAACAATATATTTTTTTACCATGTCATCAAAAACTAATTTTCATCATGGTACTTACCCAAGGTGGAAAAATACTGGTTTTTACAATTGGATGAAGGATTATTTATAATTTTTTTTAACTTTTATGATTTTTTTGACTTTATTGGCACCTCCTTTTATTAAATAAGGGTGAGATGCAAGATTGTTAATATGTTCTAGATTCTTATCCAACACCTATTATAGAGATATGTGATGCTAGGATCATGTCTCTATGGCCTTTATTGAATATTAATTTAATTTCCTCTAAACATTTTGACCAATTTTATTTATAACCCCTACGAGGGATAATGTTGCCTAGGGATGGGAGATATGGTATGGATGGGAGGATGTCATGATTATAATGATGCGATATAGGATGAGAAGGAGGGATGTGATCATGAAAGATATGATAGGATGGGGAGTGGAAATGGGGTTCAACAATTACATATACCATTAGATATGGTGGAGGGGATTCATTATATTGGTGACATGAGAGTAAAGGATCTAAGACCTTTTGATTTGTTGATTCTTTGACCCGAGCATTAAGAGTATGATTAGCCCTGTGATTATTATTTGTCTTTCTTTTGAATTGTTGATTGAATTTGACTTTGATTGCCCCCTAGTGCTTGATTTCAAGCTTCATCAGAGGAGATTGATTTTTTACTTGATATATGATCATTTTGACTTTGATATGCCCCTAGTATTAGATTTTAGGGTTCACTAGGGGAAGACATTTTTTGATTAGGTCTATGATTTGATTTTGATTGATAGGATCAAAAATAATTTGATCATGACTTTTGATTGTTGGATGATGGTCTTGGATCTTGGTATTTGTGCCACATGATATGGAATGTAGAGGGGAATCTAATGATGAATTTTCTTATTCACTCTCATCATGTAGTGGGATGTAGGGATTTGGAGGCAAGGCGAATGAAGAATTCTAGGTGATGGAGTAAGGGGATAATGGATAGCATAGTCCTCATAAAGTTCACTAAGATCCCTAACCTTAACATCAGATAAAGTGTCCTCAAGCATACCCAAAGGATCACTAAGATTAATTTTAGTAGAATCATATCCATTATGATAATCTTTTCCAAAAAGAGCTTGTAAAACATTAGTTATGACTTCATCATCCTGGTTAGAATCAAGAGATATGCCTAATGATTAATTATCATCCAAATTAGAGGTATCTTCAAAAGAGTAAGCATTATCATTATTTGTTATAATATCAATGAGGTATGATGTTTCTGATGAGGAATCTAATTCAAACACTAGTGTTTCACACAATCCTAAGGCAAATAAAACTTGTTCTGACTCTGATGTTGGCTTTGATATACATGATGCAATGTTGTGAGTAAAGGATTGATTGTGCATGATTTCCCTCTAAACATGGGGTTTTTAGTTTGATGGGTGAGAGGAAGATGATGGAGGGACAATGGATTGATCAAATATAGGTCCATGAAATTAGTAATGGGATATGGGAGGATTAGGATCATGGTGAGTAGACTCAACTTTGATGGAAGATTTGTCAAGGTTGGGGGGATCATGTAGGATGGGTATGGAGTCTTGACCTTGGATTAGAAAGGGAAGGGATTGATCATGATTTGTAAGGGAATCTTGGAATTCTTATTTTTATTCACCCAAGGATTGAGAATCATATGATTCAACCTCAATTATTATGTCTCCACTATTGATTAGGCCTTGGACATAATCATGGAAAGGTCAACATTGATTAATGGTATGCCCCCAAGTTTGATGATATGGATAGTATTTTTTTTATTTATACTAAGAAGGCTTATGATTGGTGGGATCAAGATGTCAGATAGGCAAATATACCATCATGTTAGTGGTGACTATTTGTTTGAAAACGGATTCTAAGGACATAAAAAGGGAAGTATAAAGACCTACCTCACTTTTTGGTTTGGAAGTAGAAAAATTTAACTTATGATTAGATGGTGGTTGATGTGAGGTGGTGGAGGGAGTAGAGGTGGCCAATATTAGATTCCATTTTATAGTATGGGAATAGGTAGATGGTGTTTTATGACTAGCAGATGGAGGATTGGTATGGGACTCACATGAAGGGGCTTAGACGGGAGGTGAAATGAGTTGAAAGGGATCAACACCTTTAAGGAGTGGAACACCAATCATATGAAAATTTAAGAGGATATCATCCTCATGGGAAACTATATATTGCTCTATGAATTTAGGGTCTAGCTCCATGGTAACGGTTGAGGGGTGATGGATGATGGAGGTAAGATAAGGATTGGATGGGGTTCTTGAATAAAATAGGTCAAAAGGATCAATATATTATGATTATGTGATGATGGATGAATGGATTAAATACTAGGATTAGATTTTAGATTGATATTACAATAGATGCTAATGACCTATCCATAATGCCTAGGTGTCAATCTACCAAAAGGGATTAGGGGTTTGATGGGTGCCTAGGTTCCAAAACTATCAAGATGATTGGATGGGTGCTAGTTAGGATTATTAAAATATAATTAGACTAAATTGATGATGATGGTTTTGCCAGATTGATACTGATAAAGTGATAAGATGATAGCAGGATATTGACTAGGTATGAGATTTGATCGAATGATAGTGGAATTAAGATGATAGGATGATGTGGATGATATGACTAGCTCAATATTTAAGAATGATTTTATCAAGGTGGGATGGGGTATAATTATGTGATGAAGGTGATAGGGATAATGTGATAAGGACAAGTATAGATAAGTGATGATGATAGTGTAAATGATAAGTGTTGGTATGGACATGTATTTGACCCAAAGGGACAACTAGAATAGGATAGGATGATTTTAGGCAATATGGGTGATGAAGGAAAGGTCAATACAAATGATGGGGTAGGGAATTAGGATAGGATGTGGATGGTATGGTCACAGGTGTGACCTAGGAAGCCAACTAAGAAAAGATATAATGAGGTTAGATTGGATGGGTGATGGAGACAAGGTCAAGATAGATGATTGGGTATGGACTTAGGGAAAGATGTGGATGAGATAAAATGTGATTAGGATATGAGATTGATGGGGTGAATGAATAATGACAAGTTTTTTCTAGGATGGGATATGACTAAAAGGATATACAAGAGAACAAAAGGTATGTACAAGAGGGTAAGACAAGGATATACAAGATGATGATTAGGCAAGGAGATACAAGATGATGGGGTGTTGGACAAAAATAGGTGAATATAGTGGAACTAAGAAGGGATTAGGAATGTATAATGGGATGATGATAAGGATGTAAAAGGTGATGGTGATGAGATGAGAGATTGGCCAAGGAAATAATATACAAGATAGATATGTATAAAATTATCGTAAGATGTACAATATGGGTTGTCCAAAGGACCTATCTAGGTGTATAGGTTGTTTGATGAAGACTGACTCAACTCAAAAATAGTATTGGTTTATCACAAGACATACCTAATAAAACAAAACCATACAACCTATGATTAGTAAACTTAAGGGTGTGTAACCCAATGCCTTCACCATCCAATGACTTTATAGGTGAGGCTATAGGTTGATGACCCATTATAGTATCAATCAAAACATCTCAACCCCACTTGTACTTGTTAGATATTTTGGAGCTAATATTGACTCTTATAGTGGTACACCTATTACAACCGAAGGTTCCTATACTAGGTTTGCATAAGGTTTCTAGGTGCATCCCCTATATATGTGAAGGTATGATGGTGCCCAAGTTCATGTAGGATGTTTTCTAACCACCTTATTTCTTTGAGCTTAACCACCTCTCACTCCACATAAACCTTTATGTGGAATTCTATTTAGGCACATAAAAACAACTCTCCTAATTTTTAGACTCCATCAGAACATGGAGTTTGGACTAGTACATAGTGGTGAAATCCATAGTCATTAACCCCCTGAAAAAAAGGGAAAGGAGTTTATAGGGAGATTTTAATCCTCAAAAAATCAACATAATGACTCAAGGAGGAGAGCATACACCAACTATAATCCTAGGAGACAAACAAGCAAGCCAAAAGATTAATTAATTGATTATGATTAAGATGTGATTATATTTACAAGATAAAAAATAAGAATATACAAATAAAGAGATATACACATGATAATGATATGTATAATACAAAGTGATAGAAATAAATATGTACAAGATTATTCAAAAATGATTTTAAAAGTGCCAAAAAGAGTCTTTGGCAGGTGACTTGCAAGCACACGATTAGTAGTTTCAAGTGGAACTCAAAAGGAGGTAACCTGCAAGACAAGGATTAATAGTTTTTAATGAACAATCTTGAGGGGAAACTTGCAAGAAAAAAATGTTAGACCCAAAATGTTACCTACAAAAAGATGATGTTATTAAGAAAAAATAATCCTTATAAGATGTTAATCAAATATGCCTCAAGAAAACACCCTAAAAATCATGATTTAAATCTATAATTCCTTTCAGGTTAGCGGGCCATGATATGGGGGTTTGGGGGTAGCAGCCCCTAATGGGGGTTCAAGGGGTAGTGACCCTTATAAGTTCAAGGGGCAGAGCCCCTTGCAGGGTCTAGGGGAATTTGAGGGATGGATCCCTTGATGCCAAAGGTAATTTGGGCCTTGTAGGATACCCAAAATGACACAAAATTTATCAAAAATGGCTCTAAAAAATACACTCAAAAAGAATAATCATAACTAGAGAGTGAAAAATCACAACTCTAATACAAAATCATAAATTACAAATTGCAATTTTGTAGCAACTAGCTTAACCATGATGGTTAGACTGTAAAATCATGATAGACAAAATCATGACTGTAAATGACAAAATCGCTACTAATTATAAATTGATATCTATGGTTTTGTGATAAACTAAAAAAAATCAAAATTTTAACATGTGACCTAGATAGAGGTATATACTAATTATGGTAGATTTTTTAGATGCCAAAAATGTCTATTTATATTAGATTATGACTGATGTTTAAATTGTATCCAAAATTTCAATAAAAGGATATTAGGAGGAATTTTTTTTATCAAAATTGGGTAAAATCTAGAACTTTAAAAGAGTAACTTTAGTCTAAATTTTCCCTATAAAACCTAAAAATGATAACCACTAGATAAAATTAATGGAAAAAAGATAGAGTCACAAAATTACTATTCAAACTACAATACCACTAGTCCATAGAGCAAGGTCATGATTCTAGAAATTATGTGATTTGTGGTTTTATCACTGATGGGAAAAAAGGTTAAAGGGTTGTGTTTTTATCTAAATTCATATTATTCTCCTACCTTGGCCTCTCCTCTTTTGACCCTACAAATCACATAGATCAAATAGCAAAAACTTATAGAGATAAGACCTTAAAAATGTGTTTAATCCTTGAGTATGTGTTTAAAAACCCATTATATTAAAAAAGTGTTAGAATCCTAACTATATGATGATGAATCCTTTACTAAATAGATAATTTTAGGATCAAACCTAAAGGTTAGTAAACAATTGTTAAGTGTTTATGAAAAAATACAATATCATAACTCTTGGTTACAATTTCATGATTTACAGGACAAGGTCATGGCTTACGAAGTCATAGTTTTGTCAAAAGATAGACATGTACAAAATAGACCACTAGTGGTTAACAAAAAAAACATGACTATTACATACAAAATCAAAATTCTAAATTCAAAACCATGATTCATGAGTTTTGGTTTTATCTAATGGCAAAAATCTACACAGTTAGAGAAGATGGTAAATAATTAGGTTAAATAGTTAATATGAGATCATGATTCTTGAGATAAAACTATGACTGTAAAGTCTTAAATACCAGTAAAATACTATAAATTTCCATTGTGAATGAAAAAATTCCAAAAATCCAAGATTTTTCTTGGTTGATCAGACCTACAAACTAGCAAAAACACTTCTAAGATGCAAAATTGTTAGTTTAGAAGAGATGTTCCCACTGTGGTTGCCAAAATGTAAATGAATTTTGAGATTAATGATTAAACTATGCAATTTAACCACTCAAAACCTCAAACTACTAGGTAAATTCTAGATCCATTAAGACCTAAATGCAATTAGATGAACACACCATTCAAACCTACACTTCAATCATAAAGCTAAATGCTCTAAACCAAGTCAAACAGAATAAAAATATAATATGATGAGATTGCTTACTTTGACTCGTAAATTTGACAAAGTGATGTTTCTTGATCAAGGATCGTTGATGAAGGATTCTTGGACATGGATTTGATGCTCACTTGATAATTGGATATGGATATGGCATGAGAATTAAAGTTAGCTCCCATGGAGGGATGAGGTTGCTTAAATATAAAATGGTGGAAGAGATCAATGGTGGAGATTTGAAGTTGGGGGAAGGAGATCAATGGATGAGGATTATCCAAAGAATTTAACATTCTTTTGAAGCCTCTAGATTTGGAGGCTTCTAAAGAGGAGAGGGAAGTTCAAAGAAGGTTCTAGATTTGGAAGAGTCTAGAAACATTCTTATGGTTAATGATGATTAGATGTAGGATTAAATAAAGATTGGGTAGGGATTAGGAACTAGGGGTGTAGGAGAGCCTAAGGAGTAGGCTAGTAGATGGGTATGTGGGTCATGAGAATTTAAAATTCCTAAATAATAGGGAAGTAGGATTAAGATGGGAGAATGGGGATTTAGGATATATTAATTTATTAGTGGGGATGAATAAGGTTATTTAATGAACAAATATTGAGGGTGACATTGGATAAATTATTAGGAGGGGGATAAATTAGTAGGATAAAATAAGATGAGAAAAATTAGTGTCGACTAATAGAATTATTAGTGAAATTAAATTAAACAAGTAGATTTAGGTTGATACAATGACAATGACCTTAAACACATATGTAGACACTTTTAGATACTTATGATGAATGTTTATTATCTTATGAGATCATTAGACCAATCTTAAATAGAATGATACCATGTTCAAATGAAAATATTTATCTTAAAAACTAATCTCATTACCTTATACCTTCATTATCTCATTTGCACTATACAGGTCAACTTATGAGAAACATTTTCATCATATCCACTAACCTCAAAAACTTATATCTAATATAAACATGTCTTACATGTCTTTAAAAAAGTCTCCATGTACTTGTATTCATCCCTAATCTATTATAACACATCCCTAATAAACTTGTCACTTTTTCTTGGGTTTCTCACTATTTGCATCTTTAAGCCTATTAGTGATAACTCAATTTGGATGACCATTTTATCACCCCTAAGGGATAGAACCTATATATAAACCACCATGGACATAGATATAGGTATCAACCTTTTTCCTTCATCCATTTATCAACTTTGACGAGGTCAACTCTAACTGCTACAATAATTTTTTAAGAAATTAACACTTTTTTGAAGGTTCTACTCACACTCCTAAAAAACCAATTATTCTTGGACATGTATAAGAGAGTTTAATACAACATATACTTACTTTTCTAGACATACCAATCCATTTTGAGCACTTAAGAACAACTTCTTTTATATCAAGTAATTATTAGGGTTCTTTGAGGGTTTAAACCATATTTCTATCTTAACGATCATTCATAAAGATTATCCATTAATTTTAGAAACCAATGCTTGGAAATTTTATCTAGGAACCTTCCTCATCTACATGAATATCTTAGTTCTCATGTAGATATTACACATGCCAATAAATACTTGAAAGTCCTAAGGTTGAGAACCCTTCATTTTACGCACTCAAGAGACCTCAAAACATGTTTTTATGTCTTTTACTTCAAATTTTGACCTAAAACTTGGTAAAAATACTTGAAACAACATTACATACCTATAAAATCACTCACTTTTCCATAATTTCCTTGGAAACTAATCTTGATACCCCATATGGCCACCATTTCTCTCTTTGCTCTTTAGGCCTTAACCTAAAAGTCACATTAGACCTTAAAATTGACCTTCTAAACACTTTACAAGATATAAAAACCTCATATAAATGTCATAAAACCTCTCAAATTCTCAAATAATTTCAATCATCCTTCATATGTTTTGATAATAGCTCATGATACCTTATTAGACCAGGCAGGGTCTAGAAATGGTCTAGTTGTAGATTAGAACTGTAAGTCCTACCTTTGTAGGCTCATCTTGAGATTATTATGAGTATTCCAACACCTCATATACCTACTAAAGTAACTTCATATATCATATTATTCCTCTATGCATCTAATTCACCAACCCACCATGCTTAAACCTCCTCACTAGGACATTACATGCCATGATTAGTCTTAGGTTACTCAAATACTTGACCTTCATGCCTCTTTTCATGTTCTCAACACCTCACTATCATACTATACAACATCTTACCATGATAAACCACTACCATATATATTATTACATTCTTGATACCACTAATCTTATCAAGTAACAAATCCCATGCCTTCACACAAGGTCTTTTCATAATATGACTATCCTTAGGATACTTAAGCACTTGTCCTCAACATTTTGCCTTATAATAATTTTGAAGGATTCTACCCCAAAATTTAAATCCCATATATTTCTAAATAACTTGTTACATGTCTAGGCTCACACACTTCACCATGCTACTTGCATATATCTTCGTACAAGGTCTAGACAAGGTAGACACCTTGATGCCTTGACATGTTCCTTTCTCATGGAAATTACTACAACTTTCAATGCTCATAATATTTTCATAACACATTTATATCTAGCCTTGTTCATCTAGACACCAATATTAAAACAACTAATTGACATCAACCTCATTCATCATGAATACACTCTCTTTCATAGCATTTACTTATCACATCAAGCATCAATGACAATAATGACAACATAATTCTAACACACTTTGACATTAATGGCATCAGATTGACATCAATAAAAACACCATGCCTATATTTTGTGTAGATATCAAGTGGTAGTATAGGGATAACAATCCTACTAAGCACCAATGCTCTATCCACTACTTTCTCGATACACCCTTTAAGGTATGCACTCAGAGAGTTTAAGACTTGATGAGTTCCTACAAGATAGAAAACATTAGTAATTGATAAAAGTTAAAAAATTATATATGTATACATATTCCCCACTCAAATATCATCACATCTCATGTAGGTGCAACATGGGATGGTGCTCTGAGAAAATAACATAGCAACACACAATGCTAAAGCTAAATAAATTATAGTACGTAGCAAGTAAGATAAATGAAAGGAAAAAATTGAAAAACACATACCTTTACTTACCTTACTACTATAGATAAATAATGAGATGCAATAAATTTGAAGGTTTCCAATGTAGGTAGCATTAGTTGAACCTATAGAAACTAGCAAAAAATCAATTTTTTTGTAAAATATACATGCAACATTTGAAATGATTCTCTACAATGTCAAGATTTCAAAACATTTTACAATTTGAAAAAAGAGCTAGTAGAAATAAATATATAATCAAAAGACAAAATTTGATGGTAAATATTTGATAGGTACATAATTTTGAATAATAAATATAAATAGGGTAAAAAGTAATTCATTTTTTATTTTTACTATTCGAAGAAAACAAAGCTCTGAGAGACATAGTTTGAGACCAAAGATCCATCATGGTGAGGAGATGACAACTGAGATGGGGAGGACTCATAACAACTGTATTGAGTGTAGCTTAGGTAAGCAATTGTGAATTTTAATTTTTATAGTATTTTTATTTGAAATTGAGCTAAATATATAAAATTGTTTGGTAAGTAAAATATAGGCATCGACATTGACCTTATGAATCTTTTAGGTAAACTAGGAGTAGAATGGGATATTGTGTAGGAACAAGTCAGGATAATAAATGCCTAAGGAATTTATGATAAATGGTCAAAAATTTATCACTAAAGGAATAAAGTTGACTAGGTCAACTTATTTTGTAAGTCAAGAAAAATACAAGGGGCCAACTACATAACAGTGGGCTAATTTAGTATTGTAGTAAGTGGCTGACTGCATATTAGTCGGTCAACTTAGTATGCAATGAGGATAAGGTCAACTACATACTAGAGGGTTTATTTATTTGGTAGAAGAGGACCGATATAGTCTATAAAATGGGTTTGAATTTGTACTATAGGGATGATTTAGTATGCTAAATCTCAAGGAGGGTAGATTTAGAATAAAACATGTCGATGTAGTTGAAAATGATAGGGATGATTTAGTATCAAAAAGAAGGTACATGTCTGATTTAGTATTAAATGGGCTAATTGTGTAGTAAAATCATAAACATGAGAAACTAAATCAAATAAACTAATTAATTAGTTAAATTTGTGAATTTTTAAGAATGTATTTTGTTTATTGATGACATGGAGAGCTAATACATCCTTTGTTGTTTGATATTTTATAGAGACACCATACATATTAGCACTTGATAGATGCATTATGGCTTCTATATTTTCTAAATAATTTGAGTGATGTGAATAAATCTTGACTGATCATGTTAGGATTCAAAGGTATTATGGAGATGAGATGGATCTCATTGAGTGTTGATCTTATTATCATGTTCCTTGGAGTATGGGAATGGTTGACCAATAGTTTTCTATGGGTGGTGGATGGGGACACCATTAAGGTGGGGATTACTTTGGAGGATGTTCATGCATTATTTGGACTTATTATAGGTGGGACACCGATGATCACTAACACACTAAAGGATCTAGATGAGAGATGAGCACTAGACTAGTGGGTGACATGTTCAGATATTATTTAACATAGGTTGAGGGTGAGTTTATTTGATATCTATATTATGGTCAATATAGATATCTAAAAGGCAATGATAAGATTTGTGACAACATGAATGTTTTTTCATAAGTTAGATGGCAAGGTACCATTGTATGTGATAGCCTTATGCTAGTTGATATTAGATAAGGGAGAACTCTATGATTGTGGGGTTGTCATTTGGGTCTAGCTCATGCATGATATGTATGGGATTTTGTCTAGAAGGAAAAATACCATGGGGATTATTATTTTTCTCGGTGTTTAGATATATGATAGGTTCCCCATGTATCAACTAGTTGTGTTTCCCCATGTGGTTGATGATAGGTTATCTTAGGTCATGTGATAGATATAAGATCATGTAGCTCAGTTTTTGACCCACGTGATAGGTCCACATAATATCACAAAATGAGATATTTTATGGTAGATGTATATGCATATTTCTATTATATGGTCTTGTTGGGAGACCATAGTTACAAAGATGGCATGGGTGTAGATCACAAGCTACTACATCTCATGGATAAAACTACATATAGTGGCACACTTACTAGGATAGTTTAGACTCTCACACCTAGTGGTCCCTCTAGTAGTGTTTATTTATTGGGAATAACATGATATAAGTTGAGAGTGAGAGGAACAGGGGTACCAATATAGATACTAGTGATCAAGTTGTAACGTACTAGACCATAGACTGGTCAAGCACAATAGTAGGTGATAATAGATCCAGTGAGTGGATATTCTATGGACATGGATGTTGGTGCACAATATGTACCATAATATCAATAGTAATATCAACCATCACAACCTCATCATAGATGGAGGTACCATTGGTGAGAGTAGGTATAGGCAAGTTTTGTAGTAGAGGAGGACCAAACAACCACTCTAAGACATAGCTATTCCATAGAGGTACCTATGAGGAGAGGATCTCAGCATGCTCAAGTGGTGATTCTTGGCTTTGTACTAGTAAAGATGTAACCCATAGAAGAGGTGCATAATAGATGAGTAGTCAGAGATACCATGCTCAGTGACTGAGTGGATGGAGATATGGTGGTTGGTATCACTAAAACTGATGATAAATGTCTAAATTTTTATTTAATTTTTTTATATAGGACACTAATTGTATTATGATTATGGTAGATAGATGATTTTGAGATATATGTGGGATCTAATGCCTATCTATTTTTTGGTTTTGTAGATCTTATCGTAGAGGAGGTTAGATGGGTAACCTTGATAGTGGTTGTATATTAAAACATTTGGGACAAAGTGTTAGCTCCATACAACCCCACCACTTTGGATGTTCTTGTGATACATGTAGTTCCAAGAATCTGAATGGAACCACTAGTATTTGGTAGTGGGTACACAAGGTACATAAATAAACAACTAGAAGGATAGAAGGCTCAAGGATTCTATAGGCTACTAGAGATCTATAGAGGCTATCTAGTTTGTCATCTTTCACCAAGCTATAGAAAGGCTCGTATACTAGGTTAGGGATAATGTAATCAAGAACACAAAATATGTGGGTGTCTCTAATGGGTATGATCATATTAAAGTGAGCAACTAAGACTGGAAATCTACTTGCATACAAATTATGGAAATGCCAATGCTAAATAAACAGAACTATCAAGTAATGCATAAAATTAGAATAGAATGCACTTTCAAGACAAATGAAAGACTTTTTATGAAGTAAATACATTTTAAAGTAAGGATGAAAAATCATCCCTAATCTGAGTCTAAGCTAACTCTTTATTCTCAACACTATTCTTTCCTAATAATGCAAATTTGTGGTTTAACAAGAAAGGAATTTGTTTATGCAAATTACATAGATTGTTTAGAGCCTTTAGGATTCTGATATGTAATGAAAAATGTTTCCATATAATAGAAGATATTTCAATTGATGATATATATTCTTAACAACATACAAATGTAAGAAATTTAGAAACTATCTTAGATAATGCCCTAAACAAGCTAAATCACTAAAATAATCAAAACCTAGCATATGTACTATTGAAAAAAAATAGCAATTTCAACTTGCATACCAAAGTTACCTCATATCAAACTCAAAATCATTGTGTACACTTTATACAAAATAATTATCCAAGCTAGGAAGAAATGAAGGAGGTTCAGGTTGTGTGTTAGCCGAGTCCAACCTAGGAACCAAAAGCAATGGAAGAGGTGAAGGATAATCTACCAACTAAGAGAGATCTAATAGATGGAGCATAAGAATAGGTGTAATGTAGTCTTAAGAGATCTAGGAGTAACCCACAAGCCTTATGAACACTATAGAGAATAATTTGAATCACCAAGATGAGTTGTAGAGTAGTAGGGCATCCCCTGTCACAATGAAAGCTAAGTGTGCCAAGAATGAACTAGGTGAGATTCAAGAGGGTAGAAAAGCTTTAAGAGTGATGATCAAGAGAGAAGATCAAAGAAAAATGTATGATACAAAGGATAAAATGAATGGTTAAGTGTCATATAAGGTAACCCCAATCCACCAAAGGCCAAAAAGTAATTATTTCTAGCCATTTGGGCCAAAATGACTCCTTTTTTCCATGTTTTACTAAGGTTGTGACCTAGGTCATGGAATTTTTGAATGAAACATGCAGCCTAGGCTATGGGTTTCCTCCCTAAGCCATGGAGTGGGTCAAAAGGCCACTCTAGGTGGTCAATAGGCCTCTATAAGCACCCGAAGAGGTGTCTAGAGGGTCTATATGTGCACAAAATGGAAATAAGATGCCAAAGATGTATAGGGGATGGGTGTATGATGCAAGAAAGGTCCATTCAATTAGAAAATGTCTTGAATTAGGATAACTAGGGTTGGTAGTTTTCATGTGAGCTGATGTGTAATCATAAGGAGAGTAGTGTCATAGGAAGTATAACTACATATGCCCCTGAGGCACAAGCAGTCAGCGTTCAAAATTAAAAAAAGAGTGTTATGCAGTTCCTAGAAGTTGCACAAAAGAAAAAGAAAGAAAGAACTAAAAAGATAAAGGATAACACGACATACACTTACCAAATAAGGATGGTGGTAGAAGAATTAAATGGTGTGATCCATGTATGAGAGTGTAAATGTTGCATAATCAAAATCTAACTCAAGATCTAGATCCAAATCCTTCAAATATGGGACACAAGATATATCAAATCAAATCATACAATCTAAAATGACATTCACTAGGGCATTAGCCTAAGTTTTCTCCCTATGAAGGATTGGGTGACCTAGACATCCTTGAAAAAGGAGAGAAAATCATGCATCACCTTAAAGAGGGGGAGTAATTCAAAGCTAAGGATGGCCTAGACACTTGTGATTTGAGCCATGACTAAGAGTGAGTTAAATAATAAATACACATAATGTGTGCCTAACCCATAGGTATTATTCAAGGCACTAATGATTGTGTGGTACTCAGTGGTATTATTCATCTCACTAATATAGGACACTAATTGTATTATGATTATGGTAGATAGATGATTTTGAGATATATGTGGGATCTAATGCCTATCTATTTTTTGGTTTTGTAGATCTTATAGTAGAGGAGGTTAGATGGGTAACCTTGATAGTGGTTGTACATTAAAACATTTGGGATAAAGCGTTAGCTCCATAAAACCCCACCACTTTGGATGTTCTTGTGATACATGTAGTTCCAAGAATCTGAATGGAACCACTAGTATTTGGTAGGGGGTACACAGGATACATAAATAAACAACTAAAAGGATAGAAGGCTCAAGGATTCTATAAGCTACTAGAGATCTATATAGGCTATCTAGTTTGTCATCTTTCACCAAGCTATAGAAAGGCTTGTATACTAGGTTAGGGATAATGTAATCAAGAACACAAAATATGTGGGTATCTCTAATGGGTATGATAACAGTAAAGTGAGCAACTAAGACTATAAATCTACTTGCATACAAATTATGGAAATGCCAATGCTAAATAAAGAGAACTATCAAGTAATGCATAAACTTAGAATAGAATGCACTTTCAGGACAAATGAAAGACATTTTAGGAAGTAAATACATTTTAAATTAAGGATGAAAAATCATGCCTAATCTGAGTCTAAGCTAACTCTTTATTCTCAACTCTATTGTTTCCTAATAATGCAAATTTTTGGTTTAGCAAGAAAGGAATTTGTTTACGCAAATTATATAGATTGTTTAGAGCCTTTAGGATTATGATATGTAATGAAAAATGTTTCCAAATAAAACATGACATATAATAGAAGATATTTCAATTGATGAAATATATTCTTAACCACATACAAATGTAAGAACTTTATAAACTATCTTAGATAATGCCCTAAACAAGCTAAATCACTAAAACAATCAAAACCTAGCATATGTACTATTGAAAACAAATAGCAATTTCAACTTGCATACCAAAGTTACCTTATATCAAACTCAAAATCATTGTGTACACTTTCTACCAACTAATTATCCAAGCTAGGAAGAAATGAAGGAGGTTCAGGTTGTGTGTTAGCTGAGTCCAAACTAGGAGCCAAAAGCAATGGAAGAGGTGAAGGAGAATCTACCAACTAAGAGAGATCTAATAGATGGAGCATAAGAATAGGTGTAATGCAGTCTTAAGGGATCTAGGGGTAACCCACAAACTTTATGAACACTATAGAGAATAATTTGAATCACCAAGATGAGTTTTAGAGTAGTAGGGCATCCCCTGTCACAATGAAAGCTAAGTGTGCCAAGAATGAACTAGGTGAGATTCAAGAGGGTAGCAAAGCTTTAAGAGTGATGATCAAGAGAGAATATCAAAGAAAAATTTATGATACAAAGGATAAAATGAATGGTGAAGTGTCATATAAGGTAACCCCAATCCACCAAAGGCCAAAAAGTAATTATTTCTAGCCATTTGTGCCAAAATGACTCCTTTTTGCATGTTTTGCTCAGGTTGTGACCTAGGTCATGGATTTTTTGAATGAAACATGCAGTGTAGGCTATGGGTTTCCTCTCTAAGCCATGGAGTGGGTCAAAAGGCCACTCTAGGTGGTCAATAGGCCTCTATAAGCACCCAGAGAGGTGTCTAGAGGGTCTATATGTGCACAAAAGGGAAATAAGATGCCAAAGATGTATAGGGGATGGGTGTATGATGCAAGAAAGGTCCATTCAATTATAAAATGTCTTGAATTAGGATAACTAGGGTTGGTAGTTTTCATGTGAGCTGATGTGTAATCATAGGGAGAGTAGTGTCATAAGAAGTATAATTACATATGCCCCTGAGGCACAAGCAGTGAGCGTTCAAAATTAAATAAGAGTGTTATGCAGAACCTAGAAGTTGTACAAAAGAAAAAGAAAGCAAGAACTAAAAAGATAAAGGATAACATGACCTACACTTACCAAATAAGGATGGTAGTAGAAGAATTCAATGGTGTGATCCATGTGTGAGAGTGTAAATGTTGCATAATCCAAATCTAACTCAAGATCTAGATCCAAATCCTTCAAATATGGGACACAAGATATATCAAATCAAATCATACAAACTAAAATGACATTCACTAAGGCATTAGCCTAATTTTTCTCCCTATGAAGGATTGGGTGACCTAGACTATAGACACCAATATCGTGTCAACCCCCCTTGGTCCCCTTCTAAATGTTAACACTCCTAACCCACACCTTATTAATTTAAAAACTACTTATTTTAAATTAATTACCTCACCACGACACCTCACCACGACACCTCACCCTAAGACCATTTCTTAGCCTATGAATCAACCTAAGACTGAGTCCTCCAAATCCTAACTACCCTTGACCTACTCTCACCCCATCTTAACTCCCTAACCTACTCCCATGCCTCATAAGCCCTTGTTTTGACCATTTTCCAATGGAAAAAGCACTTGGTAGATGGAGAAACAGGTAAAGGGCTAAAAATAGCCCTTTTACCTATTCTCTCTCCACTCGTCGGTCAACCCTCAGTCGACATCAGTCAACCATGGCTGACGCCAGTGGCATCACTGACATCAGTTACATAATCTAAGCTCTAACATTGAGTTTCCCCCCACCTTTTTGCACATTGACGCGCACACTCTGAGACCTGAAGCACTAAAACTTGACTATCATTCTCCTGGCTACTGAAGCTCAGCACAAGTCATTCCAGAGACTGGATTGAAACATTATATGAAGACCTCAACATTAGCCACAATGGAAATAAGCATTCTAACACCTCTAGTTCTTCACCTAATAGAGCTAAGTATTCTGGTTCTCATTTTAGTGTTTTAGAATACATTGTTAATCAGTCTCTATTGATATTTCTAAATACTATCAAGAGGCCCGACTTCTTCTATGGAGGGGTTGAAAGGCCTTCCTCTTATTCTCACCCATTTTTCACACTCTAACCTCTACTTATACCCTTCCTCACACCTCATTCACCTTCTCATAACCCTGCACCAACCTCTAAACTTCCAGAAACCACCTATGTATCCTAGAAATATTCCAAAAGCCAACAGCCTCGACTGACATCAGCAACCCAACTGACATCGATGTTACTCACCCACCGACCTTAGTAGAACTACCAATGTTGGTGACTATGACACACAGACTGTAGGTACACACTATCTATTTTTCTCTTTCTTAGTCTTTTATCATTTCTTCCTTTACAAAACTCTTTTCTTTAAATAGTGGACTATCATCCCTTAGGGAGCTTTACACTTTCAAGACCGAGCGCGTAGCTTGGCAGTCCACTATATCCTCTTCTAACATTTTCCTTGTTTTTGTTTTATTCTTACTACAAGTGTTTCCTCCACAGCCAAAGAGGAGCTCCCACAAAGCTTGGATACGGTGCGCACTAAATCTGGGTAACATCAAACCCAGACCTTTTAACCTTAATTTCTCTCATTTAAATGCAATTAGTGAAAATTTATAAAAGCATTCTGGCATGCCCGATGGGACCCTTGGAGTTTTCCTTGGGTTCATTCTTCTTCTTCTAAAAAATCAAACTTTCATATAGATGCATTAGAAAAATATTCACTTCTTGCATCCCCTCTTCTATCTTTTTGTTTCAAAAGGAAATCATTCACAGAAGTTTAAAAGAACATCTCTTTTTCTTCTTTTTACTTCTTGCATGCATCATAGAGTAGTGAAAAACTCATACTCTTTACCTCTTCTCCATTTGTTTGCATTTGAATAACATATTTCAATTTGTTTTAAAAACTACTACATTTCATTCTTGCTTGGATGCACACTTAACCCATTTAGTAATTAAAGCATTATGAATGAATCATAGTGCACAAATGTGACACAACCAAATCACAGTAACTTCAAATCAAACACGTAAACTTACTTGAGACAAGGCCCATCTAACATTTCATCACCTAGCAGATACTTTACCCCACCTAGCAATCCTACTTGGATTTCACCACCAAGAGGAGGACCCACTCTATTCTCTGGCAGAGTATAAACTATAGGGAAGGTATATTTAAGCTAAGCATCCCAGCTTCGCTTTGATTTTGTGAAGTGAAGGGAGCAAGCCCCAACACCAAGCCACATACTGACCCTAATACAGATATTTTTGAGCACCATAACACAACTTGAAACCAGCCATAGACTTCTTCTCTAGGACCTATTCTACAAGTCCAACTCCCAACACATTCTCTTAAGGCATAAGCCACCACGACTTTAAAACTCATTCCTAGGAATCTAATGTTTTAGAGGTTACTTGCCTAATCATCTATTTTTCTAGTTTTATCTGAGTGTTTGAGCTAGTAAGGTCGTACCATTCTAAAGTCCAAAACAACTCAGATTATCTTCTTCTTCCAAAAACTATCAATCTTCTGTGTTTTTAGAATTACACAGAAATTGACATCAATTTCTCCACCGAAGTCAGCAGCAAAATCTTCATCGACATCAGTTTCTCCACTGACGTCGGCAATATTTTCTAACTGATACTGGTTAAACAATCGACATCGGTAACTATCAATAAATAAATAAAATTTTCAAATAGCAAGCTTAAAAACCAAATTTCTTGTTGTTTAACACAAATTCTAGTTTTTTGAAACTAAAACATAGTTTTTAGAACCTGAACCCCTTTCACCTTGGATGGTCCTAACACGTAGTCAAGCCAAATCCCTTGTTGACCACGCAAGTCAATAGCCACTCCCACCTTCACCCTTCGTGTCAAGTCATCTAATGGAGTATACTTTAGATACTGAGCATACTCCTATCCAACCTACCCCCGATCAACCTCCTATTATTCTCGAAGGGGATCAATATTTTGAGAGATTCCTTGACCACAATGTCAAGGCTCTCCAACATTATCTCACTAGAAGCCAAATGTGAGACCCTTTGGGTAACCCTATTTATGGGATGCCAACTTCTTTGGTTGAAGCAACAATGATATCAACAGCATCCACTACCTAACCTATGGTAACTCAGGCCACTGCCCTGACCAGTAACCCAACCATGGCCAATGTTCAAGACTTGGCCTCCCCTTCTATCCTTTTTTGCCCTACCTCCATCAGGGTTTTTGTACCCCCTCAACTGCAAATAGTTCAACCAAGTTTGACACCTTTCCAAAATTTGATTGTCTCTATCCCATCCACTCTTACACATATAAACATGAGAGTGACCACTTATCCTTTAATCAGTGTCGCCACCATTCAACCACCCTTGGTGGCATCTAGTCAAGTTATGCCCTCCAACTTCATGACACAAGCCCCCGTGGCCTTGACATCGGCCCCTATGATAAACTATCAGTATGTTGCACCTACACAAATGCAACCAAGTATGTCATATGCCCCTTCTAATGCCTTCCAAGTACCCTATAACTTAGGGGGTGCCCCTCATGCTAATCCATCTACTAATCCAATTAAGATGCTGATGGATAAGATGTCTAACCTTGAGACATCTGTTTCAGGTTCAAGTGTTCTTTTATATGAACAAATCTGCAACGAACCTATCCACCCTTTAGTTCCTATTCAACCATAACCTAGTCAGTGGGAACTCCTAAAATTTACTTGCTTTCAGAGTAAAGAGGACCCATAACAACATTTACAAGCATTTAGACACGATTGTTACCTCATAGCACATGATGATGTGTTATTACTCTGCACATTCCCTATGTCACTTTCTGGCACCGCCCTTGACTGGTATAGCTCCATTACCAGTCATTCTCTCTTCACCTTCACTTAACTCACTCAGCTATTCCTCGATCATTTCTCAATCAATATTATCAAGAAGGTCTCCATCATAGACCTTTATTCCATTAGACAATTTGAGGATGATTCAATAGCAGACTTCGTCGCCCATTGGAGAATTTTGATGAACTAACTCTCCTTATCACTACCTCAACCTGAGCTCATGGAGCTCTTTTCAAGAGCATGTGCCAAGCACATCTCATCCACTCTACAAATTCAAACTTTTTTCACATTCAATGAAGCTTTCACTATGGCCCGAAAGCTTGAACTCCGTGCAATCAAGGAAGATAGAGTCAAATTGCGTAACAAAAATACCAATGCAAAACCCAATGACCCTTCTTCTTCCCACTCCAAGTCCAAGGGATTGGCAAATGTTGTGGTTTTTAGGTCACCATCTTCTACCACAACCAACCAATCTGAGCCACCTACTTCACAAAACATCACTAGACAATTCCAACAATGGTATGAATAGTGACGATACACTCCAATAGGAGAATCGTATGCTTCTATATTGGATAAATTAGTAAAGCAGGGAGTCCTCAACCTCCCTCAAATCTGACCACCTATCCAATTTGATCCCTCATGAGCCATCCCTACATGGTATAGGGAAAATGACCTTTATAACTACCATCGTGTCAAAGGTCATGACACAGATAATTGCAAAACCCTCAAAAACATTGTTTAAGACATGTTAGACAAAGGGGACCTTGTTTTAGATAACCCTAATGTGTCGGCCAACCAAAACATGGATGTCTTTAGGCAACCATTTCCTAACCATCTCCCAAGACAAAATAATGTTCAAACCATGACTGATGACCCTCAAGAATGCAACATGCGTATGGTCAACATGGCCTTTCCTTTCATTCCTATCTGACCTCTCCCATAATCTAAAGAGGTTGGTCAACCCATTTCTCCACCATGGGTAGAAGAGTCTATTTTACCCATACCACCCCTACGCAATGAAGAGATCCCTTTGCCTCACCCTCTTCCTCACATGGATGAACCTGTTTCACCTGTATCACCCCCACAACATCAAACACCTCCTCTACCCATTCTTCAACCTCGTGAGGAACCCATATTACCTATTCCTCTTGCCCCCACCTTCCCTCTTCTTCTACCATTGGAATAATTTACCATTCATACCCCACTCCCTCATGTAGAAGGGCCCATCATCCCTCTACTTCACCCTTTAGAGGAGCCTTCCTCTCCTATTTTTTCTCCATCGATGGAGGATAGTCCTCCATCAATCCCCCTTTCACACGTAGGAGAGTCTACATTAACCTCTCCCATATTGGAGGATGCTTTAACGATACCAACATTGGTGGCCCCACCCTTATCCTTCTTATCACCAATGGAGGATCATACTTTCCATGCTCCTAAACCACACGTGGAAGGCATGATTATCCCTGCACTCTATCCGCTTGAAGAGCCAAATTCTCTAATCCCTTCTCTACCAAGAGAAGAATTTGCCACCTCACCCACTTTAGTTGAGAAAGATCTAGTGATGGTTCTCTCTCACCTTTGGCCCATGATCGCTACATCTAACATGTTTCTACTCTCATAATCACCCAAATCCTCTAAAGTACTGACTGTAAGGCCTCACGTGACATCATCTAAACCCTTCTCTTGATTAGCAAAAAACTTAGGATTCTTCCATTCTAGGAACCTAGAGTATGAGGCATTATGGGAGTGACTTAGGGCTCCTTATCCTACACGTCTTGCTTTGCCTTATACTTCCAACCCTTCAGCAACAATTTACCCCAAATTCTCTAACAAGGATTGGGCTTCCACTTCTAAATCATCAAAATCTCAACCTTCCACATCTGAATCCAAACCCTCACAGGCGTCCACCATGCTGAAATAGATTAAATCTCTCGGTGTTCACCCTGTATCAAACCTAACTCACCCACAAGTGAAGTTAGATTTGAACCTCACCCCACATAATAGTGGTCCTCACACTAAACTAAAGGAGAATGCTAAACCACGTCGGTCTACTCCTTCCCCACCTTCACCATTACCCTCTATCTTGGGTCCACATCCTTCCACTTTAACAGGAGTGCTCCCCATTCCAACACCTCACAAAGACAAACTTCCTCCATTACTCCCTCTACCCATCAAAAACATATTTCCTCCAAGAAATTTGACACCTCTCATCAAGAAAGTGCCATCTACGCATGTGGCCACACCACCAACCAAAAAGGTGGTACAAAAAACTCCCCCTACAACTCCTAAACAGAAGTTGTCCACCCCTACTGCAACAATGAGCATAGACCCATTAGTGGGTTCCTATGCTTCACTATTACGTCGATTATTGCAGTCTTCTAGCATCATTCTCCCACCCATTAAGACATACCAACCTCTCAAATCAAAACCATCTTGGTTCAATGACACTCAAATCTATTTATACCATCGCACATCTGGGCATGATACTGAGAGTTACTGCACTCTTAAGGTTGTCATTTTCCAGCACTTGGAAAAGGACACCCTCCTCATTAAAGATTCTCTTGACCACCTTTGTGTCAAACTACTGACACCATCCCATGCCTCCCAAACCTCCTCACTTGAATCGGGATCCCAACATGAGATTATGGTCCCTCTACCACCTTCTCCTCCTTTATTCAAAATCAACACTATTAATGTGGCCACCAAGTCCCAAACTCTAAAGGATAAAGGAAAAGAGCAAGTTTCTACCCCTTGGACATATCCATTCGCCAAGCCCTCTCCACCACCAAACCCAAGATTTCTATCTTGGGCACATCTCAACCAACATCTTCGGGGGCAATTCCTCTGAACTTCTCTAACCAACATGATGTTTGGTATAAACAACTTGTTGACTACTTGACTTATTCTATCATTCCTCTTGATCTCTCTAGCAAAGGATGGTGGGCTTTTATCAAGAGTACCACTTGATACACCATGCTAGGGGGTCTTCTCTACAAATGAGGTTTTGACGGTGATAGATACCAAACTGCAAACAGGGCTAAACTGCACTATTGACAAAATATTTTCTCAAAAGAATATTATCTAGATTCTTCTAAAATTTGGATAATGTTTTAATACCTAGTTTGTGGCCTTCGAAACTAGCTTGAGCTCTGCCATCTTTCAGAGAAGAGAATGCCTGCAATGATATATCCTTCGCCATGATCAAAAGATCTATGTAACAAGCAAAAATCATTTTTTTCATATAGCTTCAATTAGTGTTATCCAATGGATTCGAAAACTCTAACAATGGAAGTCTTCATCATGCTCATATCAATAGCGATCCATTATGTTCGATCCTTCTCCTTCGAATGGCATCTCCTCGGCCCTTCAATCCTTTGGCAACTATGGTTCTATTTTGTAGATGAGGATGTCCCTATTCAGGACTATGTGAAGAAGATAATCGGCTATGCCCACCTTTATCTGAGGCATCCCATCACCTTTCAGATCATGTCTTCTATAAATAAAAGCCGCGTACTCTTCCATGGCTGAAGGCCATCAATAGAGGAGAACTTGCCCTTTACCGCCACGGCATATAGAATGGTATCTCCTGACCCAGCTTTCACTCGGCCTCACCACGGAAAGACTCAACCTTCATGGCATAGCTTAGCGATCAATTATTTTAGATCTACCCTTAGATTTAGTCTCTAATGCTACCCAGTTCTCAACATGGGTTGAGCCCTTGCCTGCTCACTGCATCCTCAGGCTATGTCTGCATACAAGCACCCTAGATTGTATGCTCAAGCTCTAACAAATCGTCTACAATGCAAAAGCCTCCTCCATATAAAAATAAATGAATTCAGGCTAAATGGCCTTCATGACTCCTCTCCCTAAAGGGGATCCTTCTTCTCTATATCTTCCTCTTTGTCCCTCTGTCCTCTTTTATGAATTCGCCAAGCTATACTTGTCTTAACTATGCTTAGAAAAAATCTTCCTAGAATTTCTCAACAGCTGCAACAACCTCTTAAAGTGACTCAACAACATCCTTCAACCGAATAATCCTTCCACTAACAACTAATACACACTAATTATGTTTTGACTCGCCTTATTCCATATGGTGATAAGGTGTCACGGCTTATTTTTCCCAAAATATCATTTTTAACTCTTTACAACAATATTAACCTCCTCTAATTCAAATTACAATTTGAAAGTTTGAATTACAACTTTTTTGTAGGAAAACTCATTCAATATACTTGAGATAAAATGAAATATATTATGCACCCATAGATGTTCCTACATTAGACTACCATGCTTGAAACTTGTCATGATCCCCTACTCATGTATGCTTATTTGCTCTTTTTGATACAATTAAAAGCCATCCATTATTCTCTGCCTCAACTGTTTCTTCATATTGATGTACATGTTCCATAGCACCACATTTGATTCTTTTCTTGGACTTCTTGTTCATTCCTGCACATGATGCAAAGTCATTTTCAAAATCATTGGTTTTCTCAAACCAATCTTTCTTCTTTCTTTTGTTTCTCTTTTTCTTCTTGTATTGTCTTCTTCTCATCTCTTTCTCAGCTACAATCTTCCATGTCCATGTTTCATCTTCATATGTGTCTCCAAAGTTTTCTTTGCCTTCTTGGTTCATCAGTGTATCCATTGAGTTATGGTTATCATTTACTTCAACAACTTCCATACCTGCATTCAAAACATCAAAAGAAACCTTAGTAGAAAAAACATGAGGCCATGAGGCCCCTTGATTGTCTTCATGATGTTCTTCTTTGTCCAAATCTTCCCTCACCATCTTTCTTTGTTCTTTCCTCAATTCATTTTCCATCTGATCAATGGTGCCACCATGTTGATATGTGCCTCTACACAACTCTTTTGGAGGATTTAACAACTCTTCTATCCTCTTCAACTCTTCACTCAACACAAGCTCATCCAAATCTTCATGTCCTATATCAAACTTAGGACCAAATTATCTTTCATCCTCTATAAATACATTCATCCACTCTATGGTTTCTTCATACAAGTCAACTTCTTCATCAACATCAATATACTTATCAAAAACAATAGGAACACTATTACCTTGTCTCTCCTTGTTCTTTTCAAACATGTGAACTGATTTCACATCTCCACTTTCATCATCCATCCTCTTGGAACTCTCTCCTTGCTACACATTAGTTTTCATAGACATTTTCCATTCCTCATTTTCCATAAAAATATCATTAAATGATTCAAAAAAATCATTATCCCATTCATTGCAAGCAATTGACTTACCTTTCATCTTTGTATCCTCATGCTCTACCTCATTATTCTTTGAGAAGTTTTCTTTCTCACCTTTAGCCATCCATACCTTCTTCATAGTTTTAGGATGACACTTGTTCAATTTACCAACCAATTTCTACTCTTTGACATCTTCATGTTGTCTTGTTTGATAGCTGGCCTTGCTCACTTTGCATTCTACCTCTTCCTTCATGCTTTGTATTTGCTTCTTGCTTGAGTCATCATCTTGATTGAGCTTTGTGTCTTTCGTTACATTTGCTGATCCCTTGAGCCATTTTGGTACCACATAGCCAGGGTCTATTACTAGATTTGAAGGCTTTTTATTGATCTTCTTCATCTCCATCTGTACATCAGTAGCCTTACTCTTATATGCATGTGCAAAATCAGAATTTGAACTTATTTTTACCTTTTTAATGGCTTGATGTTTAGCCATACTTTTCCTCATAATTTCCTTGCTTGCATTCACTTTCTTTAGGTGTGTTTCCTTCCTTTGTTCTATTGGAATGTTTTTCAATTCATCATAGTATTCTATACCCTCTTCTTCATTGGCATGATGAAGGACTTCCACTACTTCCTTGTGTAATTTTGCAACCTGTTCAACAGTTGTTCCATAATTAAGTGGATGAGAAAAATCAATACTATAATTCACCTTTACCTCCTTGATGGGTTGCTTCATGGTTTTCTTCATTTGCATGGCTTCTTTGATTGCACTATCCTCTTTTGTGCAGAGTTTTTCACTTGCTTCTTCAAGGTACTCCATGGCATCATGGAATGCAATTTCCTCCTCCATCTCAACATTTTCTTGCACAAGGTCTCCAACATCTTTCTCATGCATTTGACAATGCATTCCTTCTTCTTGGTATATAACAACAATCTCCTCTCTCATGTTTGCACATTCTTGTATGTGCTTGGTTACTTTTATTGCCCCAATCTCTTCACTTTTCAAGGCCTTTCTCTTGACCTTCTTCACAAGGCTGCTCATACCTGAATTTACCCATGTAAAGACAATATTAGAAATAAAAACAAGAGACCATAATGTCTCCATGAGTGTCCTCTTAATGGACATTCTCATCTTTCCAAGTGCTCTTCTTGGGATTTCACTTTCTCTTTGTTCTTTTTCCTTGTTCTCCACAATGAGAACCCTCTTCACAACTTCTTTCTCATCTTGTTGCTCACTTGGCAACCTGCTTACATTCTTGCTTCTGTGGGCTTCAATCCTTATGGCAATCTTCTTTTGCCCTCTTCTCCTCTTCACTAGGAGAGCAATTGGCCATTTTAACCTTTTCTTTATTGGCCATACCCACACTTTCTCATTTGATTGCATCCCAGACTCAAACATGCTTTTAATCTTAGCTAAATCTTTCCACAAACTAGCAATCTCTTTATCAAAGTCAACATTAGTCATACCTTTCTGATTTGGGGTGCTTGCTTTCTCCTTAGTACCCTCATGTATTCTACTACTATGTAGTGCCTTCAACAATACTTCCATTTCCGAGATCTTCACCCAAGTCTTTTCCACCTTGGTCTCTTGATCCCTGTAGGTCCACTTGTCTCACCCAAGCCTTTCTCCTTGACTGGTCTTTTGACAATCTCCTTGACCTCACCTAGGCCTTTTGCATCCTAGTCTTTTGATCCCCCTTAATGGCTTTATTGAGCTTCACACTAAGTCATTGGTCTGCAATATGACACTACTTTAACCAAATATCAATAATTTCTCAAATCCAAGATTACCTTGCTTTGGATCTTTCTCTTGAGCATTCACTATGCTCTTCTTCTAGAGCTTCTCGTGGCTCTTCACTAATCTTTCCTTGGCTTCTTCTCCTCTTAAGCCTCAATGGCTTGACTGCCTTGAACCTGAAACTTCTTCACTGAACAACAATTACTCTTTAAAGAGCTTGAAAACAACTTGTCAATAACTTTCTTATTACCTTCTTCACTTACTTCAATCACTGCAAATTTTTTTTCTTCTATTTACAACTTCACAAAGTACATTGTCTCTGCAAAAACTGATTAGAAGAGTACAAAATTTTCCTTTTTCCAGGAGCTTACTAGCTCTGATACCAAAATGATAGATACCAAACTGCAAATAGGGCTAAACTGCACTATTGACAAAATATTTTCTCAAAATAATATTATCTGGATTCTTCTAAAATTTGGACAGTGTTTTAATACCTAGTTTGTGGCCTTCGAAACTAGCTTGAGCTCTGCCATCTTTCAGAGAAGAGAATGCCTACAACGATATATCCTTCGCCATGATCAAAAGATCTATGCAACAAGCAAAAATCATTTTTTTCGTATAGCTTCGGTTGATGTTATCCAACAAATTCAACAGCTCTAACAATGGAAGTCTTCATCACGCTCATATCAACAGTGATCCATTATGTTCGATCCTTCTCCTTCGAATGGCATCTCCTTGGCCCTTCAATCCTTTGGCAACTATGGTTCTATTTTGTAGATGAGGACATCCCTATTCAAGACTATGTGAAGAAGATAATTGGCTACGTCCACCTCTATCTAAGGCATCCCATCATCTTCCAGATCATGTCTTCTATAACTAAAAGTTGTGTACTCTTCCATGGCCAAAGGCCATCAATAGGGGAGAACCTGCCCTTTATCACCATGACCTATAGAATGGTATCTCCTGACCCAGCTTTCACTCAGCCTCACCACAGAAAGACTCAACCTTCATGGCATAGCTTAGTGATCAGTTATTCTGGCTCTACCCTCAGATTTAGTCTCCAACACTACCCAGTTCTCAACACGGGCTGAGCCCTTGCCTGCTCACTACATCCTCAGGTTGTGTCTACATACAAGCACCCTGGACTGTATTCTCAAGCTCCAACAGATCATATGCAATGTAAAAGCCTCCTCCATATAAAAATAAATGAATCCAGACCAAATGGCCTTCGTGACTCCTCTCACTAAAGGGGATCCTTCTTCTCTATATCTTCCTCTTCATCCCTCTGTCCTCTTTTATGAATTCACCAAGCTATACTTGTCTTAACTATGTTTAGAAAAAATCTTCCTAGAATTTCTCAATAGCTGCAACAACCTCCTAAAGTGACTCAACAACATCCTTCAACTAAATAATCCTTCCACTAACAACTAATACACACTAATTATGTTTTGACTCACCTTATTCCATATGGTGATAAGGTGTCATAGCTTATTTTGCCCAAAATATCATTTTTAACTCTTTACAACAATATTAACCTCCTCTAATTCAAATTACAATTTGAAAGTTTGAATTACAACTTTTTTGTAGGAAAACTCATTCAATATACTTGAGATAAAATGAAATATATTATGCTCCCATAGATGCTCCTGCATCAAATGGCCTCCTTCTCCGATGCCTAACCACCACTGAGACAGCCCATGCCATCAAACAAGTCCATGATGGGATTTGTGGAGGACATTTCAGTGGTAACTTGGTGACAAAGCACATCCTCTACCTGGGCTATTATTGGCCCACACTTCACCAAGATTGCAGTGACTATGTTTGGTGTTGTATCAAATGCTAGCAACATGCTAACCTACTTCACGTCCAAGATCACATCAAGCATGCCTACAACAAAAATATGAAAGAGCGAGATTTCAAAATCAGAGATCTCATCCTTAAAGAAAACCAACACATGACCAATATGGAAAGAAGCAAATGAGGCAAGTTTGATCCTAATTGGATTGAACCTTATATAATAATGCACAAGTATGGATCAGGCACTTATCATCTGTCTTTTATCGAAGGCTAGCCAGAACCTGAGCCCTTTAATGCCTTGCATCTGTGACCATTCTACAATTAACCAAGTAATCATTCACTTGATGTTTAACTTGAGCTCATCCCTTGAGCAACCCCCATCATCCTCATCCCTATTCCTTTCAAACCCTCTTCCCTATAACAATTCGTTAACCCTTTTTTAAGCATTAATGCTTTGTCCTAATAAAAGGGAAACCACTAAACCTCTATAGACTAGTCCATGACTAAAAGTTCAGTCAACAAAAAAAACATAAAATTGGGATGCCTAACAAAATATTAAAAGGTCATAAACTATCAATGTAGACTGCTCCCTCAAAGGACAACTACATTATTGCTATAATTAATAGACTACTCCCTTGAAGGACAACTATTCAAAAAACTCAAAACATACAAAGCAAAATATAGACCACTCCCTTGAAGGATGGTTATGACCAAATTTTGCTACAAAAAGAGCACTCTCTCAGAAGCTTCTCGCATCGATCAGCTTCATATGACCACAAAATAAAACAACATCCCCAAGTAGACTTCCCACATTGATCAGTCTACAAAAAAAAATTGACTTCTTTAACTATTAAGTCATGGACTTGCTTATAGTCATTCTTAGGGTCACCTATAAAAGGGGCAAAGTTATCCCTATTAAAAAGGGTTACGGTATCCTCACATATCACATAATCACACCTATTACCCCAAAATACCCAAGGGATTTTGAGCTCACTTAACGTCAAGTGATTAGGGTACTTCTTTAACAAAAACCAATGGTCAACAATGTAATGCATGAATGTGGCTTTTGTTTTCAAAAACCCTATCTATACTATCATTATGGTCCTTGTCAATGAAAGAGCAACATGCCTTTCACTCTTACACACCTGACATACAACCAAAACATTTTTCTAACCACTAACATAACATCATGATTTATTTAATGCAAATACCAATTTGTGTTATATAAATTATCATAGCCCATTTCACATTAGTTTATATGGAAAACAATACACATGGAAACTATCAACCAAACATAATTTATGTCAAGCATATACCATCACCAATATGGAAACCTGCTGAAGCATAAATAAACTCATTTCATTTTTAGCATACACCATCACCAATATGGAAAATTGGTAAGGATGAAAAACCACATAACCTATGTTACAACATACACCATCACACAATATGGAAAAGGCTATAACATCATCATACACTCATCATTTCAAGCATGTACCATTGAACATATGGGAAATGCTACAAACACTAACATAACCAAAACAACTATCAACCTCTTTGACTCTTCTTCCCTTTTTGGGAGAACTACATTGGCTTGAGGCCCTTAAAACAAGGGCTATGTAGGCAACACTCAGTTGACATGGGGTCTTCTGAGGTTAGCTCAACCATTCGTTCGTTCATCTACCTAATGGACCAACTATCTAAACACAAGGCTTACTGCCTACTCTGACCCTAGGCTCACCGCCTATCCTAAACTACATCATTTTTTAACCATCTAACCTTTAACCATGACCTAACCAAGTCAAACTTAATCCATAACCTACCCTCTATTTTCCCTTTTTGGGAGAACTACATTGGCCTGAGGCCCTTAAAACATGGGCTATGTAGGCAGCACTCAGCTAACATGGGGTCTTCTGAGGTTAGCTCAGCCATTCATTCATTCATCTACCTAATGGACCAACTATCTGAGCCCTAGGCTCACCACCTATCCATGCAAAAACTATCAGTAACCTAAAACATAGGTCTTCCCTAAAAACTGCCCATAATCATGACCAAACAACCAACCCTAACACTGTAGAAGTCACCTTAGACTTCTCATGGGGCACATATAACATCATCATACATCTCCTTAACCATAATAAACAACACTCGAGATCACTTATATCTCAGTTTGACTTGACAAATGACCTCAAAGATCATGACTATCTCCTTAGACCATCACCACTTTTGAGACAACTTTGCCTTGGTTGTTTTGATTGCATATGCTACCTCATGAATAGTTAGCAAATTATACATGCCCCTCACACCTATTTTCAAATTGCGACCAGGTTGATCCCTAATATATGTGACATTTTCATGTTTTCTAGGAGTACTTCCTAGCCCAGATACTTGGAACATGATGCCCATTGGAGCTATAGCTTTGATCGATCTAACCCGATTAGCTACCACTAATAAGTTAGGGACTGGTTACTTTGATTTTAGTCCTCCTCAACTATTAGAGCTACAGCTTTGATTGTCTAACCCAATCAACTACCACTAATAAGCTGGGGACTGATTACTTCAATTTTAGTCCTCCTCGACCTTGCCTACGATAATTTGACCTGCCTATCAAGTGAAGTGGTATACACGCAATCTCAACTATTGCAGCGTTCACACTCCAACCTCACCCCACCCATCCATTGCCTATCAAATTGGCACCTGATTTTAGATTACCTTCTCTTGATTCCCACTTTGAGGGGGAATACCTCATCCCATACCTAGGGCAACCTACATCTATTTTTGTCTTGCAGTTCATCAGGACAAACCACAAGACAAAAAGGGGCAAATGTAAACACCAATATCATGTCAACCCCCCTTGGTCCACTTATAAACATTAACACTCCTAACCCACACCTTATTAATTTAAAAACTACTTATTTTAAATTAATTACCTCACCACGACACCTCACCTAGACACCTCGCCTAAGACTATTTCCTAGCTTATGAGTCAGCCTAAGACTAAGTCCTCCAAATCCTAACTACCCATGACCTATTCTCACCCCATCTTAACTCCCTAACCAACTCCCATGCCTTATAAGCCCTTGTTTTGACCGTTCTCCAATGGAAAAATCACTTGGCAGATGGAGAAATGGGCAAAGGGCTAAAAATAATGCTTTTACCTATTCTCTCTCCACTGATGTCGATCAACCCTCAGTCGACATCGATCAACTGTGGCCGATGTCGGTGGGATCACCAACGTTAGTTACATAATCCAAGCTCTAACATTAAGCTTCCCCCTACCTTTTTGCACATTAATGTGCACACTCTGAGACCTCAAGCACCAGAACTCAACTATCATTCTCCTGGCTATCGAAGCTCTACACAAGTCATTCTAGAGACTAGATTGAAACATTGTACGAGGACCTCAACATCAGCCACAATGGGAATAAGCATTCTGACACCTCTGGTTCTTCACCTAATAGAGCTAAGTATTTTGGTTCTCATTTTAGTGTTTTAGAATACATTGTTAATTAGTTTCTATTGATATTTCTAAATACTGTCAAGAGGCCTGACTTCTTATATGGAGGGGCTGAAAGGCCTTCCTCTTATTCTCACCCCTTTTTTAGACTCCAACCTCTACCTATACCCTTCCTCACACCTCATTCACCTTCCTGTAACCATGCACCAACCTCTAAACTTCCAAAAACCAATTGTGTATCTCAGAAATATTCCAAAAGCCAACAGCCTCAACCAACATCGATAACCCAACCGATGTTAGTGCCACTTACCCACCGACCTCGATAGAACTACTGAAATTGATGATTGTGACACATAGACTGTAGGTACATGCTAACTATTTTTATCTTTCTTTGTCTTTTATCATTTCTTCCTTTACAAAACTTTTTTCTTTAAATAGTGGATTGTCATCCCTTAGGGAGCTTTACGCTTATGGGACCAAGCGCGTAGCTTGGCAGTCCACCATATCCTCTTCTAAAATTTTCCTTGTTTGAGTTTTATTCTTACTAAAGGTGTTTCCTCCACAGCCAAAGAGGAGCTCCCACAAAGCTTGGATATGGTGTGCACTAAATCCAGGTAACATCAAACCCAGACCTTTTAACTTTAATTTCTCTCATTTAAATGCAATTAGTGAAAATTTAGAGAAACATACACATCCATGAAAAAGGAGAGAAAATCATGCATCACCTTGAAAAGGGGGAGTAATTCAAAGCTAAGGATGGCCTAGACACTGGTGAGTTGAGGCATGACTAAGAGTGAGTTAAATAATAAATACACATAATGTGTGCCTAACCCATAGGTATTATTCAAGGCACTAATGATTGTGTGGTACTCAGTGGAATTATTCATCTCACTAATATAAGACACTAATTTTATTATGATTATGGTAGATAGATGATTTTGAGATATATGTGGGATCTAATGCCTATCTATTTTTTGGTTTTGTAGATCTTATAGTAGAGGAGGTTAGATGGGTAACCTTGATAGTGGTTGTACATTAAAACATTTGGGACAAAGTGTTAGCTCCATACAACCCCGCCACTTTGGATGTTCTTGTGATACATGTAGTTCCAAGAATCTGAATGGAACCACTAGTATTTGGTAGGGGGTACATAGGGTACATAAAAAAACAACTAGAAGGATAGAAGGCTCAAGGATTCTATAGGCTACTAGAGATCTATAGAGGCTATCTAGTTTGTCATCTTTCACCAAGCTATAGAAAGGCTCGTATACTATGTTAGGGATAATGTAATCAAGAACACAAAATATGTGGGTATCTCTAATGGGTATGATCATAGTAAATTGAGCAACTAAGACTGGAAATCTACTTGCATACAAATTATGGAAGTGCCAATGCTAAATAAAGAGAACTATTAAGTAATGCATAAACTTAGAATAGAATGCACTTTCAGGACAAATGAAAGACATTTTAGGAAGTAAATAAATTTTAAATTAAGGATGAAAAATCATGCCTAATCTGATTCTAAGCTAACTCTTTATTCTCAACTCTATTGTTTCCTAATAATGCAAATTTTTGGTTTAGCAAGAAAGGAATTTGTTTATGCAAATTATATAGATTGTTTAGAGCCTTTAGGATTCTGATATGTAATGAAAAATGTTTCTAGATAAAACATGACATATAATGGAAGATATTTCAATTGATGAAATATATTCTTAACCACATACAAATGTAAGAACTCTAGAAACTATCTTAGATAATGCCCTAAACAAGCTAAATCACTAAAACAATCAAAACCTAGCATATGTACTATTGAAAACAAATAGCAATTTCACCTTGCATACCAAAGTTACCTCATATCAAACTCAAAATCATTGTGTATAATTTCTACCAAATAATTATCCAAGCTAGGAAGAAATGAAGGAGGTTCAAGTTGTGTGTTAACTGAGTCCAAACTAGGAGCCAAAAGCAATGGAAGAGGTGAAGGAGAATCTACCAACTAAGAGAGATCTAATAGATGGAGCATAAGAATAGGTGTAATGCAGTCTTAAGGGATCTAGGAGTAACCCACAAACTTTATGAACACTATAGAGAATAATTTGAATCACCAAGATGAGTTGTAGAGTAGTAGGGCATCCCCTATCACAATGATAGCTAAGTGTGCCAAGACTGAGATTCAAGAAGGTAGCAAAGCTTTAAGAGTGATGATCAAGAGAGAAGATCAAAGAAAAATGTATGATACAATGGATAAAATGAATGGTGAAGTGTCATATAAGGTAACCCCAATCCACCACAGGCCAAAAAGTAATTATTTCTAGCCATTTTGGCCATAATGACTCCCTTTTTGCATGTTTTGCTCAGGTTGTGACCTAGGTCATAGATTTTGTGAATGAAACATGTAGCCTAGGCTATGGGTTTCCTCCCTAAGCCATGGAGTGGGTCAAAAGGCCACTCTAGGTGGTCAATAGGCCTCTATAAGCACCCTAAGAGATGTTTAGAGGGTCTATATGTGCACAAAAGGGAAATAAGATGCCAAAGATGTATAGGGGTTGGGTGTATGATGCAAGAAAGGTCCATTCAAATAGAAAATGTCTTGAATTAGGATAACTAGGGTTGGTAGTTTTCATATGAGCTGATGTGTAATCATAGGGAGAGTAGTGTCATAGGAAGTACAATTACATATGCCCCTAAGGCACAAGCAGTCAGCGTTTAAAATTAAAAAAGAGTGTTATGCAGTACCTAGAAGTTGAACAAAAGAAAAAGAAAGCAAGAACTAAAAATATAAAGGATAACATGACCTACACTTACCAAATAAGGATGGTGGTAGAAGAATTCAATGGTGTGATCCATGTGTGAGAGTTTTAATGTTGCATAATCCAAATCTAACTCAAGATCTAGATCCAACTCCTTCAAATATGGGACACAAGATATATCAAATAAAATCATACAATCTAAAATGAAATTCACTAGGGCATTAGCCTAAGTTTTCTCCCTATGAAGGATTGGGTGACCTAGACATCCTTGAAAAGGAGAGCAAACCATGCATCACCTTGAAGAGGGGGAGTAATTCAAAGCTAAGGATGGCCTAGACACTGGTGAGTTGAGACATGACTAAGAGTGAGTTTAATAATAAATACACATAATGTGTGCCTAAACCATAGGTATTATTCATGGCAATAATTATTGTGTGGTACTTAGTGGTATTATTCATATCACTAATATAGGACACTAATTGTATTATGATTATGGTGGATAGATGATTTTGAGATATATGTGGGATCTAATGCTTATCTAGTTTTTGGTTTTGTAGATCTTATAGTAGAGGAGGTTAGATGGGTAACCTTAATAGTGGTTTTACATTAAAACATTTGGGATAAAGTGTTAGCTCCATATAACCCCACCACTTTGGATGTTCTTGTGATACATGTAGTTCCAAGAATCTGAATGGAACCACTAGTATTTGGTAGGGGGTACACAGGGTACATAAATAAACAACTAGAAGGATAGAAGGCTCAAGGATTCTATAGGCTACTAGAGATCTATAGAGGCTATCTAGTTTGTCATCTTTCACCAAGCTATAGAAAGGCTCATATACTAGGTTAGGGATAATGTAATCAAGAACACAAAATATGTGGGTATCTCTAATGGGTATGATCACAGTAAAGTAAGAAACTAAGACTGGAAATCTACTTGCATACAAATTATGGAAATACCAATGCTAAATAAAGATAACTATCAAGTAATGCATAAACTTAGAATAGAATGCACTTTCAGGACAAATGAAAGACATTTTAGGAAGTAAATACATTTTAAATAAGGATTTAAAATCATGCCTAATCTGAGTGTAAGCTAACTTTTTATTCTCAACATTATTGTTTCCTAATAATAAAAAAAATTGGTTTAGCAAGAAAGGAATTTGTTTATGCAAATTATATAAATTGTTTAGAGCCTTTGGGATTCTGATATGTAATGAAAAATGTTTCCAAATAAAACATGACATATAATAGAAGATTTTTCAATTGATGAAATATTTTCTTAACCACATACAAATGTAAGAACTTTAGAAACTATCTTAGATAATGCCCTAAACAAGCTAAATCACTAAAATAATCAAAACCTAGCATATGTACTATTGAAAACAAATAGAAATTTCAACTTGCATACCAAAGTTACCTCATATCAAACTCAAAATCATTGTGTAGAATTTCAATTTTGCTTAGGTTGTGACCTAGGTCATGGATTTTTTGAATGAAACATGTAGCCTAGGCTATGGGTTTCCTCCATAAGCCATGGAGTGGGTCAAAAGGCCACTCTAGGTGGTCAATAGGCCTCTACAAGCACCCTAAGAGGTGTCTAGAGGGTCTATATGTGCACAAAAGGGAAATAAGATGCCAAAAATGTATAGGGGATGGGTGTATGATGCAAGAAAGGTCCATTCAATTAGAAAATGTCTCGAATTAGGATAACTAGGGTGTAATTTTCATGTGAGTTGATGTGTAATCATAGGGAGAGTAGTGTCATATGAAGTACAATTACATATGCCCCTGAGGGACAAGCAGTCAGCATTCAAAATTAAATAAGAGTGTTATGCAGTACCTAGAAGTTGCACAAAATAAAAAGAAAGCAAGAACTTAAAAGATAAAGGATAACATGACCTACACTTACCAAATAAGGATGGTGGTATAAGAATTCAATGGTGTGATCCATGTGTGAGAGTGTTAATGTTGCATAATCCAAATCTGACTCAAGATCTAGATCCAACTCCTTCAAATATGGGACACAAGATATATCAAATAAAATCATACAATCTAAAATGACATTCACTAGGGCATTAGCCTAAGTTTTCTCCCTATGAAGGATTGGGTGACCTAGACATCTTTGAAAAAGGAGAGAAAATCATGCATTACCTTGAAGAGGGGCAGTAATTCAAAGCTAAGGATGGCCTAGACACTGGTGAGTTGAGACATGACTAAGAGTGAGTTAAATAATAAATACACATAATGTGTGCCTAACCCATAGGTATTATTCAAGGCAATAATGATTGTGTGGTACTCAGTGGTATTATTCATCTCACTAATAAGGAAGAAACTAGCTACAATAAGCGTATGGTCTTGTGGATCATTAATAACGCAAGCTACGTTAGCATGTTATGGGTTACCCCAACTACTGCCATCTATGTGAATCATCATTTAGAGGTGCACCATGATGGGGGTTGAGGATGCAAGACTAGTAGCTATAAAAAGGTGATCTCAAATGAGGCAAGATAAGCAAGTTGCATGGGGGCAATGTGTAATGAAACTAAGGTACAAACAAAGCAATTGACCAATGTTGATCATAGTAAGAGGTAACAAGGGAAAGTGAGGGGAAGTTCATATAAGGCAAAGAATATTAAGACCAGAGCAAGTCCTAAAATATTGTAACTAGATAACGACCCCACCTATAACCATGAAAAAAAGAGAAAATGAGATTCATAATGGATCGACTATAGAAAAGTAGAGAAATAACTAACTAAAAAAAGCAAAAAAAACAACTTCTATCCCTAGGTGCCCATGAGATGGGGAACCAAATCAAGAGGTCAATGGGGACTTGAAAGGAGTCTTAGGGACCACAATAAGCCTACATTAGGTCAAAATAATCCCCAAATTAAAAAATGGAGGCTATCAATGTGCCCAAAATGGGCCAAAACCTATAAGATGAATTTTTTGTGGTTTGAAATGTAAAAAATGGTAAAACACCCAAAAGGCCCCATAAAAAGTAACAAAAAGGGCTAAAAAGAGTGAAAAGTTAAATATTTTCACACTTATTTTCAATCTAAGAGAGCCTAAGGAGATCCTAGCAGCCACAAAAGCCCAAATAAAGTAAATAAGGATGTGGGGGTACACCATAGGCACATAAGATGGTCTAGGTAGGTCTTCAGATCAAAATTTTGTCAAATTTTATCCATTTTTGGGGTTTAAGAGACCCAAAAGTCATTTTTACTAAATATAAATGATTTAATAGATGAATCAAATGGATCAACCAGTCAAAATGACTAAGATGCCAAGGAAAACACACTAGATTTGATGGGAGATCAAATGAAGGAGCCACACTGTAGGCCATAGCCTTGTTGGAAAAATTTGTGGCCTAGGACACTGCTAAGCCGTGGGTTATGTCACTTGGGCTATTTTCAAGCCATGAATTTTCCTATAAATTTGTGGCCTGGGCCTTAAAGGCCCCAAAATGGACCTTGAGGAGCTTGAGAAAGCCTAAGAAGGCCTGGAAAGGCTCAAAATAGGTTAGGTGGAGGGGAATAGGAAAATAACTTAAAACACTTGTTTTTTTACTTGATTTACCTATTACATAGCTAGTAGCACTAATCCATTTATATGTTGTTTAGTTTTAAAAACACATGGGGGCGTTAGTATACCAATAGAAGGAGAGCGTTCACATGTGAGTGAACAACCAACATAGAGAGATAGATCATGTGAGGTGACCAACCAATATAGAACTCCATCATGGTTAGTTGAGGAGGAGATGTTCTACCTATATAGTGCCAAGATCACTGATAGAGTGTAAGACTTTGGATACTGGTACATGTGCCTTCACTACATTACTCTAAGGACTTGGTGAATGCATTGGTAACCACATGGGTACCTAAAAGACATATATTCTAGTTATATCCTATTTTAGAGGATATCTTGAGCATTGAAGATGTCTATCAGCTCCACAAGGTGGAGCCTATAGGGAGGGAGATAGAGCTACCATAGGTGGACACAGTCGTAGTCAAGCTCTACTGAGTGGGACCCCTTTAAGATCAGAACAACCATGGAGTACAAATCGCATAGCTATCTATATGGGTCTTAACTCTACAAATAGTGATAGCATGTACTACGGTCAGAAAGATCTACTCCAACCAAAATATGGGGAGACTACCACTATCTTGGACATGATTTGTCCAATAGGTAGAGGGAGGATAGAAATATGCATGGGGCTAGTATATCCAAAGTGGAATATACAAGTAGTTATATCTTGGGATTACAAGAGACTCCAATTGATATGACCCAACCTACTTCTATCTTGGGATTAAAAGAGAGTCCAATTGATAAGAATGAGGATACCATGTGGTATTGAGGCATACCATGCACTGAAGGAGGATATTGTATGGGTTGTATAGTTTGTAAATAAAGATGGGATTGTGTGGACCTCCTTAAATTAGGATGTAATGGGAAACTATGTCCAAGATCTATATAGATCTATGGTGTGTCCAGAGGATGTTAGGGTGGAGATCCATGTTAGATAGGAGGAGTTACAATGTCCAAAAGGGCCATACCAACATCTAGGGAGAAAGGATATGATAGTATAGGAGAGATGAGCACAATGCATACCAACTTGGCCTAAACATGAAGGGCATCCAAGATAGAGCAAGGGAGCTAGTGGTGAAGAAAGGCATCCATAATGAAGACCACTACCATTAGGAAGAGCACAACCTGCTAGAGGATCATAGAGGCCATCAACACAACTAGGTAAGAAAAGTGTATTTGTTAGATAACACTTTGTATTTGTTACTCGTCCTTTAGTGAAAGCCAATATGTGATTAATATATGTGTTATATGTGTGTGTAGGATACTAGATTATCTCGAATGGACCCTAGGTGGACCTACTAATAAGGGAGATATTCCCTAATGTGGTGGAGATACCACTCATCTATTGGGTGCCACATCTATTAGTGGGGATAGAGCCTCATATTCACTTATAGAAGGTGGGTACACAAGGATCACTTGAGCTGGTGAGAACACGACACCAAATATCATGGCGAGAGGTAGAATCATCATGGCATGAGGCATTCACAACATGGCATGAGATATTTATAGCACAATTTGAGGCACAAATAGCTAGATTAGAGGATGAGATTGATTGAATGTGAGTTGATCTAGCCCAAGAGTAGGCAAGAGGAGTGGAGGCACCTAGAAAGAGGGTAGACTAGTTGGTTGCCCTAAAATATACCATGGATTGACTTTTTGAGAGGAAAAAATTGAGATCTCCACCTAGAGTAGGGGTACCATAGATGGATACCAATCATAGGTTGATTGGGATGGTATTGTATATGTAGCCATGCATGTGGTAGTTTTGGGGACTACAAGCCCAGACTTAAAGAAATCTATGTGATGTATCTAGAGAAAAAAACATGTGTTTTATGTTGTATATACATTCATTTCTCATTATTAGCACATATGTATATGATTTTGTGTGTGACGTGTATACTTCATCTAATATAGACTACTAGATACATGTGATTAGATAGTAATAATTACTAATGAAAAAACCACGTGCACACACATATATAATCAGCACAGAGGTTAGTGGTGTGAGAAGAGGAGAAAGTTTCACCCTACCACCATAGGTGACTTTCTCAAAGGGCCACACAGGCCCTAGATGTGAAATGTCTTTAGGTAAAACCCATTGATCAGGTGCTGTAGGGGCTCACCTTCAAGGGTCAAGAGATGATAAGCCTCATTCTCTAGGGAGGTAGTGATAATGAAATGGATAAACCACTTGTGCATGAGTGTTCCCTTCTTACAGTGATCTTTGTTAAAGATGATAACCATATCACCTACCTTAAATGGACATGGGTGCACCACTTTCTTGAATTAGTGGTGTTGATAGCATTGATAAGCATGATTGTGCTCAAGAGAGTCAATACAATGTTCATCTAACTATTCAAGTTTGATGAGGTGAACAAAACATTCTTCCTCATTAGATATGGATCCAAATATATTAATCTATAAGGAAGGAATTAAGACTTATAAAAGAATAACAGTCTCATACCCATGTATGAGTGGTATATGAGGTTACCCCTGTGGCCATCTAAAAGCTAGTCCAGTGGGCCCAAAGGGTAGGATAGAGCATGATGTGTTATTTGCACTTAGACTATGCAATAGTATAGAGAAACATCTTCTTTAAAGTCTTGTACACACCAAAATTATGTCACACACATGTGCGTAACTCCTTGTGTCAAAACCCCCTTTAAGCCCATTTTTCAATAATAAAAATTAGTCACCCTAACCCATGCTTTTACCCCTCACACATTAATTAATTTAAAATACTTAATTAAGTTAATTAAAAACCCCTTATGCCACCTTACCTATCCACCTCACCCTAAGACTGATTCTCACTTAATGAGTCACCTCAAGACTTAGTCCCCTCACCCTAACTACCCAAGACTTATTCTCACCTCAAAACTAAATTCCTAACCAACTACATCCTTCTTAACCTCCTATTTTTATTGTTTTGTAATGGGTGCCACACTTGGCATGAAGAGTAATAGAAAACTAGCCAAAAATAGTAGTTTTACCTATTTTAAGGCTATCAACATTGGTCAACCCATGGCTGACATCAGTGGGATTATCGATGTTGATTATATAAACCAAAATCTAACCTAATGTTTAGGTCAATAGAAATCAAGAAAACTCATTCTTATTTACATCCAAGCTCTTGGCATTCAACTTTCAGCATCTTGGCTTACTATTATCTTGCATAAGTCAACCCAGATCAGGAACCAAGCTCTTAAGGACCAGCAACATACACTTGTTTACTCTATTTAGGGCATCAATTCAGACTACCTGATAGGATCCATCCATCTAGAACTTATCATTTAGTCACCACTATAGCTAAGTATATCACTTATTCTATAAGTCTTTTACATTGTTACTTTTTATCACTTTACATCTACTGTTCACTACTTTATCCATTCCTAATCAAACCTTATGAGGGAGTTATGAAGCTTCTCTACTAATTTCCCTTTGACTTGACACACCAAACCTATGAATAGATCCATCTAAACCATACTCTCTTTCTCAGAACTCTCCCCAACCTCTCAAACCTGACTAAAACCATTTCCTAGACTTGTAAAAGCCTTATGTAGACTCTCAAGCAATTATTTCCCCTACCAACCTTGATAGCCTAACCGACATTAGTTGCTTCCCCTACCAACCTTGATAGGATAACCAATATCAATCACTTCCTTACCAACCTTGTTATCATAACCGATGTTGATGACTATGTATTTCTTAACCCTTCTAGAACCTGCCCAAGCAACCTCCAAAATATAAATAAAACATACCACTAGCACCCTGTTACTTTTTGATGCACTCAAGTTATGAATAAATGGTAACATTACCTCTCTTTTACTCTCTCTTTAACTCTCTTTTGGTTATTTATTAATCTTTTATGTCTCAAAAGTGGACTATCATCTCTAAAGAAGTTTGACACTTCTTAGAACAAGCACGTAGCTTGGCATCCCACTTAAATATCTATTAACAAAAATGTTGTGGTAGTGTTTTCTTACTTATAGTTAGTCCTCACCATCCAAATAGGAGTGCTTATAACATCTAGATACGGTGTGAAAACTAATCTAGGTTCATTCTAATCATTTATCCCTATCATTCTTCTCTATTTTTCTTTAGACTTGAAATAGATAAATTTTAGTAAAACATTTTTGGTGCATAAACTAATTTGATTTGATAGGTCACCTCACTAACGTGCTCACCATATAATGCCACCATGTACATATCATGCTCCTCTCTCAAGCATGCGAAGAGTTCCTCACCCTAGAGTGGTAGCCATAATATCCTATATACATCCTTTTGGGTCACTATCAACTCTCTAGTCGATAGATGGAAGGTGTTGGTGGTGTGATCCCACCTCTTGATCAGTGATATCATCATGCTCACATCTCAAGCGACTCTATAATATCATCACACTCCTCCTAACCCCATGGTTTCTATTTTTTCCTAGTCATCTAGGGTGACATCCCTCCTCATATGCATCAGTAATCTCAGTAGGTGATCCCACAATGTCAACTCCAGCCTCGCTTGCATCCATACACACACAACTCAAGTCACATACTTTATAATATAATATATCACCACATTTTTTCCTTCTCTCTAGGATAACTAAATTTTTTTAGGCCCTAAACTGGGCTAATTAGACAACACTCAATTGACATGGGGTCTTCTAAGGTTAGCTCAGCTATAAACCCAGCCAACTATTTAACTTACTCTCCCCTCTGTACCCTAGGCTTCACTGCCTCTCCCCTCTCTAACCTAGGATTCATTTCTTCTCTCTCTCTACCATAGGCTTCACTACCTCTCTCTCTCCACCCTAAACCTAACTGCTTATCACAACTCTATGCCTCATGGCTTCTATCCTTACGCCTCGATCTTATGCCCTATCTTTGAAGACCTAGGTCTCCTGACCTATCTCAACCCCTCTTTTTTAAACACACTTTTAACCATACCTTAGATAATTTTCCCTAGGCTCTAGGAGAACTACATTATGCTAAGGCCCTCTATCAGGCTATGTAAGTAGCACTCAGTCAACACAAGGTCTTCTGAGGCTAGCTTGGCCATTAGGTTAGTTGACAATTTTATTAAGGATCAACATTAACCTTTTCTCTTTTTTTTGGGTTCTTTAAATTCACTGACATCAGTCTATCATGTTGACATTAGTGCTGGGTGTTGGTTGACATTGACAAAAACCTGTTGACATCGGTGCCATGTCAACTAACATTAGTGGAACCCATCGATGTTGATGACTAGTTCATCACTAGAGCCAAAAGACCCACCCATCCAAATAATATTTTTTGCCTAAAACCTACCCCAAAATCCTCCCAACTTCACTTAAACCTACCCTATTCCATTTCCTACCCCTTTATTAACATTTTATTGTCCCCCACTCTTAAATTAACCTACCAAAGCAAATTAACCACTTCATATTTCAAATCCAATTACAGAGACTCTTACCTCATTTTTCCATCTCCTTTAGGCTAGTACAACTGGCTCTTGTGGTGGTGCACCTCTCATTAGGTTATATCCTAGCTCAACCATCTCAATCGTAGTCATATCTCTATTTTTCTTGAATCAAATGTTGCAAATGAGTTTGGTGGGCCACCAAACCCCCTTTTATCAAGTTTGGTTAGCCACTGATGTTGGTATCCTTGACCTGATATATTGGCATTGATACTTAAGCCCACCAACATCAGTGATGTCACCGACATCAACACTATTAAATTAATGTTTTCACCAACCAACTCCAAACTTTTAGAATCTCTACCCATAATTGGGGTAATTTAGAGATCACATATATCTCCCTAATTATGACTACCAACTTGGAGATCACATTTATCTCCCCAACCTCGACAACCACCCTTAGAGATCACTTACATATCCACACATGATGACTTTGCTTGGAGATCATGCATACCTCCTTGCTCATTGACCCTTTTACAATAACCTTGCATTGCTTGTCTTAATCACTTATGTTATTCTACTATAGTTGGCTATTATAGACACACATGTATATTAGGTGTTTTGGATGGTGACCAAGATCATCCTATCACGTGAAAATTTTTTGTGTTTTCTAGGGGCACTTTGTACCTCAGATACTTGGGACACATCGACCATTAGAGCTAAAACTTTGATTGTTTTAACCTATCAACTATCACTTACAAGCTATTCTTTGGTTATTTATATCTGAGTCCTCCTCAACCTTACTTATCCTTGACTTTTTTGACTATAGCTCATAGTATTATATGCACATGAAGTGATACCAAGTTCTTTTCCACTAACCAAATTCACTTCTTATCAAATTGGTACCCGATTCTAGTTTCTCCTCCATCAATTCTTTTTTTGAGGGGGGATACCTCATCCAATACTTGGAGCATCTAACTCTTATTTTTGTTTGGTAAGTTGTCAGTGTAAATTACAAGACAAAAAGTGGCAAATGTAGACACCAAAATATGTCACACACACGTGCATAACTCCCTATGTCAAAACCCCCTTTAAGCCCATTTTTCAATAGTAACAATTAGCCTCCCTGACCCATGTTTTTACCCATCACACATTTAATTAGTTTAAAATACTTAATTAATTTAAATTAAAAACCCCTTATGCCACCTTACTTGGCCATCTCACCCTAAGACTGATTCTCACCTGATGAGTCACCTCAAGACTTAGTCCACTCACCCTAACTACCTAAGACTTATTCTCACCTCAAAACTAGATTCTTAACCAACTACATCCTTTTTAACCTCCTATTTTTACCATTTTGTAATGGGTGCCACACTTGGCATGAAGAGTACCAAACAAAATGGCCAAAAATAGTAGTTTTACCTATTTTAAGGCTACAGATGTTAGTCAACCCATAATTGACATCAATGGGATCACCAATGTTGGTTATATAAGCCAAACTCTAACTTGATGTTCAGGTCAGTATAAATAAAGAAAATTGGTTCTTATTTGTATCCAAGCTCTTAGCATTCAACTTTTAGCATCTTGGCTTACTGTTATCTTGTATAAGTCAACCCAGATTAGGAACCAAGCTCTTGAGGACCAACAACACCTATTTGTTTACTCTATTTAGGGCATTACTTCAGACTACCTGATAAGAACCATCCATCCAACACTTGTCATTCAGTCACCACTATAGCTAAGTATATCACTTATTTTGTAGGTACTTTATGTTGTTACTTTTTTATCACTTTACATCTAATATTCACTACTTTATCCATTCCTAACTAAACCTTATGAGGGAGTTATGAAGTTTCTCTACTCATTTCTCCTTTGACCTGACACACCAAACCTCTGACTAGATCCATCTAAACCATACTCTCTTTCTCACAACTCTCCCTAACCTCCTAGACTTGACTAAAACCATTTCTTAGACCTAGAAAATCCTTTCGTAGACTCTTAAGCAATTATTTCCCTTACTGACCTCAACAACCTAATTGACATCAGTTGCCTTCTCCTACTAACCTCAACAGCCTAACTGACATCGATTACCTTTTCCCACTGACCTTAATAGCATAATCAATATCAGTCACTTCCTTACTAACCTTGGTATCATAATCAACATCGGTGACTATAGATTTCTTAACCCTTTTAAAACCTACCCAAATAACCTCCAAAATACAAACAAAATATACCACCAACATCCTATTACTTTCTATTTCACTCAAGTTGTGAATAAATAGTAACATTACCTCTCTTTTAGTTATTTATTACTCTTTTATCTCTCAAAAGTGGATTATCATCTCTAATGAAGTTTGACACTTCCTAGAACAAGTGTGTATCTTGGTATCCCACTCAAATATATGCTAACAAATATTTTGTGGTAATGTTTTCTTACTTGTAGGTAGTCCTCCTCAACCAAAGAGGAGTGCTCACAACATTTGGATATGGCACACAAACCAATCTAGGTTCATTATAATCACTTATCCTTATCATTCTTCTTTTTTTACCTTATAGTCCTCTTAGAATGAAGTTATCTTGGTTTGATGATACACAAGTGTGTTTATATCATTGTTCACCTAGACATGATACTGAGAGTTGTAAAGCCCTCACAATAGTCATTCAGTAACACTTTGACGTTGACACTCTATTTGATGATACTCCCATTAACCTTCCTATTATTCCACCTTTGGCATCCACAATGCCTCTTACTATTCCACCTAAATTCAAACCCAAAGATGTGGTTGTACCCCCTTTTCCACCTCCTTCACCTATATTTCAAATCAACATAGTTAATGTGGCCACACAGTCATAAAACCAAAAAGATAAAGGTAAGGAAAAAATTGTTGCTTCTTGGGCTCATCCCTTTTTCAAAGATTCTCCTCCTCTAAATCCCAAGGTTTCCATCTTGGGGGTCCTAAAACCAACATCTTCTGACATTATTTAAAGCTCAATGGTGAAATAACTTCACCAAACTCTTGTGAAAATGTCCTTGTATGAGTTAATCTAAAACTCATCCTAACACCGTCAAGCTTTGATTAGTGCCTTGCAAGTGATTGAGGTACAATCTGGTGACCCACAACTTCTTGCAGCTTTGGTCAGCTCTCTTAATTCCATCTCCCTAATTTCCTTTAGTAATTCATAAATTCCACTTCAACATCTTGAAGATCAAGATTCTACCCTTTTTATTACCGCAATTATTGATCAAACTCATGTCACAAGAGCCATGATCAATGGAGGAGCTAGTATTAATATTATTTCCACCCATGCCTACAAACAAGTATCCCTTCTTAACAATTGTATGTCTCAAACCAACATGATGCTCTGCTCCTTTAATGATACCACAGCTACTACAGTGGGCACTATTATCTTACATATTTGTATAGGTATCCACATAATTATTGATCTCTTATATGTCATAGAAGGAGAGTTCCAATATTACATACTACTTGGATGACCTTAGATATATGTTATGGCATGTGTACCCTCAACTTTTCACCACTGTGTCAAGTTTTAGCATGATGGACAAGTGCATGTTATACCCACTGACCCGCCTCCATTTAAAACATGCAACATGACTTATAGTCCCAATGATGTTCTCATTCCATTGAAAACATCATCTTTCCCACATAATAATTTTAAAGCTTCCACAAGCTCCACTCACCCGGTACATAGATACTAACAACACAAATCCCTAACAAAGATCCCATGGAGAAAACTTTTCAATGTTTGTCACTTGGGGAATATCATTTGTTGACACTCGACATGTTATATACTCTAAAAGAGTATGTAAAGCTTTATATGCACCCAAATTATGATCCTCATATTAGGATGGTCATCCCTTATGGGCCCTCTAACCTTTGAACTAATTTCACATATGGGGGAATTGATCAGGCTCCTTCCCCACTTTCTTCTCTACCATCACCTACCAAATTGGAGGTATCTATACCTCCTAATTTTTTCTCAATAAATGCCATCTATTTAGGGCCTCTCACCTATCTCCAGGGTAAGAAAACAAGGTCCCTTCCTCTCATTCATCTTGAAATAATTGATGAAGACTCTCCCACTATTAACACTGTCCAATGTCATGATGATGCTACTATTCTCACATACATGGGTGTGAATGATTCTTATATCTAATTATCACTCCCATATAAAACACAATCTATGTTAAATGAATCAATCATCGACATCAATCTACCCTCTCAAAATAACCCCCACATCTTCAAGATTATCCAATCTTTATATTCCTTTGAGTAAGCTGATTATGCCACATTTCTTAATAACCATAGCAAATCCTTCACTTGGTCTATAATGGCATGCTTGGCATTGACCCCTCTATCATCACCCATAACATTGTCACTAATCGAGATGCCATACCTGTAAAGAAGAAGCTTCACAAGATGCATCTTTGTATTACTCTCCTTGTCAAAGAAGAGCTCCAATGCCTCCTTTCTATTAATTTTATCCAACCTATAGACTAGCCACAATGGATTTTTAATATAGTTCCTATCACAAAGGTGACTGGGGGAATCCACATTTGCATTTACTACCATGACTTAAACCTCATTTTTCCAAAAGGTGAGTTCCCATTGCCAAGTATCAACCAACTTGTTGATCCAATGGCTAAACATGAGATTTTATCACTCATGGATAGGTTCTGTGGATATAATCAAATCAATGTTGCACCTAAGGATCAACACAAGACAACTTTCATTACCCCATGGGGGACTTTCTATTATCAGGTAATACCTTTTGGTCTGAAGAATGCTAGTGCCACCTATCAATGTGCCATGACTTACATATTTCATGACCTCCTACATAAAATTATGGAAGATTACGTGGATGACTTACTCAAAAAGTCTAAACTTCACCAAGATCATTTGATGATTCTCAAAATCATAGTTTCTCATCTCTTCCAATATAACATTTGACTAAACCCAAAGAAATGTGTCTTTGGTGTAGGTTTTATCATTTCTCTCCATGGTATTGAGGAATCCTAGAGATGCCTCCTAAGGTCATATCAATCTTAGAGATGCCTCCACCTACTAATATCAAATAACTCCATAGCTTCCAAGGCAAACTTTAGTCAATCCACTACTTTATCTCCTAGTTGTCAGATCATTGTCAACCCTCTCACCTTCTTCTCAAAAAAATGTCTCCTTCCATTGGAATATAGATTTACAGGAAGCTTTTGATGCACTCAAACAACATCTTCTTTCCCCACCGATTCTTACTCCTCCTAAGGAAGATTAGCCTTTCTACCTTTATATATCTACAATAGACCATTTTCTAGGTGTTATGATTTCACATCAAGAGGATCACCATCAAAAATAGGTGGTTTACTACATAAGCCACATACTTATTGATTATGAGACTTGATAGACTCATACCAAAAAAATTTGCCTCACATTGGTCTTTTCAACCTCCAAGCTCAGCCATTATCTCCTAAATCACAAAACCTACATAGTCACCCATATCGATCCCCTTAAATGCATGCATTATAAGCCAT